>JANHGO010000012.1:6033541-6043674 GCA_024606505.1 Aquila spilogaster | reverse complement strand
ATCTTTTTGGACCTGTTTCTATCTTTAAATGAATTTCTGAAAACATTAACAAGGTTTATATGCTTTTCTGACATTTACAAGTTGCTTGTGCCAACCTTAGGGCACTAAGAATGATGCGTGTATTTTAATGTTACAGTAGTGTGAGTCATCTCTGGTTTATTCTAAAAGTAAGCTACTTAGGTCAGAAGACTAATAGTTGTTTCATAGTGATCTTTTTGCATATTAATTTGAATCACTTAGCATTTCCGCATGATGCATTTTTAAATTTATCAAGATGGTGCCGTATTATATAAAGAAAACTTGGTGAGATCAGCTTTTTGATCACTTAATAATTTATGTATTGTATCATGATACAAGTGAAAGTGGTCTTTCTACACGTTTCTGCTTTTATAGAATGTTAAATGTTCTACCTGCTTATGATTACTCTAAATGTTGCTTGCTGAAATACAGTTTATTTATTTCAGGTCTACTTAGACTTCTGGTGATACTTCTTTTCTGCAAGAGGTGCCCACCTGCTCCTAACAAGTCTAAACTAAAACAGTAGAAGTGAGAAGAACAAACTTTGTACTGATGTTGTTTTTAACTAAGAAATACTTGTTTGTGTATTGTAGTACATCTTAATCTGTCATTACTTGCCTGCTTATAATGTTAGTGAAACTGTTTTCTTTATCTGCTGTCTGTAGCTAAATTAGTTCAGTCCTGTAGGCAACTTTGTGTATACCTTTATGAAAACTTAGCACATTTTGTAGTATATAATTATGAAAACTTTCAGTGGCCTCATAATTGTTCAATAAATATCCATAGGTTTTTTGTAAACAAATAATTTGTGTAACAACCTTTACTGTTTGTGAAACAAATGTTAAGACCAAACCTTTAAGTTGCAAGAATTCTTGAGTTCTAGATCTTCCTGATGGAAAATTTCTGAACCTTTCGTCTTTTTCCAGTGAGATGAACTGGGAATTTCTTAATTACCTGGGGACATCGGCTCTCCAGGCAATGTTTTCACAGGGCTACGAAAGTCTAAAGTTGTATAAGGTGGGCTTGTTTATCTCTGACTTGAACGTTAATTGGAGAATCATTAACTGTTTCTGGAGGAAAGAACTTGAACGCATGGTACTTTGGTTTCTGCCACATACTGCATAAAAGCTTAAAATTAATGATGCTTGGGAAGAATTGAGGGTAGAGGGGAGCAAATGTAGAGTTTCAGCCTACAGCTGAGTGGTCTGTTCCAGGTCTGCAGATCTGACCTGGTAGCCCAGGGTTTATGGAGTAACACAAGTGGAACTGTAGAAAAGAGGAATCTCCCCACAATGGAGATGTCATTCTGGCCACAAAACCCCATGAAAATGTGCTGTTCCTCTGAATGTCTTTCTTGCCTTATTGTCAGTTGGTAAGAAGTCTAATCTGTAATCAAATTTTGTATCAGCCTCTTTAGAGCAGGGGGTGGGTGTGAGGAGATGCTTGAACTTGGACAAATTAAAAATTTCTTAGGATAGTAGTATTAGAAAAAACAACTTAAACACTGTGTGTTTGTTTTTTCTAAGCAGGAATGTAGATCTGATCAAGAACCTAACCTGCAAATCCATCTTCTGCTAAAAATAATATATTCAATATTGCACATTCCTGTTATTGTTGTGGAAATAAAGTTCAATGCTTTCTCATTAGTACCACCGATAAAAGCAATCTCATCCAACTCTGCAGAACAGACTGTCAGACTGCTCTCTTAATAGTAGCTTGTATCAGGTGTTTGGGAAGTACTTAAGCATTAAGTACTCACTTCGTAGTGAACAGTAAGGAGGGACAGAACAAAACCCTGAGGCTTATCAAAGATGATTAAGGTGTGGGTATTTTGGAGTGGTGATTGGATTCATACTTTACTTCCAACTTTTTCTCTTCTGAGTTATCAGTGCCTGCATAGCCAGTGGGAGTACTTTATTACCTTTAAGAGAACAAACTTGCTGACAGCAGAAATAGTAACCGATCGTTGCAAAGAAGGTGGTGATGGAGAGGAAGCTGGGCTCTGTGTGTGCAGAAAGCTAACAACCTTGAGCTGTTACTAGGTAGGCATAGTAAATGAGTTATGTGGAATATTTTATAGTTTGTCATGAGCTAGATATGGATTCTGTGATAGTATAAACTGTTTTTGATAGGTTTGAAAAAAATAAACATCTTCCTGGATTAAATATGAATAATGCCCTCAGTAGCATCCAGCCTCTGTTCTGATAGATGTGTACCATCCCTATTTCTTCCGATTTTAATTGGCTTTTTTTGCATTGAGGGTACATGACTTGGTGATGATGGGCAAAGGTTGAAGGTTTGCTGTCACTTTAGGATGTGATGACACCTTGGTGTTTGTTTTTTTATTTTTGTTTGTTTGTTTAAGGAATGCATTGATACATAGAGTCTGGGGCCTAACTATGGGAACCAAAGGTTTCTGCAAGAATGACTAGAGAAGAAATAGTAAGCAAAATCCCTAGTTTGGGGGATAACTGTAGGCTGAAACAGCAGACTTTGCGTTAAAAACACTGTCAAGTGTTCCAGGTTCCCATGCCACAATGTGTGTGTGTGCAGGTATAAATACATATGTATTTGCAGAGCAAATGTGCAATATCTGTTGTTTCTCTATCTCCTCGCAGCTGAGAGTGTATGATATTACAAAACACAGGATTGAGCCCACAAATGAATTGTGGTTACCTGAAAGCACCACGATGATCCTGCTTGTGGAGAAGAGAGACCTTGAAGTGAGGATGGGACCAAATAAATAATGTGTGAAGGCAGAAATAGGCTGTGCCAAATGAAAAGGTGGCTTAGTGATGATGTGGAGAAAGGAACATGTGAAATGGAGAGAGGATGGTGTGGGGAGTTACAGGGGTAGAACTGCGGGGAACAAAGTGAAATAAGAGCTAGAGAACGTAGGGGGGAAACAAAGAAAGAATTAGGGGAATTCCAAATAGTTTGGTTAACAAAGTAGACACATAACATAACCTGGAAGTGATGCCACCTGTGCAACTTTTCATTGGTAAGTATCCAGGGAAAAAACCTGTTAATGTTTGATGTACCGACATCTGTATGCTTCAGTGGGCAAAGGTAGCCCAAGATACGTAGGAGGAAATGGATTGGACTTACTAGTTCCATTTTGGCTTAAAAATGGTAGGAAAATTCCTTGTGGTGTGTCAGTGTTTTATGTAAATGCTTGAAACAAACAAAAGTCTGTAGAAAATAGTGAGACAACCAGGCATAACAGAGAAGAGAAATGTTAGTTGGTCAGGGCTACAGCTGTGTCCCTATGTTAGGTACAGATATGTGCATTTGGAATACAGCTATTTCTTTTACAAGATTAATCTTCCTTTTAGCTCTCTTCTAGAAATGCAGGTCAAGGCAGAGGTTCATAAGCCGGAGAAATCATGAAACAAGCCTTTTCTGACCTATATAACAAGCAGCCGAACAAAGAGGATATACTGACTCTTGATCAGAGGAATTGAGATCTAAAAAAGCTCCTTAAGTCATTGCTTTTTGGATGGTGTTGAGGGCCATACAGAAAACATGGAGTCATAGCCGTCATTCTAATAGAGTCATCAATCACTGTTGACTGCTTTCAGGAAAAAATACCACAGGTTGTCTCTCACAAGAGCCTTATAACACTGTGGTATTAGAAGCCAAGTGGCATCTGTGCCCTGAATGTTACAAAAGCATGCTGGTAAGTGTACTTTTTTCTGTTGGCCAGTACTTCAAGATAATCAATGTATGGTTACCACATACAGGTCTGGAGCTGTGCTGCATCTCAGATGTGATGTTTTGTGCTGCTGCTGCTATTATAATAAATATATATTAAAAAAAAAAGTGTCCTTTAGGTGGGTGTTTTCCCAAGCAAAACCAGTTCCTGCTCTGAGCTCAAAGCTGAACTCTGAGCCCCAAACACAAAGGCTTAAGTGACACCTTTGAGAATGATGTTTACAAAGCTGTGTAGATATTGCTAGCTCCATCTTCCTTAACTGTCTCACACTTTTGTAAGTGTCTAGTAGTTTTTACTGCCTTGAAAATTAAGGATTTTCTGTAGTTGGAGTCATGTAGTCACCAAGTTCAGCAGTAATTCAACTGGTGCGTCGGTTAAGATAGATGCCCAAAAACTGGGTGTTTCTACTATTGGATACTCTTGCAAATGTTGGCCTAAATGACACATCCACCATCAGTGATCGGTATTAGTGGTCTGGAGCAGAACCTATTTCTTTCGACTAGCAGACATCTGTTCTGGTGATTACACCATTAGCTGCTTTTATGTTGTTTAGTATAATCATAACCACAAGGCTAGTAATTTTTTAGTCAATATGCAACTGATATAACTTCTAGTCCTCCAGCAATGTGACATTTGCTCTGAAACGTGTCAGGCTTCTTTGTTCAAAAGAGTATTTAACTGATAGTTTGTAATACATTTAGATACCTAGAATTTAGAAATGAAAAGTCAAATATAGGACCCGCCTAGATATTCTTACGACTGACATGCTAAAGGCACTTCCTGTGAAATATGTCTTATTTCATAAGGCTATATGTGTGGCACTTTTTGACTATATCATACATTTTCTTATAGCATGAAAAGATATGAATGTGCTAACGCATGATAGCAACACGGTGGATGTAATAGGTCTCCAGTCTCCTGTGATTACCTGCAAAGTGGAAGGGAATAAACTGTTCTCCATGTTCACTGGGACTGGGACGAGGCATAATGAGCTTAAATTACAGCAGAGATTAGTGTAGACATTAGGAAAAACTTTCTAAGTGTAAGAATGGCTAAGCCCAGGAATAAATTGCCTGGAGAAGCTGTAGTGTCTCCATCTCTGGAATTTCTCAAGCACAGGTTGGACAAGCATCTGCCAGGAATGGTGTGGCTTTAACCGGTTCCATCTTTGGGCAGGAAAGATAAGCTAGTACTGATCGCACTTGTGGTTGTTACACTGCTAAATTTGTCTCTGATCATGCATTCACCTGGCATTGCTCCTGTTACAGCAAACTAGTATTCTTTGTAACTGAGGCAGGGATTCCTATTTATTTAAAACTTTTAAATCCTTAGGCTTTTATTTTCCTCCATGGCCCACACCACCATTAACAGGCAAACTCGTTTCAGCTTTGAATCTGTCTGTGCTTACCAGCTTACCCTGTCAGTGTGACCTGGTGCACCAGAGCTGGTGGGTGCTGGGGGGGAGCTCCACCTGGGAGAAAGCTCTGCAGAACTGTCCTGCTAAATAAGACCACAATACTTAAATTCAATGTATGTACTAATTTTGTAGGCATTTCTGATTTTTTGTAAGGTTAATAAAGCAGAGTAGCTGATTCTTATTGGCTATATAAATACTTTGTTTACACCAGTCTTACAATAACTATGGTTTAAGCTTGCAGCTAGCTTCACTGTCGGCTGGCACTAAACAACTCTTGTACCAGTATGGCATGTAGTTGTGTATTTTAATCAATTCCGCACTTACAGAAACCCACTATATTCTCCTTTGGTAAAAACAGAGCCAAGGTAGCATCAAGTAAAAAGCAAGCAATAAATTTATTCACTTGTGCCAAAGAGTTCCTAATAATTAAATTAAACTAAGCAAGGGTTGCTTTTCCCTGCTTGTGTTTTCTGCAAATCTCCACTGTTTTGCAGCGACAACAATGCAACAAAGACAACAATTGCCTTATTCTCAGTGCTGCACAGATGCATTGCAAGAAATGGTTCTGGCTTGAGAATTTGTTCCCTAAATAGATAAGACAGCCAAAGGTTGAGAGAGAAGAAATATTCTCATTCCACAGATGTCAACAAAGGCATGGAATAAGGAAGCGAATTTCCTTGTCATAGAGCAAAGGCAGGACTTGAACGGATTTCTTGATTCCTAGCTCACATAATTGGTTTAATTTTTTGCCTCTGCTGTAGACTTGCTGTGGGGAGTTATTTGAGTTAATCTTTTTTATTCCTGTGATGTAATTTTTTCGTCCATCGAACAAACAGTGCTTCTGTGTAAAGGTAAATGAGACCAAATTGTTAAAGGAGAGTTAAGATCCTTAGATGAATCTTCTTAAATGCAAATTTTTCTTATACCATGATACAGCATACACTATTGTGTTGATATATAGTACTGTTAAGTGGCATAATGACATTCCAACAGAATACAAAGATTGACTTTATTTACTACTTTAGTGAAGGATAGATGTAACAGGATGAAAGTGCAAGCATTTTTAGAGGTGATGCTTTTAAATATAATAATATGTGCCATCATATTTCTACGTAGTATTATCTAGGCAGAAAAAATGTATAATTCAGGCCCTGTAAATCAAAGACTATTAAGAAATATTAAGTAGAGAATTTGTAATCTGCTTTGTAAAGCTCAAAAAAGAAAAAATTGCACAGCTGTAGCCTGTGAAGCAGACAAAAGAGTGGAGGCATTAGGAATATATATAATTTTTTTTTTTACTTAGCATGTTCCACACCCTGTTTCTGATGTCTGTTACTGATGAATCGGTTTTCTTGTCCCACACAGACATGTCATGTTCTGCTGGGGAGTCGATAGCTGCAGTTGCTGCAGTGCTACATGTGCAGCTTTGTGCGTTGTAGGATGCTCGTCTGTTGCTACGAAGCTGTTGAGAAGCTGCAGGTATATTTTCCCTGGAAGCAGACACGTGTGGTATTTGTAAGTGGGAGAGGCCTCCCTATTCCCAGTCCCATGATGACACATAACCTATTCTTTGATATTTGCTTTAATATGTAAAGTTACTGTTTTTAATTTTTTACTTGCTAGTGATAATCCATACCGTCCTCTGCATCATGAAAAGATGTCAACTGGTGACACAGACTGTAATAAGATAGTATAAATATCTCTTGTATTTGTAAATTACATGTTCTGAGAACATGACTTTGGCTTTTTCTCTTCCATCTATATTTTTTTATGTTGAGATTGTTCGATTCTTCACGCAAAGGCTTTATGTAGTGGCCTGCAAACACACGATCCCTGGGAGGTGATGCTGCCTGAGTGCTAAGATAAATGCCCTGTTTCTGTCAGAGTACATTAATTTCTGCTAATGAGATTTTGGAGGGAAACATTGTGAGAAATATTTGTAGACAAACTTTTCGAACGAAACATCTGGCCCTTTGTGCAAAAACCTCGGTCCTGTACTATAAATTAAATGGCAGGAATATATCTGGGGAAATGTATCTATCCGTTCCTGTTTAAAATCTTTGTTTTTAAGATTATAGTGCTTGGTTTGAAAAATAAAAGAAGTGCTTAAATCTTTGAATTTTTCCCTTGGTTATAATGGAGACACTGTTCTTTCCCTGTCATCTGCAATCCTCGAATGCTTTTAATCAAATCCTCAGGATTTAAATTATTAAACATCTTTTTGGGATTACATTTTTTATTCCTAATTATACGCAAAAGATATATATCATGAAATATGCAGCATGTAATTGCGATTAAAGCGTACAGTCTCCCGAAAGATGGGTCTAACAGTTTTATACATCCAAAATTTAATTAGGCAGATAATGGGGTTAGAAGTGAGATTTTTAAAGATGGGGTGGGGAAGGAAATTTTTGGAAGTATGCTTTTTCTGATGGAGGTGGAAATCAATATGGAGGCTGCAAATGCAAATCAAAGTCATATTTCTGTCCTGATCTCCACTTGGTGTCTTCTTTCTTCTTGTATTGGTCTCGAGATTGCCCATACAAAAATAGAATTTATCTAGATGGTGAACAAGTAATTCAGTGAGTCGCAGAACAAAGTCTGATTTTCTACATAGTTGGGGTTTGTGGTTGCTCCTTCTTAGACACATGAGAAATCAAGTTTAGACTTAAACTCTTCCACAATCCGGAGGAAAATTTTCCCAGGTAGATTTCCTGGCCTTTCTTTCCTGGGCACATTATTAAGGCTGTCTCCTCTGCTTGGCTGCCTGCTTTCATGAGGGATACAGGAATTTGATATCTTTGAGACTCCTTCCCCTGTCAAACTCAGTTGTAATTGGTCAATCAGTTCCAAAGTTATTAGGGGGATGAGAGGAGAAGGGGACGGGCAGACAGACACAGACAATTTCATTGCATGAATCTCATTTCCTCAGGGAACTGGAATAAAAAAATCAGTTAAGGTTAAGACTCTCCAGTACCCTTCTTCAATTACTTTGTAAGAACAATGCCTTTTGCTGAAGTATCCACGATATACAATATCTTGATCAATCCAGCATAGGATGAAAGCTATTTTGGCAGTTGGTTGCAAGTGTCCAAATACAAACTAAAAACCTGGCTTTTCTATAAACAGTAGGTGAGGTTGCGGAGCCTGTGGCAGCATCAGGATTCACCCGTTGCTGTTCAGTCATGCAGGTTCAAAAGAACACAACCCACCGTTTTTATTCTCATCGGTGAGCATAGCGCTGGCGTTTCAAACACCCCTTGTGTGCTTCAGGGCTACGTTCACCATTGCTTTGTTATCTGTGACATTTAAATAGCAACTGAAATTTCAGGTGCCGCTGTTTTAGGATGCACCTGAAAAGCCTCCTCGTGACTTTCACCCAAAGAGAAACCGCTGCGTGATCATTTCACCTCTTGGGGCAGAAGGTAACGGCGTGCATCTCAAGTACGCGGGAGCTTTGCACCAGGGCTTACGCCCGCTGAGCTGCAACAGAGAACAAGGATGCTGGTTAGTGCATCTCATCACGTGCCTCTTCCAGCATCGGGAGTTTCCTGCAAGTTGCACTACTCCAAAGGCATGTGGTCCCACCTGTGCTTTTGTTTCAGCATCGAATGACCTTCCACACTGCTTATTAACCGATTTCTTCTCTCTTGTCGTCAGTGGTTATCTTATTTCTTTCACATTCTGGAAATTTCACTGGTTTTCAAATAATTGGGTTTACCCTCGCTCCCCTTGTCACTGACAATTTTTTGTTTAAATGTTTAACGTTTCATCAAGCTTCTATTCCTACAATCAGAAATAATTCCAATATAACTTCTAAGTGGCAGACATATTGAGACATTGAATAAAGCCCTAACGTTTTCACAAGCCGTTTTCTGGACTGTCTTCTAAATCATCATCAAATTCCCAAACTAAAACAAAAAAATCCCCAAACAAACAGGTTTTTTTGCTGTTCTGATTGCAAGCTAAGCCTATGTGAGCAGTCTGAAATGTTTATGATCTTGAAAGCAGCAAAAATCATCAATTTTCTGATATCCTGCTTTACCCAGCGGAGATGTCCAGATTCAACACTTTGGGGTTATAGTTCCTTTTTCTTCCTCTTATTTCAGTATTTGTTATGCTAACATTTTGTTCTGCTGCGGAACTGTTTACAGTAAAGAAAAAGCCATCCTTATTTGCCTAGAATCTCTACAGTGAGGTGGTTTTTTTTTTGTGGAGAGAAGGAAATGAAGGATGAAGATGTTAATAGAGGAAGCATACATGTTTCAGATGATGTATTACATGTATCCCCTAATTTCTTGTTTTACTTCTCTGCATTTTTCATTTCTCTAAGGACATTTTATTTAAAAAAAAAAAAAAGTGATGCTTTTCCTGTGCATCAACTTGAAGACATTTTGGTGGGACTTTGTTATAATGTCACTTCGGTTACTTAGTTCCTTGCAGAGTGATGTGGAACCAGGATTCAAACCCTAACCAAACCCTTTTGAACTCAAGGGAGATCTTTTCAATTTCGTGACTTGCTATAAGGCTTGGAGACAATTCCTCTGGCTAAAATCAGTGAGGAAAACCCTGTTTCTCTTGGCACAGGATCAACCTCTGTGTCAAAATGGTGGCAAATAACGTTTTCCAGATTTTATTTGTTACTACAGCATCAGAATCACCTTTACAGGCAGATACGGTATTCCTAAAATAGAGATTGTGGTTTATGTCATTTGCATGTAATGCATTATCATGGCTGTTACTCATTCCCCTAGTAACTCTTTACTATTAGAAAAAAATTGCATTGCAGGACAGTAAGTATCTATCAGCAGGTATAATTTTTTTTTTTTTTTTGAGCTGGCTTCTAATGCAGCAGCCTTTCATCCCTCTATATAAGATTTACCTTTAACCTAGAATCTTTCACCCATTATCTATAATGTATAATTATAAATACATTGTAGTCTTGAGTAAGTACAATTAAAAAGGGTAATTCGTTTCCCTCCC
>JANHGO010000012.1:5987284-6001310 GCA_024606505.1 Aquila spilogaster | reverse complement strand
ATGTCTGAAAAACTTCTACCTTTAATCATTCCTGGATCAGGCAGCAAACAAGCAGCTCCTTTTCCTTTTTCAATTACATGCTGGATATTCAGCACACATATAAAAAAGAAAAAAAAAAAAAAAAAAAGAAGCATCTTGAGCCTATCATGTATTAAATGCAGCTCTTTGGTGCTGCATTAAAATAACACCAAGGATCTGGCTTCAGCCAACAAAAGCCAGAAATATAAAGTTAAAGCTGCAGTCCAAGAGGACTTCATCTGTTCCATTGTGATAAGGCATTGTAGCACTCTTAAAACAGTGGGACTTTTTCTATACCTTATGGGCGATGGTACTTAGCCAAGAGATCCTGACCTTCCTGATTCTGAGACCCACGGTAAATTTTTTATGGTATCTCACGGATGGGTTCTGCTTGGTGCTGTTCCTGTGAGGCGTTGCATTTATTTTTTTGCACTGCTAATTCAAGAAGGGAGCGAGGTAACAGCAAACTGATGCTCCGGCTAAGTTTGTTTTGAAGGTCCACATCTTGACGGAGGTCCGCATCTCGATGAGGTTACTTATATAGGAAGATGAGGTGGGTGGTCCTTAGTGGATGCTTGCCCACGATAAAAAAAACGGGTCACTTCAAGGGAGGCGCCAGCTTAAAATACGAAGGAGGTTGAAGGTCAGAGCTGGTATGAATCAGGAGAACCATGAGGGAAACACCAGGAAATATCTTCCCAGATGTTGGTCATCCTTAAAATAGTTCTCTGGGTCTTAGGCAGATTAAATCTGCACAAGGAGAGCATAGTTGACTTAATGGAGTCTTCTGGTCTTCTCTCCTCCTTGCTTGCAGAAAACACCATTTGGGATATTCACATATATATTCCAGCTCCAGTGGAAAGCCTGGTCTGAAAGGAAGGGGTCAGACTGGGTTGATCTAATGGTGCTGGAGAAATTAATTCCACAGCCAAATCCCTAGTGGCCAGCACTCATGTGTTTTTCTGTGGCGATCGTGAATGAGGTGAGCTCACAGAGTACAGTTTTTTTGGTGGTTCATGGGCAGAGCTTCCCCATCCTGTTCATTACTTTGAAAACTCAGTCTGAGTCTTTGAATTGCTTGCAGACTGGGAGCTGATTTGCACTGATTTCATCTCCAGTCCTGGACACAGCTCACTGCAGTATTTCAGTCTGAAACCACAGGGAAAGAAGAGGAAGAGAGAAAAGCACTTTTCAGTAAGCACTGCGCATGATGCTTCTGACACCACTGATCGTCCTGGTGGACCAAGACGGCCTCTTCCCACCTCCTAAGATTTCATACATTTTGAGGAGTATGACGCTAATATCCTCAAATGAGGCAGTAGCATAGGTGGGCTGGTGAATCCTTTTAGTAAAGTGCAAAAAAATGGTCATGGCTGTAGGATGGAATAAGAAAAACCCCAATCCTTGTTGAAGGGCCACAAGGATATAATGTGATGTGTAAATACATAAGGGTTGAGGACTGCTTTGGGCTAGTGATGGTTTTGAATATTTTAGCCTTTTCATACAATTATCCCATTAAGCCAGCCCTCAGTGGTGTTCGTTGGCAGAGCTCAGCTGAATTCAGCTGAAGATCCAGTTTATTGTTTTGGATTCAGATGATGGGTCTGAGAAAGTAAGAAACAATAATCTCATTTTCAAGGAGGAGAGTGAGGAATTGATTCTGAGTTTCTCATATTGATGTTAATAAATGTGCTTGCATAGGTGAGCAGCTGCCAGAGTATCAGTTCGTAATGTGGCCAAGGGAAACTAAATGCTAGTTGTGCAGAAAGTCTGTGATAGTGCTAGGAAATGTATTCAGTATTTTTGAGTCAATAGTATGGTACCATAGATCATATTTATTTTTTCTTCCAACAGAAGACCAACAAGCCATGGAAAATGCAGGGGAAATTCTGGAATGTGTTAGAGAAGGGAGAAGAGGACAGAGACAGCCTTTTGGTGGATACAGTCTACAGCAGTGTGTTACAGTCTTGTATAGGAAAAGGGCATGCTTGATTGAATGCAAGTAGAATCTGAATAGAAACTCCTCGAAAGTAAGTTTTTAGTAGCAACTCTGATGGCACCAAGTTGGAGAATCATGTACAGAGTTTCCCTTCCGAGAGACGCTAGTTTAGTCTGCAATAGATAAAAATGAAGAGATAATGTCAATGGAGAAGAATGTTGTTGCAGGATAATGGTGTCCTGCTGCTACCCAAATGTCCAAGGCTAAGCCAGGACATTTATTTTCCAAGCCAGAGCTATTGAACTGGAAGGATGTTTGCCGTTGCTTTGTAGGGCAACCCTTCAGGTATATACGCAGGTATAAGATCTTGTGATGGTGAATTAGAGTAGGTCAACTAACTTCTGTGTTGATGGGGATCTAAAGTAAGCTGGGATGATGACTGTGATGAGGCTGAAAAAACAGGGCTTATTTCTGGTCTTGAGACCTTGCCACTTAGAGCTAATGGAATCTAGCTTTCCTGTGCGGGTACAAAGGGCAGAATATAGCCAGATGTACCCCAACCTGATCAGAAGGGTGAAGCAAACCTGATCTGTTCAGGACTGTTCTTCTTCTGAAGCTTTGTCAGTAAGAGCCAGAAGGCAAAAGATAAATATGAAGGTCTGAGGTTCAAAGGTTAGTTATTTTCCTTGAGGGAGAATGTATCTCCTGCAAGAACAGTTGAAGGTTAGTGTTCAATAGGTCACACTCTTTAACCTTTCTTCAGCGCTATTTGGTCATTTGATATCCAAGGCACTTCCCTATAAATGCAAAGCACGTCACATACAATTTCCACAGATACAAACCTGTATGTTAGAAATGTGACAGAAGAAAGAACGACATGTATTTAGCGAACTTGCTTGAGAAAGGTTCATTTCAAGGTAAATTTGTTTATGCTCTGTGAACCGAGTCTGATCTCATTCCTCTTCCGTTTCTCTCCTCTTCCCACCTGACTTGTACCTAGTAAAGGTTGATGTGAGAGGCAAGAGGCTGGGGCTGACTACAGCCCGTTTTTCCTGCCAGGAGTGTCCCCCGGCACGTCCCCTGCCTCAGCCCACCGCTAAAGTCCAATGCAGCATTGACCGAATCCATAAAACTCTCATTCCTGGGTGTTGGACTAACTTTCCCGTTCTTTGCGTTTCAAGGCGTTGATGTCCCGTTTGAACCCTGTGCTGGGGGATGCCCCGGGCTGTCCGTATTGCACCTTCATCAGGCCGGTGTGGTGAACGCGCATGTGGACCTACACCGGTTCTAACGTGAAGATAACATAAAGTGTGAACATGCAGCCAAGGGTCTGTGCAGGCTGGCTTCTCCATGGGGGAGAAACAGTGAAGAACTGAGGTATGTCCTGCTCTAAATTCTGCTCAGGGCCACGGCTTCCAGTGTCAGCAGAGAAGTCCCCATGGTCCAGTGGGAATTTCACAAGTGCTCGTAGTTTCTGAGAGTTTTGCCTGTGAGTTTTCGTGCTCATGCATGTGTCAGCAATGGATCACTCATTCTGACTAAAATAGCCCTAAAACCTATAAAATAGCTGAGCGTGTGTTTGAGGGAAAAGACTAACTGAGACCATCTAATCTGAATGTCCTCAAGTGCTGTTAGTGTTGGTGGGAATGGAAAATTCCCTTCGCAGGATTTGTCCTCCAAAAAATATAAGTAGACTTGAGCTTAAAAGAGGGATATGTTCCCCCCCAAGACCTGTGCCAGCTCTGAGACCTGTACAACCTACAGTGCAGGTAGGGACTGAACTAAGGGGCTCAGTTTTGAACACACCTGATTTTGCAGAGGGTTGAATTTTGGGTGACTCAGATCTTGTAGGTTTGCCCGTATTTACCAAAGGGAAAGAAAGCATTGATTTGGCCAATAATTCTAACACTGTGCTCTAATTGGTTTCAGTTTTCAGAGTGCTTTGTTAAACTTCAGTGTGTTCCCCAGATGGAAATGACACTGTCAGCCAATTTACAAGGATGGTTTGTGTCTAACCATGGAGATATTCCCAGTTTTGCTCCCTTCTGCAGTGGGCTGTGATCAGAGCTGAGGTCAGATCTACCCCTCAACCCACTGGTCTTGTCCATGCAAGGATATTTTTTTTTTTCTTTTCAATCCTGCATTTTTAATATAAATAAAAAACTTGATCTCTGCCACTGGGAAACTGCATCCCATTTTTTTTCCTAACAGAAAAATGGGAATAGGTTTCCTTTAACTAGTGGAAGGGTCTAGACTCTAAAAAGGTTTTTATTATTGTGCGCCCGAGGTCCTTAGTTTTAGACATTTATCTTCTGGCGAACCAGTAGGGAACTAGAAAGGCAGTATTTTGCAACTCCTAGACCCCCAGCTCTAAATAATGACTCAAAGCTGAAATTGAAGCAGGTGCATCATCTTCTTCATTGTGTCACTTTTAGCACAGACATTATACTTTATGGGCTTCCACTATCAAAATAGTTTGTGCAACGGACCCTAAAAATGGTGATGCATCAATCAATCAGTCAAGCTTTATTGCTTCAACTTTCTTTACAGCAGGCTTATAAGCCATATTATAATACACGATAAGAAACACAACAGAATACAAATGCATTGTAATGCAGTACCATTTCTGTGCATTTACTTCGAGGCCCGTAGCTGCACTCTTAGGAATATCCCAGAGCATCAGTCACACCGAGCCAAATGCATCCCTGGTGTAACCTCATCGATTCTGCCCTGCCAGACCAGCTCGGAGGGATGGATTCAGTCAGCCGTGGTGGCTTGCGCAGGCTCCTGGGGTAAGCCACGCTCGGGCTGTGTTGGCGAATAGGTTGGGACACGGTGGTTAAAGAGGACTGAAAAATGGAATGGAGTGGCTGGGCAGGCAACCAAGTGGAGGGCTGGTTTTTCGGCAGGGCTGTACCAGAACCGTGGGGTCTTCATCCGTCAGCGGGATATTTTTACGTTCTGGATTTGGGATGTGCGATCGGTACCCCCCGCTCCTGACCCCTGGTGTTTTAACTCACATTAGGAGGTCTTCGTGTATAGCAGTCGTCACTGGGAATTGCCAGGGTTCCCTTTGCTCTTTCCAGTTTTTTGGCTTTGCTGTGAAGACATCTCATAGGCTTTCTGTAAATGCTATACGTGGGCATTAGTTTTGTCATCAGCAAGGACAATTTTGTGTGGGACAGAATCATCTATAGTGACACTGAAATAAATGCAAATATAGGTATGGCCTGCTTTATGGAAAATAGACCAAACCCCAGGAATATTAAACTGTTAGTGCAAGTGAACGAGTGGTCATCTTGCATTATTGCTTGGTTATCGCATGAAAACTTTGCGCTTCAGGCCTCAGGCTTTAATATAAATATTTTGGTTTGAGACAGCAGTGGTTATGCCAGATGATTGGATCCGTGTTAGTGCTTACAGCAGACACACACACAAATAAATCTTACCTTGAAGCTGTATGCTGACGTCTGCGTAGCTTCCTCTTATCGCCCAGTTCTCACGGAGTTCAGAAGAGTAACTTAGAAAAGGTGACTTAGGAAAAAAAGATGATTAGGGTGAGTAAGAAGAAAAGAATTTGTCTTTTGAATATTAAATTCTGTAGGTTATATTATAAAACATGTGCAATACAGAATTTGATACTTTGGATTCTTTTGAAAAGGACCAAAATTTTAGGTAATATTGTAATAAAAGTTGTTTGTAAATATGTAACCAGCATCTCTTCCGCAAAACAGAGTATTTTATAATACTTGTCCCTTCCCCAAATACTCATGTTGTTTATATCAGCTCATAGAGTTTATTATAGTATTTGTAGTGGAAATCTCTAATTTGATATTTCTCTAGTGAGTTTAATGAGCCTGAAAAGTGACATTTAGAGCTAGTTTTCTCTTTGTGCTTTGAAAAATGAAATACAAGTAGTTATCTGTTAAATGAGATAATTACATCGCTACTTTGCTAAAGGCACATATTAGTGATTTTTAGCTTGTTTCACTTAATTAAAGCTTTACAAAATGTAGAGTGCCAAACCGTTAATAGACCTGTTGGAACAGTTACTGAGACTGTGAAATAAAACCAGTTGTTCTAAACAAGTCACAAAAAGAGATTGATGAAATGGCTGGCAGCTCAGACATAAATTTCAGCCTTGGCTGCATCAGAGCAAATGTAATAATAGCAGCAAGTAACCAATATTTTAATTTTCCTGATCTTTCTGCAATAATTATAAGGAACTTTTAATGTCTGTAATTAGAACGTTAGAGATAGGGTGACTTAGACCAGTGCTGCACTGTGAAAAATTGGATACTTACCATAATTGAAAATTAATCACTTTTCATTACCAGGAAGGGATGTAGTTATTATTTTGAATGGGCTGAGATACATCATATTAATTATGTACAAACAAATTCACGTATTTGAAGTTAGCGCTTTGAGGCCAGTCTGTGCCAGAAGTATCTCTGCTGATGCAATATATTGGATAATGAAAATCGGGATATATTTGTTTGACTGGTAATTGCAACCCAGAATTTTGCTTTGCTAAAAGTTCTGATCAGAGGATCACTGAATTTTATCAGTCATCCCTCCAGCGACCAAGCTTTGAGCATCATCGTTTTAAACTCTGAATGGGCAGAATCACCTATAAAGCCAGATGTAACCCGAAATAAATTTATGCAGCTCTCCCAGAAGCCTCTGAGCAGATTTGAGCAGCGAGGTAAGGAGCAGCCGATGAGGTTCGTTATACGGGCAGAAAATGGTGCAAGTGCTTTGCTGGGAGTGTGAACTATTACCTGTTAACTGATCCATTAGGTGGTTGGGCAGAAGAGGTGCCTTTCCCTACTCACATAATGGGAATGTATAGAAAGCCAGCTCCTCACCCCCGTAAACAGTGAATTCTCTGGAGTTCAGGAAAACTTGGTCTCCCTGAGAGATCCACTGGGGAGAACGCAAAAGCAGCTTGCAGAAGAGAAGGGTTTTAGGCATGGTTCTCTGGTGAAATTGTTTATTTTCTGGGCGCTGCAGGAAGCATAGTCCAAGCAGGGAAGTCCCTTGTAACTGAGGATGGTACCAGAAATAACATTTCTGGACTGGCAGTGGGTTCACATGAAAATATATTTTGAAAAGCTAAGCTTTTCAGGTGAAAATGTGGATGAACATAAGTTTTTTCATCTGTTTTGATGAAAAAGTTCTCTTTTTTTTTTCACCAGCCCTGCTCTTTTGCTGTATGTATTCGCTGACACCAGATTTATGACTTTAACCATCATGTGTGGCACCCTCAGCACCCCTATAGCGCCTTTGCATTTAAAAGGTGGCATTTTATGCTCAAAAGATGATGTGAAAATGTCACCATCTTGCTCAACAATTCTTCTCCTTGCGCATCTGTCACCGATTCCAGCTGCCGAATGCAAGGGCAGCAGGCATAAAAAGTCTGCTCCAAACATTATTTTGGAAGTTGGCAATAGTCTCTTGCCCAGTTATAAATTTCCCAGAAAACACCTAATTTTAGGAGCAATAAACGAGCATAGCTGTGAGAGAGGTGCTTCCTTTCTCCTTGGCTCTAGTAGCTTTGTTCTGGCTGCAGCAGAAAAGGTAAAATAAAAGCATTGGCTGTCTCTGTGTTTCCATATGCACAGCTGTACTGTCCGGGCTATACACCTTCCTCTCCTGTCATTAGGCTGAGCAAGGATGTGGCTGCTCATGACTGGGTGATTGATGTCAAATGTAGTAGCAACATTAAATTTGTCTGAAATGGACAAAGAAAAGCATTATTCACTGTAAAAATCTTGTCTAAAGTTCCCATCTAGCCAGTGCTGTTCCTAAATTACATTTGTATGAATTTTAAAATGGTTTTTTAAATTTCTTGGCCCATGATTGTTCCCAAGGTCACAAAATCAGAAAGCTGGGATCTGAGGCTTGTTAAAGCTGGTAGTGAAAAATGGGCCCGTAATACATCTTCATATTTGCAAATGTATTTTATTGCTGTCCATATCCTGTGAGAAAAATCCAATGTTCTTAAAAGACAAGCACTGCTTGTTATATAGACACTTATTAATGTTTATTAGAAACTCATCTCACTAACATCCATGGCTTTATTGGAAGTTCCTTAAGTAGCAAATCCAATTTCCTTTCTTATGCTTGTGCTTACTTAATTAACATCAAAAATTGAATGAGGCAAAACAAAGTTTGATATTCATTTTAATAAGTTATATAAAGTTAGCATAATCTCATTGAGGACATTCTTCATTGCTCCAACTGCATACACAAAGTGCCTTTGCAGCCGTTTACAGTTTTACATCATATTTTACATCATATAGGTTAGATAACCTAGCAACTAATGAGACAACCAGTAGAAGAAAGGAATTAATTTTCAAATAAACCCTTTACAGTCCACGTTCTGGGGATACAGGACTTTGTGCTGTGTACCGGTGCATGCTTGGCAGGTAGCTGGAGATGCTTTGACATAGAAAAGGGCTAGGACCTCATCCTGGGAGGAGATATTTTGCAGAAGAACCTTCAGAAAGCCATCAAGGAGCCACATGGTATAATGTCTATAATTCTCATAAGGACAGAAAGCAGGGATCTACAGCACGTTTCTGATTACAACGCTTTTTGTGTGTGCATCCTCCCGCCCCGCGGTGAGTTCAGCCCGACGTGTGCACCAGCTTAAGGCTGCACCCGCTCTGGCGACTCACTCTTATCAAAATATTTACCTGATCATGTGATGTCTGTTGACCTTAGAACAAGCGTTATCATATTGGAAAGTAATGATAAAAAAATACTGTACTACAGTAAAGCTATTATAAGCTGTAGTGTTTGTGCCATTACTGGGGAATATGGTATTGATTTTTTAATAAATTATGCCATAACCTACATTTTTGCCTTAGGTTAACATTTAACACCATAAGCAGAAGAAAGGTACAATATTATACTGATATCAGAACAAGATTTACCTGACCACAGACTTCAGCACATGCTTTCGAATCAAGCGTGGTGAGGCCTTGGTCACCTCCGTTTGTGACGGTCTCCTCTCCCCGGGTGCCCGGGCAGGGGATAAGGACACGGAGGAGCAGGAGTGTGACCCAAAGCAGGTTTGATTGCTCTGCTGCCCCATTTCTCTTTCAGATGGTGGAGGGTTCAAAAGGAAATTGCGACCGTTCCTTAGCCATAAGATAACCTTGCTCCAGTAGGGCTGAATATCAACAAGAAACATCTCAGAAGTAGTTTCGTGGAAGCAAAAGAAAAACGAAATCCAGTCTGATAACTGCTGTGAGTAGATGTTTTTATATTAAAGTGAAACATTTTCTCTGTGAGAGTGTTTAGATGAGGGTTTTCTTTATAACTTTTATTTTTCAATTTCTTTTTATTTTTGGAGGGAAAAGTCACCGTCATCAACTTTTTCACTCTATCTTTTTCCAAGGAAGGGGAGTAAAATAGTTAAGAGAAAGGAAGTTCTGTACCATTCTTCTAGTGGCTAAATATAAATACCCATGTAAACCTTGAGCTGCATCACAAATATTCTGCTGGTAAACGGGAATTAAAACCAAGAGTCTTTGCTAGAAGGGCTTTCAGTGCAAACTAAAAAGCAGTTCTGTGTGTATCAATATTCAGCTCAGAGAGAGGACGTGGGGAGGGACAAATATCTCTGCTTTGGATGGAGACTTGCTACTACTGTGTTGTAACCTTTATTCCTGAGACAAATATTTCAAAAGCTATTTTTGCCTCCCATTTTCCACCCAGTTAGCATCAAACAGCTGCTCTTTTCCTCATCATTCATAGGAGTCCTAGGCAATGTGATGTTTTCTAGGAGGTGCTGAGAATATTGCTCCTTTACACAGATATATCACTGTCCGGGACAAAGATGCCGTAAGTAGACACAGGTATGAAATTATTGGTTCAAAATGATGGAATAAATGTTTTGATGCAAGTACTTGTGCATATGTTTTCCCTGTTTGTGTATCATGGAAAACTGAGGAGTATAAATACCATCACTGTGAATTTTCTTACCTCTGCAGATAGATACCCTGATCTGCAGCAGAAAGTTCATAAATGCAGATCCCTGAGCCTCATCTCCATTGCCTGAGGAGGCCAGGACACCGGTGGCAACAAACCCATGTCCTAGAAGCTAAAATGCCTGAGAAGTTGAAGTGGAAGTTAGTGAGGGATGCATCCAAATCTGTCACTTATACCCATGTCATGAGAATATGCAATAGGGTAAGCTATTGAGAAAGCAGCTGAGCAAAGAAAGGGAATGAGTGATTCAGGAGAAGGTTACGTTTCCAGAAGAAGAGTTAATGGGTAGGACGGAGATGGACTCACCGGCACCACAAGTGAAAGCATATTTCCTGTTACAAAGATATCTTATTAATGCTATACTGACAAGGGAATTCACTCTCCAGGGTAACAGTTTCGGCTGCAAGATCAAAATCTGCAATCACGGGTACATTTGTCTTTCTAAAACCTGCATTTGTGTATCATCTCTACATGCGTGCTTAGAGACTACCGTGGAAATTTTGCTCCCTCAATGTAGGAATAAACTCAGACAATTTTTAGATACTTACCAAAATATCCTCTAAGTAAAAAATTTAAGAGTCCCCATTAGTATTAAACATTTCCTTTTCATGCTGTCAGTGCTGCCACAGCAAGAGAAATGTACCTCAGCTTGGCTCAAGCTTAAATTCCCTCTCTTCTTGTACTCCTTAAATAGCAGACTGTCAGCTTAAGAAACTTGTTGCTGATGATGACTATGATTCATGATCCATCTAGAAGAACTGGGAACTTAATGGCTGTTTTTCATATCCTGATAACCGCATTGTACTCTAATCCTCTGGCTTCTAGTTTTAAATTCATTTGGAAGTACTGTAGTGGCTCTTTCACCTTTTAAGCCCCGTGAGGCTTGGTTTTACGTCCCTCCCAGTGCTAAACCTGGCTTTAGTGGAGCTGCTCCTGACTTACACTTGTGGAAGAGCGGATCACGAGGCCGTTGGCTTTAATGAAGTCAAACAGCTGCAACCAAATTCAGGATTTTTCTCTTTAGTTTAAGATACATGAGCGCTTGTGGAGCTGTGTTACTTTGAAATACTTGGCTGGAATATATGGGACATAACAATCTAAAATTAAAAATCATGTTTGCAAATTCATAGTAATTAAAAAGGGACATCTGAAGCCAAACAAAAAATCAATGAGCTAACTGTTCCTTCTTCAGTTAAGTAACATAATTTGTTCAATTTGTTTTATGTCCTAAGTGAAGAACCTTTTACTCACTTTGATTCATGGACGGAGGTTAGAAAATGGTACAGCAGAAAGGAAATTAACATTTAACCTGCCCACCTGCATATCCTAGCTGATGTCTCAATGTGACTGCAGCTGTGAGTAAATTCTCCCGATAAACCAGACAGAGTATCTACAATATTCATATGGCTACTCGTGCCTTGAGGAAAGCTCAGACTGTTTTGTAGCTGTTACAGACCAAATTAGGAAAAGTAATCTGAGCAGGACGTATTACTTCTTGACATATATCTATTTTTTTCAGTTAAAATTTAAGGGGACACATTGTTAGCCAACACGTATCATTGCAGATTCACAGACTTAAACCTTGATAGTGCCTGTGAAAATTGCTAATTTGGCAGCCCGGAGACTACAAACTGTTTTTTCTCAATACAGTCATTCAAGAAGAGGCAACGGTAAAGCAAAACAGTGGCATTACTCTATAGGATCATGCAAATTAAACTTAGACTCTCCTTATTAATACCAGCTTAGGAACAGACCTGTGTATAATCAGGCTTGAGGCCTTCTACATGTTCTTCCTCTCCCCCCTCGAAACATGTTATAGCATGACTGGCTACACCTTAGATAGCCAATATGAAAAAATATACTCAATATGGTCACGTAAGATTTAGTTTATGTAATGATCAAGATTTTTCTTCAACAAATGGCACATGGGAAACTCGGTAGCAGAAAAAGAACTGCATCAATTGCTGAGAGAGCGGCTAATAATTTAAATTAAAAGTGCAGAATACACTTTGATTTCATCAGGAGGCTTGAGGTTCCTTCATGACGTTTCTCAATCTTGTTAGCACTACATTATGTCCTGTCAAACGTGTCTGTGCTGCAGGTGTGGTAAAGGTCAGCCCAAGGCATCTGAAGAACAACAGAGGTTTTTAAATTCTTGTTTTTTAAGAAGAACAAAGAGGGATTGTGAGCCAAGCATTTTACAATGCAAAATAGAAGGTTGAATAAAAATCACAAATCCAACTTCTTTCTGGCTAGCTGCAGTTTGACATCCCGCTGCAGAAACTTACGGCTTTAAATTTTTCGCTGTCAAGTTGGAGATACAGTTTTATTTATTTATTTTTGGTCATCATTGCCATGGAAGCAATTGCAATACCACATATACTAGATTCTGGCATCTTTGAGAGAATCAGACAAGAAAAGGAGGGAGGTGACTGGTTATAAAAGAAGAAAGCTGGTGTTTACACTTAGTGATGTGCACCTTGAGTAATCAGCTGTGATGGGGAAAAAGGCAGAAAAGGCCTGTAACAGTTTAATGGGTGTTTTGAGAAAACATTATGGTTTTTTTTCAAATTTTGCCAGAATGAGACTGTGTTTAATAAGCAGGATGATTATAGTATTTTTATATTCATGTTTCAACCCCCTTCCAGGTAAAAGTAGCCTAATCACAGAGTAATAAAGATAGGTTCACAAAATCTTATTTCCTTGGAAATTCGAAGCCTGACTGCCTGAAAAGTTGGGGAGGATACAGGAGCCTATTGCTCCTGCAGAGCGTTTCTTAGAATGGATGCGAGACGAGACATGTACCTGTCGTGTCTAGAAGCAGAGATGCTGCCTACCTATTAAAATTCACAGTGGCTTGAATTTACCGGCCTATCTGTATAATCTTGTGGCCTTCACTGTCCTCCTTGGGTGTACTGCTGTTTTGTGCCATATTAACCACATGTTTTTGCAGATTAGGATCGAGAGCTTGCTCCTAGCCTCTAACGAAGCAGTTTTGCATTACTCCAACAACATATGACAGCCTTAAAATTAGGACGACTCTCCCATTTCGGGACTCCCTGCAAGTCTCTGACGGAAAAGGTTGTGGTCATCCCCCAAATCGTTATCTTTGGAAGTAGATTTGCCCCTCAAGCTGCTGACTGAGCTCTTGAAGTGCTTATTTCCTCACCCGCTGTTGGTCAACGTGAGTTGGGTGAGCTGGGATCGTTTAAGTAGTGGATCTTTGCCAGCACAGTTACATTGCTTGAAATGGGTTCAGGAGCAATCGCGTGAGCAGGACAGCTTGCAGATCTGCAGGGTGGTGGCTGTGGCAAGTAGGGTCACAAACCAAGGACAGTTGTCTCTTGACCTGCTAGCTGGAGCCTAGGAGGATGCAATGGGTGGTGTGAGGCCTGTGGATATCTTAACTCAGTACTGATGGCTGTAGGAGATAAAGAATACCAAAGCGGCTTAAGGGTCCCTTCCCTCCACTTTTCTGAGTGGAGTGAAGAGATTTTGTATCTTTTTGTATTTTTAGGGTAGTGCTAGATATACTGGGTGCAGAGTCTTGGCTGTATTTATGGACCCAATTCCTACTCAAATACTTTGAGGATGTGGAATGCAGAAAACAAAAATGAGATAATGTCAAGATACATGACAGTGGTGGCACCTTATACCGTACAAACACATTTCTGTTTCCAACGGGTTTGGTTTTGTTCCTTTGTAACTATTATTAGAACTAATTTTAAGACAGTAGCTTCTTATGCCTTTTTCAGAGAGACGTGGAGGAAAGTACCTGTCTCCTTAAGTTGCAGAAAAGGAAAAAAGAGAACTACAGAATGGAGAATAATGGTGTTTGAACCAAAAGGAAAAATGTTGCGTATGTGCCGTTAGATCCAGCTTTTTTGTTTGCACTTCATTTGATTATCAGTATTTTCAGCCATCTAATGCATTAATACTTCTCTGCAGGGAGGAGTAGGGTTCATAGCCTTTTCAAAGCAGCACTAATGAATGCCTTTAACTTAATAAAATGATCATTTGCCAACTACTTACCATAATGTGAACTAGATGCTTTCAGTCCAGAGATTA
>JANHGO010000012.1:5946630-5957203 GCA_024606505.1 Aquila spilogaster | reverse complement strand
AACTGCCTTTTCTTTCAAAGTACATTATCAGCCTAAAGAAGTCTATCAACTCTGTCCTCCCAATAATTTATGATCTAATAAAAGGCTCCTGTCTTTGGAAAAACTGACAAAACCCCATAGTTTTATCTTTTGGGAATGAGATCCGTCAATATAGTGAAGCCTTGTCTTTGAAATGTGTGTGTAAAACTATTTGAAATGTTCACAATTTCGAAATTAGTCACTAACACAGGAAAGGGACAAATTAAAGGCATTCAGCCTCCTTTTTCTTCCATGTATGAGAACCCTTCAGCTTTTCTCATTACCATTTAGTATTTCTGGACAACTACTGATATTCAATGGGAATGTAAATGGGCTTGAAAATCATAAATTGTGAAATGACATTTGCCTACGTAGGAGAACAACAGGAATGCTTTCACTTTGTTATTGAAGGATAAGGCTGACATCTCTTAAACTGGCTAGTTACTAGCTGAAGTTTCTGATTTCAGCCTTCTCAACTGAGCAAACCTTGAAGACTTGGAAGAAAAGGGAGCAACGAGTTCCACATAATTAAGAGCCCCAGCTTTATTACTACTGGCAATTTACTCTAGTGAGCAGTCTGTGTTTGTGCTTGCTAGTTACTTTTGGAAAGGGACATGCTGAAAGCCATCAATGAGGGATTTAAAAATCTCTCCTCTAAATCAAAATTTATCAGTCCGTGACATAAAAAATGAAATATTTCCTGTGGCTAGGCCTTCATCATCTCCTAATTTCTTTAATTAATGTGAGAAAAACCATATCTGCCTCTGGGCAAGTTTCAGTTTTGGTCATTTGTCTTACCTTCTATAAGTAGGAATTGCTTAGAAGTATCAGCACACATGGTGGAAAGGACTGCAAGTGCAAAAAGCAGGATTGAACTAAAGCATGGTGATGGGCGGCTGACAGAGCATCCTCAGCTGTATGTTATCTGCTCCAACCAGGAGATTTCAGAATGACTCACACAGACAGTAGAAAACCCCAAATCCCCTCTTCCAGAAGTTCTGATGGTGAGTAAACCTATCCTTGTTACCCTTGTATCTAAACTGGGAGCAAAGGACGCTTCTCCCAAATTCAGAAACAAGCTCCTAGAGAGACCCTATTACTCCAGCAAACACCAAAAGGAAGGTGCTCACCCAAGATGTGGCCTTGCAAACACGTTTTACCCCTCTCCCTAGTCAGGTCCAACTGGTGGGACTTATGGTGGATTTAACACGTCAAGAAACATTCTTTGGCCCTAAGATCAAGTGATACACCATGACCTACGTCCATACTGGTTAAACCAGTAACAACCAAAATTCAGGGTCTCCATCCCTGCTGCAAGTTAATTGGGACTGGTAGATCACGGAGCGAGTCTATCTCACAGCTTACATACCCCTCAAGGGTGTCCCACGGCCACCTCGTGCTGCCTGCTGGGGACGTTCCTGTCCTCCGCCTTCCTCGGGCATGGCCATCGCTGGGTGAAGGTTGGCGTGCTGTGGCCACAGATGTCCCCAGAGATGTTAGAGCGATCAGCTGGAGGGCTCAAGCACATGGCTGGCGCTCTATGGTCAGAGCTCTTTTCCCAGTCACGTCGGAGCAGTTTGCCAGGTAATGGGTTATTTATGACATTCCTGCAAATCTGCTCTGTTGTCCCCTCGAAGCCCCCAGAAGCAGGAAGGCTTTTGCTCCCTTTGTCTGATTTTTGCCACAGCAAGGGATTTTTGGTTGGTTAAAACACACGTGTGCAATGCATATCAGTGCTAGATCTGGCGACACACACAGCTGATAGAACATGGTCTGGCCTATCCATAGCCATTATAAACATATTATGCATCTCCATTCAAAATAAGATAACAATATAAATTGTACAGCTCTTTAACCAGTTGCCATGAGTGACAACCACAAATAGCTGCTGGCATATCTTGAGAGACTTGCCTCCGCCTCTTTAGAAGGAGCAATCAAAGGTGCTTCTTATTTCTGGGACAGAAAAGTGAATCAAGGGAGCTATCAGATAACCGAGGTTCTTCCTCCCCTGCTATAGCAGCTGCTGCTTACAACCGAGTCGTCATGTAATTGTAATATGAGTATGGTAAACATGATGCATAATTAAGTAACAAAGTGCGGAGAACCTTTAGAAAATGTACTAAAGGCATAAATAGAGAGTGGGATGAGATTTCTGCCAGCAGTGAATATCTTTATTAAAAGGTTGTACTTTCTGGAAATTATTGTTTAACCAAATTATCAATGTGAATGAAAGCAGGCTTTGGGGAAACTTCTAATTCACGCAATGTATCAGCTGTTATTTAACTGTTGTTTATACTGTGCGGAAAAAGGCAGCACCATTACATTGTTTATCACCAGGAAAACCCCTGGTTTTTGGGGGACTAATCTCTGGTTGTCATGATGAAAAATATGAATAATTTAATGGAAAGCTACTTAGAAATAGGTCTCCTGCATCTACACATATTTTCTGGGTGTTTTTTCTTAAAGAATTTTTTGTGGAGAAAACATCTGAACCAACAGTAAATACTACAGTGGTTTTAGTCACTATGTCGTTAGCTACAAATGTGCATTAAATAAAGTATTTGGAAACATCAGTAATAATACCATCATGTAGAAGTAGCCTAAAATCAGCATAGGTGGTAAAGAAACTGGACCCAGACACGGAGCTTGACGTGGTAAACATTAAAAGGACATAAGGATTGTTATAAGGTGTATATAAGGATTGTTATAAGATGTACATAAGGATTGTTCTGCAGAAGCTGCCAACTCCTCCCAATATGATCTTCCAAAATACTTTGATTTCTGCTGCAGAGCCCTCAGTACGTGCTTCTGGATTTGCTCAAATCACCCAAGTCTTGACGGCACTGTGCAGATGAACACCTGTGGCCGAGTCTGTGAAGGACAAATTTCCAGATACAGGCGTGCATCTGAGTTTAGAGTTCTGGCACAGGACAACACTGCTAGGGTACCGAGCTACTCTCTGTTTTCATCTTTCTTGGCTGTTGCTCATGAGACACTTGCTGATAGAAGGACACACTGCAGCAGGTCGCTCTCCTTTGCTGATCTGAGACTTCATTTTTCTGGCTTCCCTTCATAAAAACATCAGCAGCTGAAGTATCCCTGCTGAAAAAAGCAGAGAGATTTATTCTTGGTTTCTTTAGCTACTTCGTTACATGGAAGAGCTGTGGAAAGGCTTACAGCCTCAAGAAGAAAGGTGAAGCTGGGAGATAAAAAGAGAGAGTGAGAAAAGGGAGGTATACAAAATAACAAAAATGTGTATTGCACATCAACTGAATGTCCATATTTTTCCCTGATCAATCCATTAAAAATGGGACTTATTTGTGATAAGGATAGTAACCATTTGAGACTGGTATAACTCCAACGACCAATAATTACCCTTGCAGCAATTACTTGGAGAGGTTACTAATCAAAGACGATGCAAAGACAGTGATACTCATTTTCTAGAAACGGGCAGGATCAGTATGTTCCAAAGCACATGCCTATCTGACTCTTGCTTTGTATCTTCTGGGATCATCTTGACATTCGTCCTAATTCTCAGGAAAAGGGAGATCTCCACAAAAATATCATAAAACGGTCATCACATAGACACAACTTAGCAGAGAACAGGAAGCCACTCTCTCCATCGTAGGATGCTCGATCGACTCAAATTCACAAAAGATGACTCATATCAGCTTCCGCCTAAGTCTTTCTTTCAAGAAAATATTTTACATTTCTATGATCTGTGTGGCATACCAATCTTTCTGTTGAGAATAATAAAAGAGCTTTGTCACAGGGATGGGTTTATCTATGAATCTCAATCAGCCTCAATCTCAAATCTCTTTAAAGTTTGCCAGGTTCCATGGTTTACCAGTCTGTACTTCTGTCTTCTCATAGTAATTTTCAAATGGTTGCCTATATATATATATATATATGATATATAATCATATAGGGTATTTGCCTTTTAAAGGCAGAGTTAATCAGCACTTCACAAGGACACGTTTTGCCCTGTCGACATTTCAGCTTGTTTCCTAAACCTGGCCTGCTTAATATCAAAGGTGGCAGCAAATGGCAAATGTTTACTCATGCTTTTCTCCAAATGCAGTGTCTGAAACTGTAAAATGAGTACAGCATAGGGACTCAAATCCCCAGCAATTACAAGTGGCCCAAAGAGCTACGTCAGAGACTCTTATTAGGCAGCTTTCTGTCTTAAGAAACCAAACTGTTCCTAAGCAATTTTTCTCCATCTTTATTAGAAGGTCAAATCTCTGAAATAGATGCCTTCTCTTCTGGCCTTCATGCAATAATGTAAAGCAGGCATCGGTGTACAAATAGCAAATGCCTGAAAGAAAAGCAACAAAAGGAGTTTCATTTCTTCATATATCGCTGCTCTCCAATATGATACATAAGCTGCAGTGAGACTAAAACACAGTTACGGGGGAAGAAAATTACTGCAACATTGGAAGATGTCCCGGAGGGGATTCTCAAACCAAAGCGGATTTATTCCTCCTATAGTGACTGCTACCACAGCACCGTTTTTACAGCTCCGTGCTAGTTTCCCAATTGAACTCCACGTATTCTGCAATTATATGAAGTAATTGAGCAAAAACTAGACTGGCTGTCTTTATTTAAGGAAGCAAGAGGAACACCAGGGAAAGAACGTGTGGCTCACGTGGCAAAGCAGGGGCAGGAGGTTGGGGGGATTTTCTTGGGGAATGACGACAGCAATAGTGATTACTCATGGCTTTGCCCATTGCCACCTGGAAGGTTTCCGAGCAGGAAAGCACTGATTTTGGTAAAGCCAATGGTATGTTCTGAAACTCAACTAGGAAAAAAAAAACAAACCAAAGAACTATTATTCATCAAGAAAGTTCCTTGTTTAAGGTGGAAATTGCAAGTTACTTCAAAGGGTAAAGTTGCATGGCTTAAAAATACATTAGCAAATACCTGCTAAAAAAACTGGAATCTGATTTGGAAAGGAATCCCAAAGCCTGTCTACAAGTACTGTTCTCTGTGGCAGTGGGTGCCACTAACAAAGGTCCGGATGCTACAGTCAGTTAGGCACGTGCCCAATGGCAATGACTTCTACTGGGAAGGACCTCCCAAAGACACCCGTGGCAACCAGGCACAAATTAGTCAGAAATCTCCACCTGGAAAGTGAGCTGGTATCTTTGACTTCAACGGCAGCTCTCGTTTAGCTGGTGTCTTACGTGCGAACCCCGAGTGTCTGTTCAGGGTATAAGCTGAAAAATAGGGGTTCTCTGCAACGCATTCGGTCAAGGTGCAATGGGGACCTTGGAGTGGCGATGGGAAAGGGCAGCACGATGGAAAGCAAATGTCTGTCCAGCAACAGAGCTCAGCTCCTCCTGCTAGAGGAGTTAGCTACATTGGAGCAGGTATTTTGGTGCTTCCTTGGGGATAATTGAATTTTCAGAAGTTTGTTGGTACTGAGCTCCCAATGAAATCAGCCCACAGCTCTTTGTACCGCGTGAGGACTTACCTCTTGGGGACCTTCTTGATGTATACCCAGTAGCTTGGAAAATCGGATTTGTGTCCCGTATGATATTATCGGTGAAAATTCACCTTTGAAAACAGCAAATAGATTATTATTTGGCTGCTAAAATTCAACAGTTCAAAAGGTGAATTTTTTTTCCACAGTTCTTGAAACTTCTCATGCATTTTCACTTACTATCTTTCATCATTTTGAAATTGAAATGATTGTGCTTTGAGCAAGCATTCACCTCAGCATAAGGGAACAATCTTTATGATTTTCAGTGTCCTGAAATATGGGGATGAATAGTTCAGGTGGTAATAAATTTTACTGCCAGATAACACCATATACATAGAGAACACATATTTGCCAGCGCAAAAATTTTAAAGTAAGAACCAATTAATTTTCATAGAAAGAATATTTTCCATATAAAAGAACCTTCCATCTACGTTACAGACCATTGCATTTTACTAGATGTAATTTATATTTGGAAAGTAAAATTAAATTTTCCTTTTATATTAAATAAAACAAATTTATATTGAAAACGTAACACATTAAAATATTCTTTCTGTGAATGTAATTATTCCATGCAAAATAAAAAAGCCAGCACCCTTCAGTCTACAGAATTATGTGGGTATTTATTTAATTGCCAAATAAAATTCTGTTGAGGGAAGGAGTAAATAAAAAAAGAGCTGCCTAGCATGTGAATGACATCTGTCATGTTTGCCTTACAAAAAAGGTTGATGTGAAGCTAAATGTAAGTAGCATCCCAAAATGTCTTCTAACAATAATTATGATACTGGCTAGATACACAGGATTATGTGTTGAAGCAGTTCAAATGCAGAACTTTTGGTACTGCTGGCTCTGTGTTGGAGCTGAGAGCCCATCGGGGCATCTTTCTCTGGGTATACACCAAGATAGTCCCCAAGAGATAAGTCCTCATGTGACTTATGGCTGCCATTACACCACCCTGTCGACCTAATGTCTTAAACATGATGGACTCTTATCTGGAAGATAATTATCACGATCATCGGAAATATGCTTTAACTTTAGAAAATATAAATCACTTTAATTTGACAGCTGCAAAAGAAAAAAGTGTAATGAAGGTCAGTAGCAAAAATCGTAAAAGCTTAATCTGAATTTTAAATGCAAGAATTTTAAAAAATCAGTGTTCAAATATGGGAGAAAAACATGAAAGCAAACACTTTTTCCTTGTAGCATGGATGTTAAAGACTCAGATCCTAACTGAGCAAGCTAAAGTCAGATAGAGTCAGGTTTCCAACTCTCATTGCTTACTGTGGATTTTAGCTCAAGCTTTTAAATCCAACGATGATGTGATTTAAAGGGAAAAATCCACACGGACCTGTGGAAGTCTGTGTTTGATTCTGGCCTGCCAACACCAGCAGGAAGTTTGCACTTGCTACCACTGAAGTCAAATACTTATTTTAAAGCTCTCTGGTCTTTCTGTCTATGATTTTAGCTATCAATTAATGGCTTTTTTAGTTTTATGTATTCTTTACTTTTATGCAGAGCCAAGGAGTTTTGCCAGCGAGACTAGCAGTGGCAGGAATAGAAACGCAGATGGTAAAGAAACTGGTTTGCAATTAGGTACTTTTATGTTCCTTAAACCAGCCTGTGTCTTCAAAGGATAAATAAGAAGAGGACACTGGGAAGTCACTTGCAGATGGGAAGGCAGCACAATAGTCACTTGGTGAAGGATTCTAGTTTTGTTCTAGATGGAAAATGTCACTTCATTAACCCCAGCTTTTCTTAAGCTCAGACACATGTTAAAAAGATGCTCCAGTTGTGGAAGAAGGACTGCGCGAACCCACCCAAGAGACCAAGGGACACAGAGAGATGTTGTGTTACCAGCTGCTCTTCTTTGTGTCATAAGCATTCACATAAACAATGAAGGTCTTCTGTAAAGATTTATGGTCTTATACATATAAAGCTGAGGATCGACATTGCTTAAGCTACAAAATTTAAAGCAAAATAAAATGGACCTCCTCCCATTGCGTGGGAGTACCTCACGCCTCACAGGCCAACAGAGCAGACCTTGGGAAGGAGATAAGCTGGGGATGACCCTGCTGGGGCTGGAGCCCCTGGTTCCCAGAGAAGCCCCATGTCTCATCGTCGGTGTCCCAAAGGCTGCGTGAGCCTGAAGCTCCCCACTTGCGCTTTGCTCTTCTCCACACTTGAGCACTGCAGGTAGGAAGGTCCCACCAGGAGAAGACACCTCACTCATCATCAGTGCAGACATAACCCTCACACACACACACACACAAACCCTTCCCAAAGGTGACAGTTTTAAATCAGGCTGAGAAGGCAATCCCCCCCGCCTCCCCGTTTTTTATCAGCCTGACAGAGCGCCAGGCAAAATTTGCTTGAGATCCCTTTTTGGACGTGTAATTGCTGTTTGCCAACTCCTGGCTCGTGCTATCTGCAAACTGCGGATTTCCTCTCTCTTTTGTTAGCCACCGGTTCAAATAGCAAGGTTGATCAGAGCAGTAAACAGATGAGGTATTATTTACTTGTTCCTGTGCCAGCAGCACATAATTCAGGCTGGACAGACTGCAGCAATTATGATGCATTTTTCATTCACTCAAATGAATCAATCGCTTCACTTGCGTGTGAACAAGAAGTAGCAAAACAAAAACCAAAAACAAAATTAAAAAAAATCAAATCCAAATACTTGCTTGTTGGGCAATAAATAGAGAGACAGTTTGTTTTTTAAGACCAACATTTACATGAAATTATCTTCTTATATAATTAACAGCCCCTGGTTAATAACTGCTCTGCAAATAACTGTGTATCTATTGAAATGAACAGATGAATCATTATCATTTAGCACTTATAGGATAATAACAGGGTCTAAAAACTATTAAAAAATGGAATACTTGAAAATCTACCAGAAAGTGGCACCTCCAGAGTAATATGAATGAGAAAAATGGAAAGAAAAATAGAAAAAAGTTTTAAACATGCAAAACACCAGTGTCTGCAGCCTCGTTCATGCTTGAAATGAATTGACGGTGTTAGGTGCTGTATGCACACCCAGTAACAAATTGCTGGTGCCTACAAAGGGGGAATAAATTAAAAAGATAAGAAAGCCAAAAAGTGGAAGAAAAGGGTTATGATTATGTCTGGCTATAGGCCTCCGAAAGTCCATATGCACAACTGACACAGTTCTGTACCATCTTCCGTTCAAAGCCACCTGGAATCACTCCCAGGACCCAAGTGGAGCGAAGAGGTTTTCTAACCTGAGTATGTGTAGCTTGCCCAGCTTCATGCAAGAAAACCGTGAACAAACCCCATTTCTCCTGCATCCCAAGTTCTTACTGTCACTATGAGATTCCCCCCACCTTTTCCGGGAGGAAAGAAATGAGCCAAAAAAATGATATAGCTAATTTTAGAAATAACTCTAATTTAGACTTAAAGCCTCTGAAGCCATAATGGGGCTGTATTATGAATATGATTGTCTGAAGTTAACGCTCTCTTTTTATTCATTTGTCTAGCAATTTATTTGTAAAAAGTAAGCAAACTGAAATGAGCAGGCAATCAGCTGCCCTGACACAGTATTTTACCCAAGGGTATTCTCCAGGAACAGAGGCAGACTATTTCAGCCATACAATGTAATATTTATACCTCCATCATGAGAAGAACTCATGACCTTACTCCTAGTTGTAATGAAAAGGTATATATTAAAAAAATAACCCTCTCTTTATAATGAAAGACGCTGCAATACCCCAAACTCTAATATAAGTGGACAGAGATATTTTGAAGTATTGCAGGACGTATTCCATTGAAGAAATTATCATCAGCTGGTCTGTTCGTATAAACGAGCACTTGGACAAGGCAGTGTTTGGGAGAGTTTGCTTTCATTCAGAGAGCTGTGAATTCAACTTTTATATGCATCCGTACTGAGACTTTTTTACATGGATCTTCGCTTTTTGTATAAAGTTAATTTGCGGGCAGGCAGAAGTAGTCATTGCTGAAAAGCAGCTCTTCTCCTTTCCCAAACCCAGCCGGGATGCAGAAAAAAAATACCTCGTGGCTTCAGTGCCCTCTCACGCATGGCGACTAATCAGGAGTAACTAGACAAATGGAGCAGTTTGTGGGCAGCCCAAAAGATGAAGAAAAATCAGAAATGGCATTTTCTCTTGGGAAGAGCTTTTTGGGGGCTACCTCTGTCACTGCTGCAGGGGCAGGATGGGGTGAGATCCTTGCCAGGGTGCTACAAACACCAGGGGCTTTTTTAATTGTCCAGGGTAAGAAGAAATCATCTAAGGCTTTTCATTCATCGGAACAGATATTGTGCAGGTGATGTGAAAATACCCTGCAGAAGCTACTCTCACGTCTACACTGGTAATATAACTTCTCTTGCAAAAGGCAACATTTTGCTCTCACTTACCCCCGTGCTAATTCAGTAGGGTTTCTCCTGACTGACGTGGTAATAGCTAGAAACAGAATTTGGCCCAGTATGCATGCATCTGTAAAGGGTCTGGGAATAGTGGGTGAGCACCGAACATGAGCCAGAGGCACGTGAAAGGCTCTGCTGGAATGAAAGAAGAGCCCTTTCAAAATAATAATAATACAGGCTCTAGGCACAAACCGGGAGAGGATTGCGGTAATATGCCAAGACTGCGCTGTGCTCCCTCCTCCATCCCTGTGCGCAGCGCAGAGCCCGGTCCAGGCTCACGAACAGCTCTTTTAGGATAATTCTGGGGCAGAAGTAAAAGACACACAATAAGATGAAAGACAGTCTGCACCGGTGCTTCTCCTTGCCGGAGTCACGACCACTGAAAAGAGAATATTGTTCCCGTAACAAAGGTGGATATTGTGAACCCAAGCAGATGATGATGAACATTGGCAACAGACTTCCTGTATCAGCGAGCAGGAAGGCTAAATTATACCAGGGAAAAATTAGGATTAAAATAACTATACGATTAATTTCCTATTTTACCTGGAATAAATAAACCTTTACCTCTGTAACTGTTGTTATAATAGCTGGGCCGGTGTGCTGGTATCTGCTAAAGAGCTAACATATTTAGTTTTATTGTTTTGTCAAAATATTAAGAATATCAATATATC
>JANHGO010000012.1:5921756-5946351 GCA_024606505.1 Aquila spilogaster | reverse complement strand
AAAAATGGTAAATTATAAATAACAGTAAATTTACCTTTATGTTGTTACTTCATTTATTTTTGATTTGTTAGACAGGCTCTGTAATTTCTCATTTTGCTACATTTGGAACCAAGCATTTCTGCACCTCAGGAATAAAGGGTCGAAGGCACAGCAATACTGTTGGGCCACTCTTATGAAAGGTGTATTAGGGCTCCAAATAGAAACCCTCTTTTTCTCCAGAGATTGTAATTTACCTGTAAAAATTCAGCCTGAGTTGAATTTCAGCACAAAAACGTGTGGGAGCAAATGCATTTGCTCGTTTTGCCTCCAAAATGTTTGCCTTTTTTTGGAATTGCTTAAGTGTAAAAAATGAAAAATCATCCGTAACATTTTTCAATATTTATTGGAAATCGGTGTGTTGAAAGTAAAATAACATTAATAATGCGCTGGCCTTTTTGCAAGGTATATTTTGCAAAGTGTTTGTAGATGGTGACAACTGACTGAAGCCTGTCCCCATTACAACTGAGATTCTGCACAGGTAGCACCTCACCCCAAAATGAAAAGTGGCCCATCAGAATTTATCTGAAACTCTATTGAAATAGATAGAAACCTTTCCACTTCCTTAAAGGTCTCTGGACCAGGCCCTGTGAGCCCTGAAATAGCATGTCCAGAAGAAATCAAGTATATTGGGTAAAAAAATCTGATCTATTTTACTTCTTTTGTGGTTTTCCAGCTCTGGGACTTCTACCAGAGCAGCATCCTTTATCTTTTTTTGGGGGAATAGCTAAAAGGGCAGCCTGTTCTTGCAGTCTGCTTTGTATATGACCAGCTTCAGTCTCTGTGTGTCTCCTTTTTTGCAGTGGTTCATTAATGGCTTATTTTTGAAAGGCTCTGGAAATCCAAATGGTTTCCCCCCCCTCCAGCTTTCTGTCTAGTTCTTGTCTTTCCTGAGGTTCAGCTCTTGTTTTAGGTCCACAGGTTTGGGGCTGCTCTCCCAAAGCAAAGCCTGCAGAACCTTGCTGCATCCCTTTTCAAGGGCTCTCATTTCTTTTTTTTCCCCAATATTAACTTAATTAATTTTATATTACTGATATATATGAAAACTACTCACACTTCTTATGGTCAAAGACAGAGGCTCCTTTTAGTGGCGAAGAATTCTTTGTTTCTTAGAATTTTGCCTCATTTCGTCCTGGTCTGGTCCAAAACTGGTGATAGAGAGGAATAAGACTGTGTGTGTGCAGTACTTGTAAAGGAACACAGTGTTTATTAAAGGTAGTTGTTTTTTTCAACGGTTACATTCTATAAAAACTCCCAAGGAAAAAAAAGAAATCTTACAGGGAATGGAGTTTTCTTTCATTATAACAACAGAATGCTGCTGCAGAAGAACCAGCAGAACAACATGACCTAAAATAGGAAGGTAAAGCAAATCCTTGTGTTAAAGAATTAAAGGCGGCGATAACACAGTAACAGTCATAGTCCTGGGTAAGGATCCTACTCCTCCAGGTCTTGGAGAAGTACAGAGCAGAAGCGATGGTTCCTACACCACATCCCTCTCCAGGGACTGGCTTTGGTCGTTCTCATGTACATGAAGAGGGCAAAGCTCCGTGACTCTTGAGGGTAGTTCCATCCCTACCTTCTATGTTACAAATTATTATATATATGCCTGGTATAGGCCAATGACCTAATCATATCCTTTTGTGTATAACTGACCTGATCTGTAGACCATTGAAATAATTGAAAAGCCTCCTAGTGTCTTCTATAGAAACTGGATTGGAGTGTCACCAAAACAGAAATCGGGTCTGAGATTAGAAAAGGTTAAAAGAAAGTCTAAGGCATTTCAAAGAAGTAACCCTGATGAAATATGAATTAAAATAAATACAAGGTTTTAGTAATAATTAATAAAACATGCTGTGAGTACCTTATAAATGACTGATACATAATAAATGAATCATACAAATATATTCATTAGCTAAAATTATCATACATAATAATTACATTTTCTGAAAAATTTATGATAAGGGGAAACTCCAGTCCTCAGATGTATTTCTGCAGCTTTCGTTGACTTCAATGCAAACCTGCATGTGTACTCAAGGCTAGAATGTGGCCGTGGGTGTGTGTGTATTATTACATTAATAATGCTGGGAAGGGAGTTCCATGCTCTAAGAAGTATGTAAATTCATCCTGCTGTATTTCTTATTTAAAAACCATGCTGTGTGTTAAATGAAATTCTGTAGCCCAAGGAATCTTTGCTGCAACCCCGCATTCTGCATAAGTGAAAACTGTTACTATAGGAAACATGATTTATGGGAAAAAGTTTTCTTTGTTTCCCTTCAGTTTTCTTGGACTTCAGCTGTCCACGTACGTAGGCATATAGTGTCCGTGATCACACTGTTTAGGCAATTGTATTAAATTTGCTTCTGAAGTGAGTGAGAACCTTGTTTAGAAATGCACTGACTTCTGTTGGGTGCGGAGTCCCAAAGGCTGATCCCAGGGATGACCAGCTCTTCAGCAGCTTGTTTTGGCCACGACTTCCAGATGATTCAGGGGGACAATGAATAGCAAAAGAGCTTGTTTGGTATTTTGTCATATGAAAGGTTGCTTCTGTGTTTGGGATATTGTGTAAAATCGAGGTCTTGGCCAGAAAAGTTGTGCATAGGTGCTGCTTCCACTAGAAAGGACATCTGCCCAAGCTGATTATCAAGTCTAATAAAAAAATCTGTAAGTAAGTGGAACTAAATTCTCAAATACTTAGGCCCAGCAACGACCATCATGGTTTTCTGCCAGTTGGCAATGGTCCCTAGCTTTCTGCAACGTCAGTATCTGTGTGATCAAGGTACCTGTCTCTTGAGTGCTGAATTTTCCCCAGCTCCTTTTGAGAGATTATTCTCCTAGGCATGTCTACAAAGAGGATGAGTTCCCTCCCTGGGAGAACCTGCAATATCAGATAGGTGTGTACCATTCAAAAGTTAAGCAGAAATAGGCAGACCTGGGGAGGAGATCAAAGGTTATCATCATCAGCGAGCTTTAATGAAGATTGCAGAGGAGAAAAGTAAGGGCTGATTTCAGGACACGGCCATTGTATTCAGTTCCAGTTACAAAACAGGGGAATTTGAGGATCAGATATGCAAGTGCAGGTGGTGGAGGACTGTAGCAACAAAGTCAAAGAGTTTGAAAGAAATCCAAGTTTTTTTTAAAACAAAATACTTATAATTTATTCACTTGGGAAATGATATTCCTTTTGTGTCTTATCAGCTGATCACATTTCTGCTCCTGTGAAATCCAACCCATCGGCAGAACACACAAGATAACGCAGATGGAGGAATTTTGCTTTGCTTACCTAAAATGAGAGATGTGCATTCCCTGTGCTATAGCTAAATTATCCTGCAGGCCTAGGACCACGGAGCCTGAGTGACATGAGAAAAGATCCACAAACCATTTCTCTGCAAGACATGTAAAGCACACGCTACATATTTCTTCGGATTGTTTCAGCATATTGCCTAGACAATTACAGCTTCAGATTAATAAGTATGTTTTAAATGCAATAACACGTGTCTTTAAAATAAACATGCTTTCTTTATTAATTGAAGAAATTTGCCATGGAATATAGCTAAGTGGCTCTGGCGTAACAGGTTTTAGGATTTGATTACAGCACCATCTACTGGGTATTGAACTTCTCATTCCCCCAAACCCTCCCTGCTATGTCTTTCTATTGCAGTAAATGTAGGGGATCACTTTCAGAAGACGATTCCAGGAATAAAAACCTGTTGTCATTTCATTAGGACCTAAACTTGAAGGCTCTTGAAATCAGTGCAAAGATTCATTAACTTTAGTGGGATTTGGCTCTTTCCAGTGATGCTCAGCTAGCGTCCCAGCTTGGACTCAGTGATGAAAAACAGATCTAAAGAGTGAGACAGCATGTTTACTGCAATACATTTCATATAATTATAACGAGGGATCATCCATTTAAGTAAAAAGGGCATTATAGCACTGAATGGGTGTGCCTAGACAGGTAGGAGTGAGCAAACAAATGTGATGTCCTCAGGCAAAACAACTAAATGGCAGCAGAAAGCGTTGAATTAATTTAAAGAAAGAAATTTTACTTGAGGGATTAATCAGTTAGACTTAACTTGTACCATGTAATAGGAATCCCTTGTATTACTTGCAGAAAAATTGATTTCCTCCTGGAGAGGGGATATGTTTAAAAGCTGATTAGTGGAAGCAACGTTTAGAATATTTTGCACATAATCCAGGCTCCCACTGACTTTTACACAGCTGTAAGTGTTCTGGACATAACCCTGCTAACATCTGAGTAGTGCTGTATGCCATCTGTTAGTACCATGATCCTTAAGCGAATAACTAACTGCTCAAGTAAGGTACTATTCAACACAAACCAGTAATGCAAAATCTTTCGTAGTATGCGGTGCTCTTATTTTGTGCCCATAAATGGATTTCTTGTACCTTTTATCTGAGAAATTTGGGGAAAAGGCTGGCATATAGCTGTTACTAACAGAGCTGGCAAAGGTAGGACCTGACCCAGGAAGTTCCCTCCTGATGGAGCTCTGGTCCTTGGGGCAAAATTTGTGTTTTGGGTGACCTGGAATGCAGGTCTGACAGCCCCAGCCCTGTGGTGTTCCCCGAAAAGCACCTCACAGCCCTTCTCCTCTCCATTCCCATTGGCTATTACACAGAGAAACTGGCCAGAGTATTGTGCTATGCTGTGATGGATGAACAAGTACAAAAATGTCTCCTTCTGATCGACCTTGTTCTCCATCACTTCTAGTCATGTACCAGCTCTAAACTGGCCAAGGAACTATATGAACAAAACCCAGATGAACTGTGTCCAAAAGGGCAGGCTCACTTGCCCTTTTCATATACTAACACTTGATGAATTCTTCCTTGAGATATTCTGTGTTGTTGGAAGACAATTTCACACTTTCCAATGGAAAAAAAAATTAAAACAGAAATCTACTAAATAAGACTTTGCAATCACACTGGTGTGGGGAAGTGAGGTGGCAAAAAATACTATCCGGGTAAGAAAATAAACCCCTGTGCGCAATGAAGTAGATGGCAAAGCCTCACATGTGGTTGTTATGGATGAGCTCTTACTGCTATGTATTCATATATGTGCTTATTTTTGCTCATTTCAGAGCAGCCAGGAATAACTCTCCCAGTTCTCTGAGCTAAAGGACAACTGATAAAGGTGCCCTAAGCAGCCATCCTCAGCACTGCCACCTGTTCTTCAGCCTCCTTAGGTTTGATACTGGGTGGAAGCTAGAAGTGCTGCAAGGCATCCTTATCTCACCCTGAATCCACTCGTACAAGCCTTGCAATAGGATTATGGAGTGCCTCTGTCCTTGCTACTGAGAGTCTCGGCTGTGTCCACTCCTGGCAAACCATCCAAGGGGCCTCCTTTGACTGAACGTGACCCCAGATCTCCCTCAGTTTCCACCAGAACATTTCTCCTGATGTCTAAACCCTAATTTCCGCGATTAAACCTGTTTATTGTTTCATTAAACACATCAAGTTTCTCATCTTCTTTTTTTGTGAAAGGCTTCAACATGTTTGAAGGCTGTTACATGTTTCTGCTCGGTCCATTGAATTTCTGTGTTTTCACTGCTGGTGAAGACCCCACATGAAAGGTTATATTCTTTGCGTAAGGTAATCCAATAGTGTGAATTAAGGATGAACCCAGCCTCAAACCAAGTTTTTTGTGGTTGTGCTCATGAAAGAGAAGCTGTAAGGTCAAGCTTCAAGTTTTGAAAATGCTTGCATGCAAATCCTTGATCTATTCCGGTGAGAAACATTTTATATATGTACATGTATAAATATAGCAGTTGGACTAAGCTATTTATTGTTGAGGTTTTAGTGTCTGGATAACACTAATTTTCACTTTTTTTTAATTTATCCCCCTCCAATGATTAGTAGAGGTCTGTACTGGATAAGGCAGTGGTACAGCAGAACTTTGATTTGGGGTACTAAATTGTGAAATTCTGTTTCTTGTAGTTAATATCAGCATATTTTGCTACCAGATGCCTGGTATCAGCTAAAGACTGAACGCTGTATTGCAGGTTCCTTTTGAAGTCGATCTGCTCCAAAAGGCTTATGAGCCATTTTGAAAGTATATTGTTATTTCCTTTTTGATCATAGAAAAGCAGAGCTTTTGCTAGCCAAAAAGGTTTGTTTAGATGTTCCTTGCTTCTTGGTAGTCTACTGTGACAGACTTCTAGGTATACCTGTCACCCTGTCCACGAGGAGAAGGACAACCATGCGACTGAAATGAGTTGATCTCCGCTGCTGTACCATAGAGGGGATGCGTGAGATATGGTGGAGATGTTTCTACTGGGCTTTCCCCAGGAGGAGTGGAGGGTTGCAAAGACAAAGGCAGGATCCTACACCTGATGGCAAGGGGAGAGAGAAACCCCTGGAGGAACTCAAATGGGAATACTAAGGAAGGTCACGGCAATCGAGCCATGGTAATTAAGTGACGACAATAGGAGGGTTTGTCTGTCTGTCTATCTACCCATAAACTCTGTGTATAACTGTAATGCATTTCCTACTATTTGTCTCGCCATTTTTTTAAGCATGCAACATTCACATCTAGTTTTATAATTCTTTTACTTTTATAATTCTTACTGTCCTTTGAGGCATTCAGGGAGCTGAAAGAAAACTTAGGAGAGCCGAAGCTTTCCTGAAAGGCCTTTTAGCTTGATGGAGAGCAAAGGGATGATGGTGATTGTGTTGATGAGGACGGTAGCTGTGGTGACAAATGGCAATTCGCTGACGTTTGGTAGCCTCACTAGACGGGGACTTCACACTTGTTATTTTCAGGATTATTTTGTCGGAGATTCCACCTTGCAATAGATCCTTTCTGAAAGGTATTATAACACATTTTTCTTAGCGGAGACTGAAACCAGTGGAGCAAATGGGGCTACCTGATGAAATATCCTGTTTAGTTCACTGGTGGTAGAACATTTAAACCCTGCACCTCCAAAAGAGAACATCAAAATTTGCTAGAAGCAAGTGGCCTTGCCTGTGCCTTTAGAGAGGTACATAACAAAGTGATGTTTGATCTGAGGCAATCTGATGAAAAGTATTCAGGATGGTAGGAAGACGAAATGCCTCCTTCCATATGTATGAGTTTTACTAAGCTAGTAATCCACAGTTTAAAGAACTTTTTTTAAATTTAATAAAGAGGTTATTTTAAACTTAGATCTGCAAAACACTCATACCTCCAGCACATTGCCTCAGTGAAATATCCCTCTACATGAAAATATAGACAGTTAGTTTTTTCTTCCAAAGTGAAACACTGCAAGGTCTTTCATTACTGGTTTATTATGCTTTCTGTATCTTTGCTCATTTTTCACCAGTATTGCATTAAGTATTGATATTGATTTCTTGTAAATGGTACTGAAATGGATGGCTCACAGTTTTTGTTATTGTTCTGTAGCACTTGTATGTAATTTATTATAGCTGCAATGGAACCTGCCCCTTGCTGCCAGGGTTTAAATTAAATGTGCCATGTTTTGGCCCCTAGTAGTCACGTACATTTCTCATTCTAGATCTAAAAGTGTTATGTATAAAGTTACTTTTATAATTACTTCCTTGATATTATTTAAAAAGTTTATTTCAATAATTTTGGTAATTAATATGTAGTATATTGGTTGAATTAATAGTATTTTTCTTTTCCATTACAGAGACAAATTGCTGTCCTGTAAAAGTAACATGGAGTACCTGGTAGTCGTGACTGGCTTTTCTCTTTCTGAGAGAAAAAGGGCAAATCAGCCTCCAACATTTTCAGTGTGTGGCCAATCTAAGGCTTTACTCATGCATGGGCTCCCCAAAAGGTCATAATGGAAGAAAAAAATTGGTATTGATGCTGAGGAGTGGTAGCCCTACTGGAAGGGCATTTCTCTGGACCACGCTTTAATGCAGTGGACTTACTTTTGGCACAAAACCCAACTCAGAACCATCGATTAACTTGATTTTCTGAGAATAAAGCTATAGCAGTGACAAAAATGAAGTAAAGCAAAGAAACTCCCCCCACCAAATATCTCTGTACGTGTGGTTCTTTCATGTAGGGTTGGTAGAGAAGATAATATTGACTGAGAGAACACTAGCAGTTTTAACGAAAAAAACCCTGATTGATAGGACAGTATCAATGGCATTGATATTGAAAGAGACTTATTGTATATTTCCCAGTTTTATTTGCCGCCATTTTTAATAGAAATAAACTTTGCTATTCTGGCAGGGAGTGAGCATTTTTTCACTCTCTCCATGAACGATCTTCTGCCCCAGGATTTTGAAAGGTTTGGAATGAAGGAAGGAGAGCCATTTGGTGCTTCATTCAAGGGTGCTTCATTTCCTCCTCTTGCTGGTTTTCTGTAGGTGCATCTCCGGCTCTGGGCTCCTGGATGTTCCTAGGCCATTAGTGTTGCATTCATGAAACTGTATTGGTGTAAAATGCATTACTTCTAAGTTGTTTTAGAAGTCATTTATAATGAAACTCGGAGCTTTTCACACAAGATTAACTGAAAACCTTTACAAAAAGTCTTAGTTCCAGTTCACTGAATAAATCCAATTACCATTTCACAAGCTCTTCTTGGGCTTTTCCTCCCCTTGATTTTGGGCAATGTCCCTTACTCTTACCCCTGACAGCTTTAAATAGGTCTGTCCTACTCAATTCCCTCTGCTCACCCTGCAGAGTGGCTGGACTCATCCCCCAGGCCTTTGTAAATAAGGGCTTTGAAGCAAGCCAGGAATATTTTCACAACAAGAGAGCTCACAGTCACTTTTCAGAAATTCAACATTTATGCAACGAAGTGGCTGAAGTCACTGTTTTTAAGGCCGGCGTGAACACAAAGCACGGCACAGCCATAATTCTCAGGCAACACAAAGTTTCAGCAAGGCAGGGACTTGCTGCTCCACCACTATATGTGTGTTGGGAAGGGCTCTCTACTCGTGAGATGGCATTGCATTTAGCAAAAAGCAACTTTAAGGCATGTTATGTGGCTCCGTAGTTTACTGACTTAGCCAGGTTATGGCCAGATCCTCCACCGTTATGCTGGCAAATCTGTCAACACAGATCTATAGGACAAGTTCTCAGCTGCATGCATGGGGGTTATTTTCGTGTCTTTGGTCTAAGACTTGACCGAGCAGTAATCAAGGGGGAATTGTAGTTTTGGAGCCTGGCTGGGTAGAGCAACCTCCTGCTGCCAGGGAAGCTGGTGAAAGGGAGAAGGAAATTGGGGCAGGGAAAGCAGCAACCTCCCTGGATGCTGGGGAGATGTTGGGGTGTCACCTCATCCCTGAGAGCTCGCTCCAGGGGTGGCTTGAAAGTGGCAAAGGGGTGGGAATGGGTCAGACTATTGTGCAGGCGTTGCTGCAGGGCCAGAAGCGGGCTGAGCTCCAAGGGGGATAGAGAACAGCTCTGTTTGCTGTCAAGGGTAGGTGCATCATTGATATGAACATGCCTTGACCTTCAGCATTTTCCGTGACCTTAAAATGACTTTAAATCCATCCTCAGGATTAGTCAAGCAGAGCAGCTCCTTGGGTTTGATGCACAAGCCTGGCCTGATGCAGGACTGAGCTCCTAGGCTGGGAAAGGAGAGCAGGAAGGACATTTAACTTCCACAAGGCAGCCACGCAAACTAGAACTGTAAAACAGAGGGAAGATGACAAGATGAAAATTGCTAGTTAAAAATAGAATATAGAATTTTATATAGTTGTAAAATCCCTCACTGGTGCATAGCAGAAGTGACTTGTTTTCATCCAGGAAATCCTTACATATACACACAACATAAGTCTTGCTTGCATAACGCATTTCTGTCAGCTGTAACAGTGCGTACTGTGCTTTTTGCCATGAACTACTGTCCTCTTGTGGTTAATCTGGAACCACCAAAAAAACACCCCGAGTTGTAGAAGTCTGACTTAGGTTTTAATTTAAGCTTCCCAGGTTTAAACTCAATATTTATGTTTTTTTGCTTATACTTATTTCATTACATGAAAATCCAGGGACAGGACCGTTCTGGTGATTCACTCATGGGCTCTTGGGCTCTTTGCCTGGCTCCTCACATGTTTACAATTACACTGATAAAAAGTATTGCTTAGCTGGGAACTTCACCCATCAGTTACCTGGCACTGAAACGTTGAGCCGTAGGTAAGGGACAAGTCACCCAAACGTCATTTTAATGGAAGAAAACTCTTTGGGTCTAGAGCAAAGTTGCAACGTACAATACAAATGGAACAAAATGGCCTTCTTTTGGTTTCGTGCTATTAAATCTGCCACGGACAAAGAATGAATCAAAATGGAGGATGAATTATTTTGCTTCTGACTGATGTTTTCAGCAGAGGAAGACTGGAAGGAGGAAGCAGTGGACGCCTGGGTCTGATCTAGTTTTCTAACAACAGCGCCTGCACATGGAGCACCGTGGATGCAATGGCGAAGGGCAGTTCAATCTGTAGAAATGGGGTTGCCCTGAGTGTGGATGATTTAATGCCTCAATGGAATAGACATGGAGGGTCTGCAGCATGCCAGCAGCTTAGTGCTGTGCAAACATAATGGGAGTCTTCACTTTCCTTGGACGTTTTAAGGAAAGGTCACATTATTTTGCCATATTTTTAGGCTTTTCATTTTCTTGACCATTCATTGTATTGAAATGTGTGCATGTACAAAAAGAGAGACAGAACCTGATTAATGAAGAAACAAACCTTAAACAGGGATAGTGCCTGCTTTCTTTGGCAGTATAGCTGAATGATTGCATTTACAAGGAAAACCTCCCCATCAGGGAGCTGGTCCTGCACTGTCTTTGACTCTTGGCAGTTTGTTATTCACATTTCTACAACCATAAAGGCTAAGGGACACAGCATAACCTACATTAATAGCTGAGAAATTTGTCTCTTCGCAATTTCCATTTCTGAAGAGCTCTCTGGGGCATTTACAGTGATGTGAAATAACCGGTGCTGTGGGTGGGCAGTGCGGTGGTGCAGAGGAGGCGGCGGAGCTCTGAAAAACACCATTCAGGAGGGGACAACACAGAGCAATGGGGGTGAAACTGGGCAAGGCAAACTCTGGATCAAATATCAGGAAAAATCTTCTCTTGATTCTCCCAATGACCCATGAAACTCTACTGTGCATATTCTGCCATCTCAGCTACCTGATAGTTGAAGACCAGACTGAGGGAAATTAAATTCCTTCATCTCTCCAGGAAAAGCGGGAATTGAAGTCATATGACTATTGATGAGATAGTTCAACCCAGATGATTGCATTGTTTTGTAGAGATATACTCTAGGAAATCAGGTACTACAACATTTGCAAATCCTACATATTCTTCCAGTCTTACTCTAGGATGATGTGCAATTTTAGCAGCAGGACCATCCTCTGGAGAATGCTGCTGTCACTTGCAGCATCGTAAAACTGAGTTGTCTCCTGGGTTGTTGACCTCTGCGCTGTTTGTGGAACCACTGACATCTCTCAAGATTTGCTCTCCAGAGCACTTGGATAACACAATTAATTTTTTGCATGTTTTCTTAATCAGCCGTTACATTAAAACGTGTGCTAAAATGTTTAGAGACATTCATAAAATTCGTCATGATGAAACAGGATGAATCTCAGAAATATACACTGTTAGATGGGTATTAGGTCATACAAAGCCTTCATTTTTCTAAAATTCTCCTTCTCCACAAATATAGGCAACTTCTAAAATCTGTTGTATACATTTTGTTCTCGCCTTCAACACTCTGAAAACATCAAGGAGAGTTAATTACTGAACAAACTGTGAGCACTGCAAGGCAAGGCTGGGTTTGGTTTTGGGCTGTCTAAGCCCACATCAATGAAATCATGGTCCCCAGGTCTGAGAGCTGGAAGGTATTGTCATGGTATGGTTTATATCTGACTTCCCAATCTTTTTTTTTTCCCCACGTTTCTTTCTTGTTTTACCCTAAATGAAAGTCTGTTTTAAATATCTCCGTTCTGTGTGTAACATACCAAATAATGTGCCAAAAGTTCTTTGCTTGGTAATCACAGAAATTGTCTTTGCTGGCCCTTAGAGGTTGGTTGTGAAATCACAGCCTGTATCACAGGACAACTACAACCCCTCCTCAGTCTCCAGCCTGTGATTAATTTCACCACTATATTCACACTAAGCTTTTTGCTGCAGTTACCGGGTTTGTATGGAGCCTTGCATTGCAGAGAGAAAATGGATTTATTGAGAAGATAAAGAAGAAAAAGTCATCTCCTTCTTGAATTTTTTTTTCCCAAAAGGCAAATTAGCAACCCAGATGGCTTAGTTTCCCCATCAGAAAGAACTGCTTATGTTATTTTTGCTTTATGTTAGTTTGTTCGAGTCCCCTGAGAGCAACAGGTCCAGAATCCAGAGCTCATATTGCAACAGTGATGATGTGTTTTGCAGTAGCGTGGTGGAAAATCTGAGCATCAGAGGTGTTAATCTGATCTATCAGTATTGGTGTCCCACACCTCAGCCCCAGTGCAGGAAATTAAAGAATGAGATCTGCAAGGGAACTATTTCATAATGCTTTAAACAAATGAACTTCTTAACATTTTATGATCTCTAGAAGATTGTTTTGTTGGTAGCAATACTGCCTGCAGCGTGAAGCGTTTGCAGAAAAAAATCAGTGACTTGGCAGTTGTGTCAGCTACAGCCCAGAAAACTACACTGAGGACACTTACTTGAGCTTTATCATTACTGGGTAAATTACTCAATCATCGTCAATTTTCATTTGGGCTGAGTTTTACAGGAAGAACTGGCCCCAACCTAGGACTGCAGCTTGCTTTGTATGGAAAAATCACCCGCTTCACCCAGGCTTTCTCCCAGATGCCACCAGGAGCATTTCACTGATGCGGGCAGTTCACAAATCAAGTAGCTTCCCACATTTTCTCCCCTGCTTGGTTCAGAGGGGTTTGCGATGATACGTGACCATTAAAGCTTTTTGCTGGTTTATGCTATTTAGAATCTCGTCTCTTCCTTTTATACCATTTCCAGGAAATTTCAATTCACTTTCCTGCCCCTTTGTTATCCTCTGAACCGAGAGGGGTAGAGGGAGACATCCAGCCCTGAATCAGCAGGCTGCAGCTCTCTTCAGGAGCACCAGATCATGTCTGAAGAGAAATAAATGCAGTCTGTGCTCAGCGAGAGGCTCTGGCAAAGCTTCAGACTAACGCCTCCTGTTAATTTCAGAGTCCCCTCAAGAGAAAAAAGGCATATAAAAAGGAAGCAGAAATTCCTCAAGGATAACGGTAATGTACCCTATCCACAAATTACCAGCAGACCTTTACAGTAGCTTATCGCCTATAAAAAGCTTCAGAGTAGTCATTACAGTCATTGAGCTGATGGTAGTTTTATGACTTTTACTCACCATAAGGCAAGGCAGCGGTAGCCTGATGCAAAACCGCTTCGGAGGGGCCGGCAGGTAGCTCAGCCGCAGCGGGCATCCCTGGGGCCTCCCGCGCCGGCGGTGTCACCCACCAGCTGCCGAGCTAGAGAAGGACGGGGAGACGGAGCTATGAAGCCTCGACCATCCGTGTGCGGAGAGCTGCGAGGGGCTCGGAGGCTGCTTGCGTGAGCTTTTCCCCTCTGGAGCAGGAGCAGGCTGAAAGCTGCCATCAGCCCAGCTTTGCATAGACAGCGCGGACGAGTTCTGCCAGGGTTTGCGCCCCGAAAGTCTAGGGGAGAGTTGTCTCTTCCTCCCCACATCCCTGCTTCTCCAAGGGCTCATTCTCTGCCTGTTCCCCAGGCAGATACTTTAAAGGCGAGTCCCTGCTCGGTTGTTTGCGTGCCTTGGGTCTGGTACCCGCGACAGCGGACAGTGGGTGTGATAAATGCTCCTGCCACGTTTCTGCCCACGTGTTGCCGGAGCTGCTCTGCTGCCTCTCTGCCACGCGGGCATCACACCCCTCCATCACCAGCCTCCTCCTCTCCTTCGCTTCCTGCAGCCGCGCGCCTGCGGAATTCCCAAATTCAGCCCTGGTCTCTCCTAAACACGGTGCTATTTGAAATGGTTGCAACTGATTTCGTCTGAATAGGGAAAAAACCCACTAGGCTGTGCTTCGCGGTCTTTTGCACGTGGTCAAACTGTCCCCCAAGGTCTGTGTAACCGAACGGACGAGGAGCACCCAGAGGTGGGTTACTGGAGCGTAACTGGTTTTAAAAGAAATGATTGCCCTAACAACAATAGCACATACAGCCACTTCCATGTACATGACCAGCTGGTTTTTTGAAACACAGCCTGTGGCAGACACGATGCTTTTTCAGGTGTCTCGTCTCTAGTGGTTTTCTTGTGGGGCCGCTACTTATAGCTCTGTAGGACCATCAGGCTGTTCAGCCCTGCCACAGGCTCTACCACTGATTAGGTGTCAGGGGTCCCGTACAGCCGTGCGTGCTGTGTTACACCAAGAATCAGCATGGAAGAACCATCCTCCCCTAGCTAATAATTAATGTACGGTGCATCAGGCATAATGATCTGAGGTGTTGCTTATGCGGAGAGCAACGGAGCGTACGTTACGCACTGCAATGCTCGCGCTTTTTCGCACGGAATGAGCAGCGTGAAGGGTGCGGAGGCTGCAATGCCACCGCTGCTGTCAACTCCAGCAGATCCAGCCCTGGGTGCTGAGACAAGATGTCTTTCTGAAGGTGAGTGTCTTTCCAGGAGGCTACGCGCTAGGTTGAAACAACACATTGGCCAAAGTCCAGGAAATAAATTGTTATATTAATTATTAGGGTGTCTGGGCCACAGTGTTCCTGCACATTGGGCAGGAAAAAGAAAAGCCCCCGAGAGTGAGTATTGACTGAATAAAGGAGACCGAGCGTGACCAAAGCTCAGTAAGGAGGAGACAGAGCTAGTCAGCAGGTCTGCTGCTCATCTCTCCCCAGGACAGTAAGGGGGATTTACAAACCTTTAAGGAAGCTGTGCCAGGTACGAGAGGAGCACCGGAGAAAGCACAAGGGCTGCCTATATGCAAGGTGATGGACGTGAAAGCTTGTCTCCTGGGAATGCGGGGGAGAGTTGGTACCCCACCGTGGTGGGGAGGGTGATGAAGACCAGCTGTGAAGGGCTTTGCAAGCCAAGTCAAGCGGTTTCTTATATATGTGATGGAAAAGAGGGAACCAGTTCAGACCATGGCATGATGTTGTGCTTATATGTGAGATGAAGAGACGAGAGTCAAGTTAATTAGCAATAGATCTCTGGGTGTCCCTAGTTAGTTAACTCCCAGTTTTGGATAGGATCCATTTATCTTTTATTTGTATCTTCTTTGGATATTTGGATGTGAAAAAAGAGGCTTCTGGGAACGAGCTGATAATGTCTCCCTTTTTCTTCACTCTTCTTTTGGAGGGGAGAGATGAACTGATTAGAAAGATGGAACATTTCAGATAAACTATAGCAGACACATTAGATATAGTTAACCACCTGAGTGTATTGGATATTGCTGTTCTATTTGTTATGCAATCAATGACAATAAAACTAAAAAGTGCAATTGAACACAAGCTCTATGCCAGAATACAGATGAAGTTTCTGTGCATGTTCTGCAGAGGAATTACTGTTACTGTCCTTGCTGTTAGACTCCATTTTATTTCAGTTCTATACTGTAATGTAAAAAACCTTGGTTCTCTAATGACCGACCTAAAGAATTTTAAAATTTGAATATATTGTTATCATTTGCCATCCAACACTTACCTTTCTTTTTTATAACCTGAGTATTACAATGGTGTCTATGCAATTTCACTTCACTCTTTGTGTTCCTTTTTAGTTTTATTTGCTAGTAGGGAGATATCACTGGTGTGAGAATATTACAAAAACAAATCAAATGGAAAAATATAGTTCTACCAGGATAGGTTAACAAACAACCCATGACCCCACACAGGTTTACCAGGGTTAATTTTTCTTCCAGTGCGACAAAAGCTTTTACAAAGACAGAAGGAAAACCAAGTATTTTAAATAGAAAACAAATCTTCGAAGTATAGTACACACATAAAATCCTGAGCAAATGTTTACTGACTACAACACCTGGAACAATTAAGATACTGCAGTGGAGCAGCATTTGATTTAAGAGGGCGAGCCTTGCAGATGTGTGCTAAGCACAATACCTGTGTCCTCCAAAGCACAGAATTGCTCTAGCCTCTATCCTTCCGTTGCTCTTCTTCAACTAATCTTGTACTTAGAAATAATTGATGCTTTCCACTGAATGGAATGGGATGGAAAAAGGTGGAGATTTAGCAGCTGTGTTAGCTACACTTATTTTTCCTTACTTTTACTCTAGTGTGTATCGAATATGGGTCAGACTTTTCGCTGCCCAGCAGTATAGGGAAATGTGCTTTTCATTAAGGAAAGACAGGCAAGTGGTAGTGTTTCATCCATTTCCTGGCCAGATGCATTAGATGATTATTTATAAAACAGTTAATCCAATAAAAGGCTATTTAAAAAAAAAGTCATAGTTCAAAGTTATTTTTAGGTTCATGAGTCCAAAGGAGTAAAAATTAAATTTTTCCCTGAGCTCTCTTCACATTTTCCTTCTTTTTCTTGATACTACCTTGGCCAACACAGAGATGCTCTGTGAAGGTTTGTGAGGGCAGTGGAGGAGAGGACTGGGAGAAGTCCCCTTTTGGCATTTGCCGGAGTGGAGCACAGCACACACTGTCTTTTGCAGGAGCAGCTCCTTAAACTCCTTGCCACGTGTCAGAAGGCAGCTGACTATAAAAATAAACCTTACCCATCGACAATCCATAAAAGAGAGGAAATGAAAGCATTGTGTTTCTCCTACAAACCTGAGCTAAGCAATGCAAGAAGAGTGGAACAAGCTGTTCTCGAGATACGGCGTTCATGATTTTACGTGTGTCTTTTGAAAACCGCCCCGTGGCACACCCTTCTTCCCCTTCCTCGAGACAGCCTTGAGAAATCAGGATGTTACAGGTGTTGTCAGTCCAGGTTGTGGCAGAACATCACATAATAAAAGCCAATTTCACAGCCGAAGAGCTTCTTTTGAGGATTCCTTGCCTACGGTAAGGTTCTGCTCGGTTTGGGATGGGGAGGTGATATTCGCCTGCCTGTCTAAGGCTTGCTCAGTGGCTGCGTGATTAAGTTGCATGTGTCCCAGCACCAAGCCCCAGATGTATCAGGCACCACACATTAAAAAAAGAAATATTGTAACTGGTTTTAGCAACTGTGTTACAGTCAAGGCAAGGATGGGGAAAGGTCTAAATCTGATAAAATTATTCTGATTTTATAAATGGCTTTCAAACTTCTGAATAGCTTCTCAAAGATTAATTTGGCTGTCAAGACATTGAACTTGATTTAATAAATGTATCATGTTCATGGAAATCCTACAGTCAAACGAACCATAATAGATATGTATATATACATATAAGAAATAAAAAGTAATTTTTTCGTATTTTATCTTACTTGATCCCACTGGTTGAAAGTAGTCTTGTTGAAGAAACCAGTTAGGACTGTTTTTGTCCATATGAGCTCCATCACTTATATATGCTCGCAAAAAGACATCACAGGTATTTTGCAGACATAATTTTGTATGTCACGCATAATAATCTGCACAAAATCTGCACAAAATCAAATTAGATTGAGGCCCTTTGAAAACTAGGTCTTCTCTCAGTCTAACATGTGCTTGGGATAATCAACTCTAAGATCCCTAAGACATTGGGGACACTAATTAAATAAAACTCAGCAAAACATTATATATTTTAGCGATATATTTTATACTCTTATATAGGCATAAGTGATATATATATAGAAGGAAAGCAAGGCATAACCTATATGATGAAAACACTATTCCAACCAAGTGATAGATATTACTTGATTACATTTACGTTACATTGTCAGAGGACTTGTTACTGAGAAATTTGGGTAAGAAATGTAAAGCATTTGTGAATCTGTAACTTTTCACTCACAGAATTTCCAGGAGTAATTCCTGGCCAATGAAATGTTTGCATGTAGTGTGTACCTGGCAACTTGAAATTTAAGATGCACTGGTTAGTCTTGATTGGACATATTAATTATATCATATTGCTCATTCTATGTCCTCTAAACAGGTTTTCAAAGTAAACTCCTGCCTTTATGCAGGAACTAACTACTTTCTTCATGGGAGGGAAGTAGCAGTAGAAAATCATGAAACCAAAAGAGCGAAACTAGAGCTGAATTAAACCCTATTTTTATCCAGGTGAATATTCATGTTCTTTTAGGTTGTTACTCAATTCTCTTCCATCATATTCCCCACAGTGGATTAGATTTTCTAGCTGTTGACAGTATTTTTTTAGAAAACTAATGTGTTCAATGCATCCTCTCTGGAAGGCTTCTTGGTCTAAATATCGATTGGATTTTACTACCAGCCAAGGTCAGAACTGAAGAGGTTCTTGCTGCAGCAAGCTGTATATTAATCTCAATATCAACTAAAGTACCTAAACTGTTATTGGAATTTGATGATCAATTACATCTTTGAAAAGTACTTAGTATGACATTTGTTGGGCTTCCATATTTCGTGTTATACAGTCACACCTGGTAGTTCAATAACTGGAAAAATACCAGCAAAGGATCTCCTCAGTTCTTTGTGTAGACAATATCTGCTTTATAATTCCCATTTCTTGCTTTTATCCACATTAATAGGCATTACACACCATTAAAAGATTTTCTTGCTGCCTCCCTTACATTGCATCATTAGAGAATATACTGCCGTTACACATGTTTAGGCAGACAAACACACAAAACCTTCTTCCAGAAGAATATTTCTTAATTCCTCACCCTGCAACCTTTACATTTGGAAATGCCACCACTAAATTCAACTGTACCGACTCAGTCTGTTCCCCTGCCATTAAACGCTCTGCTATAGTCTGTAGGAATGTGGAGTCACACAGCATCACTCAGGGGGATATTTGCACAGCCTGGAACAGTTCATCTCAGACCTAAAAACTACACCAAAATGAAAGAACAGCTCTCAACACACTCTTAACTCTTCTCTTTTCTCTGTCCATTCTTTATTAAAAGGCGAGGCAGGGCAAAAGACTTACAGAAGGCAGTGGATCCTAGATATCTTTAAAGTTCATGGCTCTATTTAGCAGTCTCAGCCACAAACATGCTCCTCACTCTCTGTGGGTTTTGTGGGGTTTTGTTTGTTTGTTTTGTTTTGTTTACTTGCACCAGTCTGGCATTTCTTTGTTTTACTTCCTTTACGAAAGGCAGCCACTCGCCAGCAAGCAGTGGAAATAGTGCATAAGCTTTGCTTATTTTAAGCATCATCTGCAATGACATCATTAAAAATATCAGCATCATTACAACTACAAGGACCTTCCAATTTTAAAGCACATAAAACATTATAAGTGAACTTTTGTCTTCTGACATATACGTTGCACCCTCTGAATGAGCTGGAAAGAAAGCAGAAAGGAGAGATTTGTCAGACATCAAGTTCAGCCATCCAAATATTGCAAACCTCGTTTTGGTTGCTAGCTGTATGTAATTTTGAAATGGTTTGTAAATTTAATTGTCCATGTACGGGGCGTGCACAGGCCATGCACAATCAACGGCATTGCCAAGATCAGCAGCTCTATTTCTTAGACAAGTAGGTCTAATGTGCTTTATTGGAAGCAAAATATGCCCTGAGGCATTTTAAACATAATAGCAGTCAGGTAGGGTGAGACTCACTGCAGTGAATATGTTTTAGTGGGTCAAAATTGAAAGTGTTTTTGGGATGTCAGTCACACCAGTTAAACTTTGGAGAAAAGTTATGTGGCTGAATTACCTGTTGGCACTACTTCTATGCCTCAGGAGATGAAAATGGAGAATCCCTTTCCCCCCCTGCTCCACAGTCCCCTTGTGTTATGTAAAAATGATAATTAATGGTGCTGTTTTTTTTTCAGGCTGATAAGAATCAGCATTCATTTTGGGATCTTTGCTGTTGATGAGCAGGCACTTATGTTAGATGTCATTATAAATCAAGGTCTAGAACATGTCTTCTGTCAATGTTCTATTCTATACTTTGTGGGTATTGTAATTTACCTGACTGTGAGTGGGCGTCGCATTAAACCATGTTATATAGCACTATGTTCTACATCTGACATTTAGAGGATCTTGAGTCTTATAATTAGATCACTTTAATTCACAGGTATTTATGCCGGCTTCCTTAAATATGGACAACAGTTTGAAGAGGAAGAGATAAGACTCTGGGATTTTAGACTTTTCTAATTCATTCTTAGCTCTATTCATAGTGTGAAGAGGTGCTAACATGGGGCTTTCCTGCTGGCAAAAAATTTGGTGGTTATGAGCTGCAAAGTCTAGTTAAAACCAAAACAGCAGTCAAGAAACTATGTCTGTTGTTACTATGCAATCTTAATGGTTGATGCAATGCAAATCTTTGCTCATCTTCTCTTATGCTCCTTTTAAAGCTTGTTATTGCTACCATCAATGCACAAAGCAATGAGGCCACAGTCTCAGCAGAGAATGACTGAGACAAGATAGCAGCCAGCTACCCTTAGACAGTAGCCACCATGACTTACACAATAGTAAACCACTTGCCAATGAAAAATGAAAATATTCGTTAACCAGAATCACTACAAGTGAGATTTTACAACTAGAAACTATCCAAATAAAATTGCTAGCAACAACAGTGATCTTATACCAATACATGGCTATTGCATCAATGTGATACAGACCCTGTACAAAGACAGATCAGAGAGAGAGCAGTGAAAGGAAGAAGAAAACAATTTAATTATCCATATGGTGAAATTCAGCACGTGTGAGTTGAAGACATGATGGCAAGTGCCTGCAATAGCCAAGGGTGGGATTCAGTGGCCCAGATGGTCTCACTAGTTCCCTGACTACAGTCCGTATGTCCTTCAGCCTTCCTGTTGTCCCTGCCAAGGCCCTAGCCAAAGGCTAACGCTGCTCTTCTGGGCACACCAGATGACTGCTCCACTCAGCAATCACTGAATGAAAGCAGTATGTTCATAAATTAGTGCTTGTTTAGCTTGGGATATTTGTTTTTTGGTTTTTTTTTTTTTTTCATATTTACCACTTTTCTGTAAACTCCTATTTCAAAGATTTATGTCAGAGAAGCAATTTTCTTCCCAACAAGAGAGTTATCTTTTTAGTCACAAAAGCAGGTCCCCAGAATCATAGCTTATTGCAGCGGCACAGAAGAATAAGTCAAGAGTTATCACCAAGTATAGCCAATTCAAAAAAAATCATTTTTTTCATTTTGAATTATTTTTCAGCTCCAAATCCAGTTTCTGAGTTACAGTTACGAGACTCTCAGCTCTAGGCTCAGTTCTAACTAAAATTTTCAAGAAATCATAGAACTATTGTGTTGAAAAGCCCTCTCAGAAATTAAAGGAAAACATACAGCTGTTGAGCTGATGCCTTGGAAATGCACCATTTAGCCCTCATAAAACCAGTCTCACATGAAATGTTAGCTCAAACCCACACAAGTACTCAAATCACTCTTCGTTTGTTGCTGACCTGTATCTTTTAAGCTTAACCCACACTTGCAAAAGCCCGAAGGAGTTATATTTGGAGTCTGGATGTTCATGTACCTTTCTACCCTAACTCAGCTAAACCAATTTTCAAATATGAGTAACTACAGCTCTTTTTCTGTAAATAGAGATTATTGTGCAATAGAAAATGACTTTTTTTCATGAGGCTTTGAAGATTGGTGATCAAACTGCCAGCTGAGTTTGTTTATCCCTCTGACTCAATGGTGTTGAATGGCTTCAGATTTGGCTTTGGGTGGGGTGGTGTTGGGAGACAGCGAGCTAACACTTTGAAGAGCCAGGTATGGATTTTGCTAAATGTTTTCTTAACCAGGTGAACAGATTTACCTAACTGTTGTAACATTTCATAGTAAAAAACTAGAATAGTTGTTAGGCAATTTCAAGCCAAAATCATGACTCTGAATAGCCCCGGTCCTTGATGGAATTAGAAAAGGAAACCTGAATCCATCTTTTTTCTCTGCTAGGGAGGAAAGGGCACAGCTCCCAGTTGCCAGTGGAAGGCAAGGAGATCCTGAAGGGATCTCGCTGGGCACTGTGCCCCTGAGCAGAGCGGTTAGCAGTGCCCGCGGCCGGCGGTGAGGACGGCGGGTGCTGCCAGGGCATCGGGGAAGCACGGGTAATTCTACCTGTGCTATGGTCTGATGTGGAGCAGCAAGAACAAGAGTGCCAGCTTGTAGCTCCGCTACAATGCCAAGTCGGAAAGTCATGACTTTTGGAAAAGAAAAAGGATTTAGAATGTTAACTTAAAGAGCTAATGGGAAAAATTGCATAGGTGCCACCTTTGTGAACAAGTCACTGGGAGTATTAATAAAAGCATCAATTAGCAAGAAGAGCCACCTGCAGAGTGAGAGATGTCATCAGACACCAAGTCGGTTAATTAAGGCCAAAAACTAAACTTGGATAATTCTTCTGTGGATTGCCTATGATGTCTTGTTCATTGTTTTGAGCAGACGGCGAGATCTTCGTTCCACATCTGAAGTCTGTGGGGAAAATTCTTAGGAATTTCAACAGAAGATGTCTTTTCATGTGCCTAAGGCAGCACCATGGCATCGAGGGGCATTCAAGGTGAAGTTCATTCCTATCTAGAGAGCCAGCATAAGATCTCTGCACCATTTAAATCCAAATGAAGTCCTATTTTAAGCACTTTGGCAGGACTTGAGTGATACAAAGGCCTTGTCTTGGGCTTTCTGCCCGGGAGTGAATTTCACCCTCAGTGAATTATTATTATTATTATTATTAGACTCTACTTTTGAAAACATAAAGCAAGCAACCCGTGCAGATAATACGAAGGCAATGGGAAATGGAAAGCCCTAATAGTCTGAAGAATTACTTATGAATCGCTACATCAACCCTCCTTCCCTCCTACCGCGGGATACACTGGATGACCCATGGGGCCTCCCCCATCCCACCACCAACAGCTTCCCGAAAGAACTCTTCTTTCATAAACCTCTGATGTATCAGGCATCAGGTATTAACCAGGCACATGTTTATCTCTATTTTTTTCTTTATCTAATACAGTATATTTATTAAACTTTCCCAGACTCTTACGAGTATTTCCTGAGTCAGAAGCGGCAGTATCCTACAGATGAGGAGATGGCATTGTAGCATTTTCCACACCTCACTCATAAAATTGACTGGTTTTTTCTGCTTTGATGTATAAGTGTGCATCACTAAGGACATTTTTCTTCCTCTGAATTCTCTTTCTACTGACTCAAAAATGCTCTGTTAACTTCCTTGTCAACCTCTCTTGAACCATTACTGATTCTTTCAAAATGTACACTTATTTTTACCTTTCGTAAGGATAAAACATTTTCAAAAACACTGTGCTCCTCAGTTTTGAGATTCTAGTGGGTTTTTTCTGCCTTAAAAGATGTCCTCATGGATCCTTGGTATGTTGTCGGTATAAATCCCAGTTAAAGAGTATACCAAACAGATGCTGACTTTAAGTGTGGGGGCAATCTTCATGAAGTCAATGGCATCCTCATGAGCTTAATATTACGGATTCCCTTTAACCATCCCTCAGCTTTGGTGTCTGTCTGTACTCAAGACTGGGAATGAGCGTCCCTCTCTTCCCGCCTCCTTTCCCTCCCCCTTCCATTTTTCTTAATAATCTGAAAGTTGTGTTGTGGAGAAACGGACAGCTGATGTTCACAGTTGATCAAAAACTGGGCTACTTCTGTGTATAAGATAAAATCTTGTTTATTTGATAGACATGGATTCTCATATGAGTGTGTATTCATTTTTTTTGTGGACAACCTTTCTGCATAGCAAAAAGTTGCTGCAAACAACCATGCCTTCATGGGCATACGTTAAATTATATGCAGGAGTAAACCAGGAGCTTCTGAACAGAATTCAGATTTTGAGTAATTGTGTGCATTGCTCCATCAAAATAGCAGATGGCTGCTCTTCAGTGGAGGTGGGAGAGAACAGCAAAATTGAGACCTGTCTTGGACTTCTCAGACACCGGACAAAGTTTTGATGTGTCCCTTTTCTAGATCTCAATGGAGACATTCAGATCAGAATTTTCCTTAAGCTTGGAAAGGTTCCAGTTTAGACCTTGTCCTTTCCTTTTGCTTATGCCATGTAGGTGGTCATATGTAGGGTGTCCAATGGCTTTCGTATTGACTTCTTACACAAAGGTACATCAAAGAAATTTCATGATGTCTCTAACGGGATCAACGATTGAGATACCTAACCCAGCGCTACTATCAGAGCAGAGCAGCCTTTGCCCCAATTTGCGTCACACGCATATACCAAAAGGTAGATTTTAACCTAGAATTAACTGCATTTATTTGCAGGTAGTATAGTTTCTTTCAGGGTCTTGAACATAGCGTGCAGTACCGCTTGCTGCAAACAACGCTTTCCTTCTGCCTCTTACCGTCACCTCACTTTTAGTTCTCACTCTGTAAAAATAAAATAAATGCAATGCGGTGTACATCAATGGGCCTAAAAATAAAAAGGCATTTTTAGCAATGGAAAAAAAAAATTGAACAACTTCAGGTGACGCTTACAGTTCCTAAAAATGCAAGTATCAACTGGTAAGTTTTTTGAAAATTGAATATAAAATCATAGAGAAATGCTTTATTTGATTCTCTGTTTATGGGAAATTCATTTTA
>JANHGO010000012.1:5875414-5890342 GCA_024606505.1 Aquila spilogaster | reverse complement strand
GCATGACCAAATAGTGGGCATGTGTCATAAAGACATTTATCATGTAATTACAGCTTTAAGATCAGTTTCTGTTGATGTGAGATGATTACTGTGTATTTCACGCCTTTCAGGTTCCCAGCTGGGATTCAGAGATTTAAGGACATGGGATATATATTTTTCAAATTTATGAGATAGCCATTAATTTAATTAATTGGACCATAAGAGTTCAGTCAGTGACCAAATAAGAATCCTGCGAAACAGAGAGAACCAGATGTTTTATGAAGTTTCGATATTTTTGACATGTATAACTTGGAAAAGCAAAGGCCTTTGTTTCCTCTTCAAGGAACAGAACATTTCTGTGGAGTAAGAAAAATGACACATCAAAGTAATTCATTGTGAAACCTGATATTAGAATAAGAATACTGTTAAAATGAGACTATTTTAAGCCTGACTTAAAATGTATTGTTCTTATGTGTTAGCAATAGCTCAGTGCCATTTCTATATGGCTTACACCAATACTTGCATTTTAAAATCTGGGCTGAGACATTGTAACTGTGATTCCTTGAATTAATGTCAAGATTTTATGTTGTGTTTTTGTTTGATTTTGTGTTTTCAAATTGAGATCTGATTTGAATTATTGTGAGAGGGACCCTGTCACCAAGGTGATCATGCAGCTAGATTTCCAATGTTTTCAATATTCACTAAATTTATATGATCTTTAATGAAAACAGATTTCCATTGAACTCCTATTCCTTCTGATTTTGGGGTCAGCTTTTTTGACCACCCTCATAGCTGTTTAAATTAGTACATGATATTTTTAAAGGCTTCATTAACGCAGTTTAAAATTTTAGCAAAATAGATTTAAGCTTTCTTTCCATTATCTCATAACATGAGATGCAGCAGGCAATCCAGTACAGCAGCTGTGTCCAAATTACAGCTGGACAAAACATTTTATGCTTGGCCACTTTTAAGAAAACCGGTTTATCATGATTTCCTCTTAAAGAATTCAGCCCGGCTCCTGCCCAGAGATAGCCCCAAATTTCAAAATTTAATGCAAACAGCTAGAAGCATAAATTTTAAGTTAAGAATACAGCAAGATGGAATTGCATATCACAGCACAAAACTCAGCAGCAAAGCATGCTTCATGCAAAGGGCTTGATCTGCTGTTCTTGCAGGCTGCCTGGCTCCCTGGCACTGCACATTTGCATGGGTGCAGTCAGACTGGTGTAAAGCCAGCGTAACGGATCATGAATTAAATCCAAGGGCTTCTTCCTGAGATGGTGTTGGCCGGCAGAGCTCCTTAGCATCAATAGACTCATGTGAAAGCCGCTAAGATACTTGTCTGTAGTACCTCTAGCCTTATGGTCACAGCCACAAATGTCATCCGCTTTCAAATAAAGAGCCACTTCCAGTTGTGATGTACTGATCCAGCAAAAGTTCTACGCTTTTTTGTCGTTGGGGAATGTCCTTGCCTAGTGGATATTATTGTGGAAACGCTAAAGCAAGGGGAGTTATCAAAACTTAAATCAGCAGCTCTATTTGTCTCTTCTGTTGAAGGAAAGCTAAAAATGCAAATCCAGCAGTGGCTGAGGATTGTAAAAGGATGAGCAAGCAGACAGGTGGGATTTACACCGGGAGGAAAACAAAGGAAGAAGAGTCATGACAGCAGACAAATTATATCTGGTTTTATTTGAGGGCACAACCCTGGCCCTGGCTGTCCCAAGATCGCTTCACATTGCCAGCCAAGCTGTTCTCATGTTTAATTTACAGCTCACAGGCTTCATGTACCATCTAGTGAAAAATCTCGATGGGAACTTGCAGGAGAAGGTAGAACAGTTATCAGATTGTTCACATTTCGGCAGAGGAAGGGAGAGGTCCTTTGGCCCAGAGAACTGACTTAATGGTGACCGGCCCCAAGGGCTGTCATCAGGGGATTTATGATCATCCCGCTTCATTTGGGTTGTAACGTTACGCTTAATGTGACACCAGTCTTCATCTTTTGCGTAATTCAGTGGCATGTTTGCAGTACAGCAGCAGTCACAGTGCCTTGAGAAGCTCATGTGGAAGTAAGTGGCCCAACCTTGATATTGAGTGGTGCTCGGCATGTGCTATCACTTTGGTTACGTCTTATGTGTTGGAAAAGCGATAGGAATTGCCGCAAGATCGCTCATACCCGTAGTCAGAAACTGATTTTGCCCCATAACTTGGGGTTTTGGTAGTTGAAATGACCATTTTTGATGCAAGGTATCCCTTTATTCATGTCTGTCTTCAAGCACTTAGGGGCACCGGTTAGCCCTCTCCTCCCCGGCTGGGCTCCTCACCCTGTCTGCTGGCATTCCCTCCCTTCCTGAGGTCCTTTCGCTCTCTGTGACCTACATGAGCAAATCAATATATTTGTTTTCACCCCTTTCAGCTAGAGCTGCTTTCTCTCCATGGGTTACCACCTGTCTCATCCCCATTCCAGAGGCAGGGCAGCTTTGCCCAGCACCTAAAAGGCTAAGTTTTCCTTGACAACACCAGCAGTCTCTTGCAATCCACATTCACAAGTTTCCATGGGAAGAATAGCACTTTCTCCACTCAAACTTTCATAAGTTTCAAAATGTCATACTTTTTTCCCGAACTCAAATGTCTTACATGTCTTCCAAGTTCTTCAGAGCAACCTCTTTGGCAGAAGGATATTACTATATCTATATCTATAGTCTCATGTAATTGAACTCACCTCTTCCTCTACAACATGTCTGTTAATCATGTTTACTTCTTTTTAAATAATAAAATAAAATATAAAAAAAAAATTATTGTAAATGTCTATTTAGTTTGACACAGGCCTAACAGAAAATAGGATTTTACTATGCTAATAAATATTATTGTTTGCCCTTTCCTTTGATGCACGCTTGCCTTCGAGGTAAATTTATCTCCATGCATCTTTGTACTTTAAAATGGTAATAAAAGATCCTGAAGTCTCTGTGACTTAGGAGTATGTGTAACTAAGAGCAATTTCCTTGCAGACCAATTTCCATGCTCTTTTAGAAGCTGATATAGAAACATTCTATACAGTCATGAAAAATTCAGCTGCTAATAAATGGGATTTATTTATTTTCTACCATTTAAATTGCCCCTACTGTCATCTTAAAACTGTTGATGGATAGACTATCTTAGGTGGGAACAAATGTTCATTTGTTATGGGCTGGTTTGTATTTATATAAGCTATTTAGCTTCAGAGGTGAACCCCAAGCTTATACTGAAGCAGGAACATCATGGAAACATCAGTCCCTAGCTCTTGCTTGTTTTGCAGGGGACAGAAACCAATACCATAAGGTAAGACTCATTAGTACAGTAGAGGTAGCTATCACTACTATCACTTGCAAAGGCAAATTCATACCAGTAAACACTTCAGTGGTGCAGGCCAGTTTTTGGCCATTGCTAGTCCTTTCTTACCTCCTGGCACAGCACAAAGTGGATTTGAGCACGTAACTCCTGCTTCCTTTCCTCCTCCTACGCCTCAATAATAGATGCATGTTGGTATTTTGTACTTCTTATTAAAACAGAAGAAAAAACACTCAGGCTGGATCCCCATGTGCTCTGGATTGCCTGGGCTATGGTCTTTCAAGGGCAATTACACTGTCTACTTAGAAAAGAGGTGTTATCATTTCTACGCGTTTTCCATCGCATTGAAACTCACACTTGCCCTTTGAAAGCTTGCATTTGCTTCTGTGTGTAATACTCAGGCAGGTACCATGCTGACATTTCTTCACTTCATCCCTCTAGATTTTAAAAGAAAATCTCTGTGTAATGGTCATACCCTCTTTTTTTTTTTTTTTTTTTTTTTTTTAATAAAAATAACAGAGAGAGAGAGAGGCATCAAAAGCAATTTTTCATTTCCACATGCCTATGTGGAAAACCCAGATGTCAGGCTTTTTGTGGTGATGCGATTCATATCACTTCAGTATGGGATGTTAGCTCTGCATTTAGTGTTGCCTAGACTGTAACGAAGGACACCGATTACTCTGGTGATTCGAGCTAAAAGCTGCAGGAGAGGCATTAGAATACAGGAAACGTATAGGGGAATGCAATTTCAAAGTGGATGAAAAATGTGTGAGTGGATGAACATTCAGTTAGGTAATTACAGCTTAGGTTTAGTCCTGAATTTTCTTCAGCCTTACTCTAGGGAGAGCCTAATGGCCATACCTGAGTTTTTAATGGCAACATTTGGGCAAAAAGTATGGCTATTACGTGAGCAAATGTAGCACTTTATCCTGGAGGAATGGATATCACCTTCAGTGTCAAAAGTAAAGAAGAATCAATTCAGCTATGTGAGCTATGAAACTTTTTGGTGGGAAATCCTAGAATGGTCTCACTCTGTGGGGAGGGGAGAGAAGACGGTGCCTGAGCCTGGCATGTGCGCGGCACAAAACACACGGGCAGAGCTTGTCGTATCTATCAGTTCCAGCCACCTCAGTGAAGTTATTCCAGACTCACAACAGCAGGAAAAGACAATCTACAATTTATGCAAAACCAAGTAATTCAGATCAAAAGAGATGCAAAGCCAAATGAAATATGAGTGCCATTTTCATCACCAGATGCAAGGTATCTTTCACAAGCAGCCAGTTCTTTAGATCAATAATAGGAATTTTAATATTCATAGCACTGGGTGTCTCTCAGGGTAAAGTGAATACTGCAGTTTCTGAAGAAAACAGCTTCAGTTAATCTATGACAATGAACAGATTCAGGTAGCTTTTGTCAAATGGGATGGCAGGGACAGTGTCACTAAATGGCTGGAGTAAGAACAACATCGTTTTTTATTTCAAGGCACTCCTGGAGAATGTAAATGAGCTGCCTGTAGTCTCCCCTATAGAGGGTAAATATATATTCGAGCCTTTGAACCAACATCTTCCACCTTTCATACATATGTTCTAGTGAACCTGTACTGGGGTCAATGTCTTCACTGACCATAACATTGGAGCTGTTCCTTTCCGCACGACATTATTTAGACACGGACTGAACCACACAGCCAGTGAGATGCCTGCTAGTCTGTTGGGAAGAGCAGTCTCCAGTGGAACTGGGGACGGGGGTTCAAGTTCAATTAGGCAGAGGGAGAAGCTTCATCTTGGTCTCCCAGATCTTAAATACGTGTCCAAAGGAGAATATTATGCCCTGCGCCTTCAGTGAAAAAGTCTAGTTTTACTTTTTCCTTAAAAAAAAAATAAGAAGCCTATAAAAGAGGTATACCAAAAGCATCGTGGCTCAAGTAAATGGTTTCACTTTACATGCAAATGGAATATTTCTTGGTTTATTCTTATTTTTAGTTAGAAAAAAATAAGAGTAGAATGAAGAGAACAATGCTTGCTCTGGCTCTTCTCAACTGGAGCTCTGCAAATCAATCCATACACACCTGCTATCTGCACTGCCTTAATTGCTTGCAAAGCTTTTTATGGCCAGTTTAGACCCCAAATTGCAATTACTGCTGCATGCTTGAGGCTAACGAGAGGAACAAAGCAAAGAGTAATGGACAGCCCTTCGGCCCTCCCAGCTGATGTACAGAATAAAACCTGAGCTTGTCTCCTTCCAGGCTCCAGCTGAGACAGAAGGGGGACAGGAGCAGGAGGAACCTCCCTTTGACGTGGCTTTTGCATGGCCAGAGGCAGGAGCTTCAAGCTGTGAGGCAGGAGAAGCCGCTCTCATGAGATATGCTGCCCCATGTGAAGTCCTAAAAGGTTACATCATCCAGATAAGTTCATACAGATGTGCCTACCAGAAATGACCTCTGGTTTTTAACTTTTTTTTTTTGTCTTTTTCAGCAGGGAGATCTGCTGTAGTGACATACACACACAAGCATCACATCAACAAATTTCGGGGGGTATTTCTCTTGTTATTTACTGCGGTACCTTGTATTTCTATTACTAGGCAATTTGATTCCTCAAACAATCACAATCTGAATGTCCTTAAAGTGAACTGATGTACTGTACTTAATAGCCTGGTGACTTCTTGGATTAGACTGATAGAGCCGGTGATGAATAGGATAAGTATAGTTAACAGCCATTCTTAAACAACTTTGAGTGTCATTAATTTTGTTATAGGACAGATTAATCTGAAATGTCAGGACTTGCTGTACTAGACCTAAAATTGTATTTTCAAACCAATTTTAACAGATTGTATTTCACTCTTGACACAAAATTCATTTACTCGCCTTAGATTGCAGCTTTTATTGTAATTGTATCAAATTAAATCAGGGCATTAGAACCATAGAAAACTAAGTTGAAGTTATAGGAAGATAGTTGCACTAAATTTCTTTCTATTTTCCTTTTAAATACATTTCTCTTCTTAAAGCAAGCTCAAATGCATGGACACTTCTATAGGTTAAGAAGAGATTTTAACTGCCCTATGTCTGGGTATGTAAAACATGTAAATCATATGTAAATCATACCTAGACACAGGACAATACCTATTCTGTTGGTTGTCTTATTTGTATCAACAGAATATCTGCTTTTCTTTCATAAATTTGATATTTGTTTTGATTAGAGTCACAAATTATGTAGTAAAGCCAGTTTATTTAAAAGAGTTTCAAACATCCAGTTAAAGAGCTGCCTGAATTGCTAACGATGGCAAAAATTAGCAGAAGTGAATTCAGACCCCATGAAGGCAGCAAACAGAAAGGTTAGCTCTCCTGAAACCTTTGAAATGCAGTTTAAGGATGAGTTACAGGGCCTTTGAAAAGGAGTAATTTCCTCTCCCCCCCAAGTAATACATTGCAGATAATAAATAGCTAAATCAATAATCTGTTCATAGGCAAACTGTACAGCAAAATGTGTTTGGACAGAAACATTTCTTGAATAATTTTGAATTATGAATAAATTCGTAAAAGTACCAGTCAGTTCACAGATAATTCATGAACTGAAATAAGGGCAAAATTTGTCGAATAAATTATTCACTACAAATAGTTCCTAAGCTCTCCAAAGTACTGTCACACTTCATTTATCTCTTGCCTTAGGGGTAGATAAAAATACTCAGAAAAAATTATAACTAACCTGAATTTTTCCCTAAAAAATTCAAACTGGAACATCTCCTTCTGCAGTATTTTTAAAGGTTAGAAGCTTGTTCAACTGCAGCTTTTATTCCCCTTCCACAGAAACCTGGTTTTATGTCAGAGGTCTCTGATTTTTATCTCAAAATCAGAGATAATATGGTCAACAAAGAGCAGATCTAATTCCAGTTCCCCAGGGGTTGCAACAGTACCTGCCAGAAGACTTGGGTTACTGCAAGATGTCCAGAACAAAATGAAAAATTATGGAATTTTTTTGGTGACTGCTCAAAATTCTGAGTTTTCTTCTGGTACGTGTTCTGTCTCCAAAGGGAGCTGTGGCTGTCTCAAGCCTGTAAATCCTGAGCTTTTAGATGTGTTTGAATCACTGTACAAGCCTGCGAAATAGCTTGGGAGTTTGATTTGATGGGTGTAAATGGAGGCAAACCAACAAATAGTAGGTGCATCTGCAAATTTTCTGTGCCAAATTGGTGAGTGTCCTATGGATTTTCGAGATTCGTATTCAGAAAAGGAAGCAAGAAAAGACAGCAGAAGTGTCATTAGAGGGACATCAGCTTACAGCATTCCCGGTATCAATAACAAGAGAAGAAATAATGCCTCTGAGGGAGACCAGTAGAAATGGCTTTTATACCCTGCATTGAACCAAATCAACATTTTATCTGCTATAAAATAAGAAAGAGAAAAAAATACCTGAGAAAAGTCTTTTCTGGACAAGAAGTAATAGAGGATCTTTCCAGATGTAAGCAGATGTTGGAAAATTGAGGCATCTGTTGGTGTATCAAAAACTTACAGAAATAGGAAGTATTTGGGATTTTGCCCTGACTATTCAAGATGAATCTTGGCAGAATGACATGGCTCACCATTCAGCAATATTTCATGTAGGAAGGCTGGTGCAGTAAGAACTAGTTTGAGCTTGTGCTCTTCTGACTTCTTTACACCGGGCAACCTCAACTCCCCATACCAAAGCAGGGAAACGAGACCGTGAAATTCAGACAGTGCGCAAAATGACTTAGCAGTGCTTTCAGGACAGGTTTCAAATCCAAAGGAACCTACATCAAAAAAAGAAAACAAAACGCCGTGTAATTCAGAACTTGCACATGGGATAGGTTATACTGGGTTTTCCTCTTAGACCCCTGAGAAAAGAGGATCCAGGCCAGTATATAGAGATAGAGAAAAGTTTTGTCTTGTACACCGAGGTCACATTGAATTATACCAACCCCAATCCACAACCTTTCAAAATGCCACCACGTCAATGGTCCTTGAAAGACACCAGCGGCATTCTCCAGGGGAACAAGTCGGTAGGCATTTAACCGTGTGCCTGGCTCTCCTTGCTTCGTCAAACAAAAAATAAATTAGACGGGTCAAACATTGTAGATCTAATCTCACTGTGAACTGAAAACATAGTAGCTCTCCTGCCACCAGAGTAAAGCGGAGCCTGCGGTGACCCCACCATGAACTGGAGGGGATGGGAGATCTCCAGCAGGTGCAGTCTGGGAGGACTCAATGTCGCATTCAAGTTTATTCTTTGTACGGTTCTGAGAATGGCAGGATTGTGTTTTGAATCCAATACCCCAGGGCTTTCACTTGCTTTCTCACAATTACCTGTGCAAGAAGGAGGGGGGGAGAAAAAGAAAAAAAAAAAGAAGAGAGTATTCTTCTGTGGCATAGCAGAAACGGTCAAGGGCAGTTCAGATTAAAGACCGTGATTGGCACAGGCTGCGGAGAGGCTAAGCCAACAAAATAAAAAATAGAACCATCCTGTTTAATAGAAACAAATTGCTCTCCACTTCTCACTGACACAGATAGTGGGGCCATTTGTACCTGCTGCCCTTTGTTGGGAACAACGGCAAGGAAATGTACTCGTCTTGAGCGGGATAAAATTCTTTTTGTCGTATTTGGCTATCTCAGTCCGCAGAACAAGCACGGCAGTTAAGTAGTTGAGCTTCCTTGTACATTTGTTTGATTAAAGGTCTGTAACACTGGCTCGGGTAGAAACAGCTCAGCTGCATGAAACCGCAATGAATGAAGGGCTTGTTAGAGAGCAGCCAGCGAGACACGGCAGAGCTGGATTCTGAATTAGCTCTGAATAGGAGCTTGTTGTTTTGCTTGTTCACTTTAGTACGGAAGGACAAAACTGTACATTTTAAATTACATGTGATGAGATCTGGGCTAGTTTGCATGTGTATATTGGGAAAACTGCTAAAAACGAAGGCGAGCTCTTTTGCAAGTCAACCCATGAAAACAAATATCCTTCAGATGTCCCTGAGTGCTCCAGTTAACATTGGCATTTCTAAAGGTCGGAGTGGAGTGTGTTAGAGCATATTTATGAACTGACCAAATGGAAGGTTTTAATTTTGATCATAAATGGGCTGGAGAAAATCCAACCAACTGCCTAGATGGTAAAGGAAAAAAAATCCCGGCATTTATTTGTGTTATTTACTAATCTGATAGGGACACGGCTGTGCGTGGCAGCTCTCTTACAGTATAATCTTGATTCCAACTTTAGCAATACCAGTCTCCTGGGTTCGGCCATAGCTGCTCCAGCTACCTCCGCCTCCATCAGCTCCCATCAGGTAAAACGTCCTGAGTCGTCAGCACATGAGCAATTCATCTATTTTCTTGAACTGATGCTGTAGCGAGTATGTAAATAGGCATATATACATACACATGACGTATGTACATATATACATCACTCTGATGCTCTCTAACTGTTGCCTGGCTTCTTCACTCAGTTTCTCTGTGTAAATGGACGAGGGTAGGTAAACTCTGACATTTGTGCATGTGCAGCTCTGTATAGACAGGACATCAAGCTTACTGCTGATAAAAACTTGCACAAATGCACAAAAGCTACCTTGAAAAAGGTGTTAAAATGCCTCTGCTCCTAAAATTTGGTACCATGGCAACCAGTGCCATAATCACAACAGTTTTGCTTTGTTAATTTTAGGGGACTCCAATTATAACTGTAGAAAGTTAACCTCTTGTACCCTTTACTAAACATCAGATGACTGCCTGGGAGATGGTTTCAAAATGTGTTTATGCTATGAAATAAATACAAACTTTAATCCTAAAGGCCACACGTGTTTAAATATGAGTGCGTAACTGTTCCCTATGCTTTCAGGATGGAGAATGTGTTTATTCCATTATCCATTAGCATCGGTACGTATTTGTCAGACATGATCTCTAGATAGCGTCAAATGGTCATAGCCCCATGGAGCTCATCGTTGCTAAAGATTTGCCCTGCAATCTCTTAACCTGTGCAGAAAGACATTTTAAATGGTGAATCATGAGCACAGACATCGCACCCTCCCAAGTAAGTGAATTACAGTGTTTAGCAGCTAAGGTTTACCCTTTTTTTATGACCAGAATTTCAGGCAATGGGACTCTGTGTGTGTTTATGGCTGAGTATCTTTGTAAGAATTTGGTTTCTGAGAGGATAGTAAGCTCCTCAACTGAGCCATAAATGCCCACAGTTACATTTGCTTTGCAAAAGAGTCTTCTGTGACTTGCCTACGTGTTGAGAATATTTCTGATATTCAGAACAACAAAAAAATTGGCTCAATTTCACATTTAAACAATTAATCAGTATTTGACACTTACTCTACCAACGGATAGACCCAAAGTGTAGATCTGAAAAGAGAAATGTTTACGCATTATGAAAAATGAGGAAAGATTTTTTTTTTATGTCTCAAAATAAGCCATATTTAGAATTTTTCATGTTTCTGCTTTTCTGACAGAAAATAATTTTTAATTAGAAAAGAAATGTTGGAGAACAGACTGACAGAAAATATCTCTGGGATTGCGCCAGGGAAGCCCAGCGCTATTCTCATCTTATCTGGTGACTAATCAAAGCTGGTGGAAGTCCATGATTGTCTTTCAATTGATCCTGTTAGACCCAGGCCAGCCACGCTTAGCTTCACCTGCAACCCAACCAGCACCAATGGGTCTTTCTGACCAACATCTTAGATCTGACTTAATGTTTTGAAGCTGAGATTTTCTTTGAGAGATACTGGGTAAATGTGCTCTCGCTTTTCTGATTTCTGTATTTTTATAGCTGTAAACTGAAATTGGGAAACCCTGGACATGAGGGTGACTAGGGAATACTGTCACTGTCTTGCCCCAAAGCAAGTGGGAAAAAAAGTTGAAGAAAGCCAGTGGCTTCAGCCAGAGATAGAGACAGCGACCTGTTCTGAAATGGGACTATCCAGTAGCTAGGAAGCTGTTGAAGCAAGTGGGTAGTAAGTAAGAAATTGTCAGTCAAATATCCAATGTCACAATTAATGGGCAATAAACCTCCTGATAGTGTGTGGACTACAAATGTAGGTTTAAAAAGTTATTCCTTTAAAGATAGTCTGGGTGATTTTAGGAGGAAAAATTAATATATAATGTACAGCTTTGAAATATTGAAATCTTTAAGAATTGAATCTGTAAAAGTCTTTTTAGTAAATCAACTCCATGTGCATAAGGAAAATACAATAAAGGTTCATTTGGCTGTCTTTCACAATTTAACATTAACCTAAAATAAACTTTTTGTTAAGATTTGCAAGTTTTAGTTATTATTGTTGGTTTTAAAGCAGAAGGAAGCTTTCATTATACCTTTTACCTAGCTTTTTTTTGACTTGCCAATAAAAAATGGAAAAATTACTATTTTTTTTCATATCTATATTTCTATGAACTGTAGGGTTGTAAAAACCCAGGATCTGTGTATCATCATAACTAATGTTTTTTGGATAATTACTGAATTCCTGGCCTGCTGGAACAGGATATATTAGAAATCACCACCACCAAATGGGGCAGGGAGCCTTTGGATCTTTCTGGCATAATGCGCATGTAGAAAGCGTAGGCAGCATTCCCGATTTTTGGTGTTTCTAGGAATCTGACCTGGAAAGGCCCAGGATCATGTTAAGAAGAACAACCTGATGCTCTGTGAGATAAATACAAGCATTTAAGAACAGAAAATTTTTGATCTGCAGCGGCCATCAGTGTTAGGAAAGTAAGAGCTTATATTCTAAACAGAAAATATACTGCAGGAGTGGGTTAAGGTGACCCATCTGTTGTGATGGAGGTCCGCATCCACCACGAAGACTGGAAATCCTTCCAGAGGTCAGTATTTAATGTGTATGGTAACTTACATAAAACTATACTGAAGTGCAATATTGAACTGAGCAGAAAGAGTTCCATTTAGAGAAAGACGCCATCTTTCACTTATTAAGAGGAAATAACTACATTGCTAAAGAAGGAAGACATATGGGAATGGGACCGTATTTTCAAAGGGACAGGTATTGCTACTGCGACTGCTGCTCTGATTCATATCTGGAGGTGCCTTCCTCAACGTCAGCTATGTGGTAAACTGCTGTGAGTGGCATCTTATATTTTGAATGTATCAGTGTGAGACTCTTTTCTCTTTCCCTTCCCTCCATTCCTTTGCCTACGTGCAGAGTCTTTGTGCTCTTTGGTCTCTGTCGGAAAATGTCATCTGTAGCATTCACTCTTTGGCAATCCTTTTTTCGCAGGACCATTTCCTTTGTTTTAAATTTAAAATTTACCAGTTTTTGGATAGCGAAGGCTTTCCTTCAAATTATACCACAAACGCAAACCATTAACATACACACCAGGAAAAGAGGGGTGTTTAGTTACTTCTTGCATCTGCAACAAGACTGTGTCACAAGGAAAGTTTGGAAGACGATAGAGGAATGCCTAAAAAAAAAGGCCATGACATCACAAAACCATGCTAAAGAAAAAAATACTCTTTTAGAGCCACACTCTGAATCAATGCACATTTTGAGCTGATTACATATTTACAGAAACTGATTAAAGGCCCCCTATCACTGCCACAGCTAATTTCAATTGGAATACAATGTTTCCTTAATTAAATAAGGCATACAGCTAATGGTGATTTGGTTTAACTCAGAAATGGATAATTTGTGATCAAATCCTTTAATAGTTCATGCTGAAGTTTCTGTCATTACTTGTTGCTCCTCTCAATCTTTATTATGACAAACCCTTTAAAAATGCCTGGGTAGAAAAAAGTGCCCATTAATCCTTTCAAGGAAAGACCGCCGGTACCAGATTAAGTCAAGCTGGCATCTGAAACTATTCTTTTCTTTATGACACATAGTAAGTGGTCGGTAATCCACATCTTAATCTCCTTGTTGCACAGCTTGGTTTTTCGTAACCGATACTCCTGTGACTGTTGCAGACTCCTATTGTGTTACCTTTGGCGTTCAGCTCTTCTTCCTGTTTTTTCCCCCTGGAATGTCTGATAAAGGCACCCTTGAAGTTGACCATAGTCTCTTGAGAAAGTGCGTTTCAGAGAAAATGTGATTTCTTTAAAGTTGTATTTATGTTGCTTTTGGATTTTCCCCTGAGCAAAGTCTCCACCAATATTTCTGCCAACACATGAATTTCACTGCTACTTAAAATAGAAAAACTCTTTTAAATCCTCTATTCCAGTCCATAATTTTCTCTGAGTTGCAATTATACTTTACGGCAGTGCTTAAGTATCAAGAAGGAAAATAAAAAGCTGCAAGAAGTGAAATTTAACTTGACCAATATATAAAAAATATAAACACCATGCATTTAACCTAGAATGACTGTGTTTCATATGACTATCTCTGTAAGTGAAGAGATGCAATATTTTGAACAGTTTTCCTAGGAAAGAGCTTGAAATTTAAAAATCCCACATTCCCAGCTGGTGAAGCAGACATTTACTACAATCGTTATTTTAGAGATGAAGAAACCGAGGCAAGGTGATGTAACAGTTTCTGTCTGAACTTCAGCTCCGTTTGCTGTTCCTCAAGTCAGTGGCAAAACTGAAGCATTTTAATAAAAAGTTGCAAGAAGCACCCAGGTCCCGTTTTTTAGTGTTTTATGACACAAGGGCACTCCTCTTCCTCTTTAAAAAGATGGATGCCTGATCTGTCCTTTCTGGCAAATGTAAATTTTAATGAATTTTATTAAAAAGGAAGAGAGAGACATTACGGGTAATACTGGAAAACGCGTCAGCAAAGCAATCAGAAAGCTCATGGGTAAGTAAGCTCAATTTCGGATTTCAGAGCAATTGTACTCCATTGCGTGGACCGGGAGCACAGCAGCTTTTATAGCACTGATGTTTCAAACTCAGCAGCCCACCAGAGCTATGCCAGGGGATGCTAAGCTGATGCTTAACCCACAGTTTGTGTTTTACTGGAGAAAAGTCCACTTCCACCGTGCTTTAACCCTTGTTCAGGTCCTTCTGCTTGCGGTGAGCGGCACCAAACTCAAGGCTGATGCGGCAAAGGAGCGGGAGGACAGAAAGAGCAGCAAATTTTGTTCTAGACACACGGAGACCGGCCATGAATTTCAATTTCTCTGCTGACCTAGCCAGGCTAAGATGGTTAATTGCTACTGAAGTGTTTATTCTTGCATCTGCCTTCCCCTCCCCTCGTACAAATGAGACTTGGTTGTTTCCCAGAAGAGGATAGCACAGCAGAGGAATGTTTCTCTGGCATTTTGGACAACGCAATAGCACAGTGACCTTAGTAAGATTTTCTTGAGTCCAGTGTACAAAATTTATGAAAATTTCTATGAAAACAGAAATTCTATTTTCATAGAAAATTTCTATGAAGGGAAAAAACAAACCACCCAATGATTTCATTAAGATTCCCAAATTTTTAAAAACTGTATTTTTTAAGCAGAGCAGATCTGGATGAAACAAAATATTTTACCTTAGATTTAAACTTAAAAACATTCTTACATCTGGCTGAATAGAGTGGGGCAAGAATTTGTGTTTAATTGTCTGCTGAATAGAGATAGAACTATTTACGTACCTAAAATTAAGCATTTCAAGAGCCTTTCTGGATTGGGGCCTCTGAAATATATTATTCTCTAAATTTTAAGTTGCCAGCTGATAAGAAAAAAAAGAGGCATATTGAGCT
>JANHGO010000012.1:5855918-5875314 GCA_024606505.1 Aquila spilogaster | reverse complement strand
GCAGGATTGTGTTTTGAATCCAATACCCCAGGGCTTTCACTTGCTTTCTCACAATTACCTGTACAGGACGATGGGGAAGGGAGGGGGTGGGTTGGTGGAAAGAGAGAATTCTTCTGTGGCATAGCAGGAACGGTCAAGGGCAGTTCAGATTAAAACCATGATTGGCACAGGCTGCAGAGAGGCTAAGCCAACGGAATAAAAAATAGAAGCATCCTGTTTAATAGAAACAAATTGCTCTCCACTTCTCAGTGACACAGATAGTGGGCCATTTGTACCTGCTGCCCTTTGTTGGGAACAACGGCAAGGAAATGCACTCGTCTCGAGCGGGGTAAAATTCTTTCTGTTGTATTTGGCTATCTCAGCCCGCAGAACAAGCACAGCAGTTAAGTAGTTGAGCTTCCTTGTACATTTGTTTGATTAAAGGTCTGTAACGCTGGCTCAGGTGGAAACAGCTCAGCTGCACGGAACCGCAATGAATGGAGGGTTTGTTAGGGAGCAGCCAGCGAGACACTGCTGAGCTGCTCTCCGAATCGGCCCCGAACAGGAGCTTGTTGTTTGGCTTGTTCCCTTCGGCATGGAAGCACAGAACTGTACATTTTCAATTACATGTGATGAGATCTGGGCTGGTTCGCATGTGTATATTGGGGGAACTGCTAAAAATGGAGGCGAGCTCTTTTGCACGTTGGCCCATGAAAACAAATATCCTTCAGATGTCCCTGAGTGCTCCAGTTAACACTGGCATTTCTAAAGGTCACAGTGGTGTGTGGTGGAGCATATTTATGAACTGACCAAATCGCAGGTTTTAATTTTGATCATAAATGGTCTGGTGAAGATCCAACCACCTGTGTAGTGGGTAGGAGAAAAAAATCCAGCCTTTAGTTGTGTTATTAACAAATCGTACAGTGGCACAGCGATGAGTGGCTGATCTCCCATGCTATGGTCCAGCTTGGGCAGTTCCCATCTCCTACGGTTGGCTGTGCTCCATAATCTCCGTACGGCAAAGTGCATGGCTGGGGGGAACTCAGGAGCAGTTCATCTGGCACTGCAGTGACCATGGGAGTGGACATACAGGCATCACCTCTCTAAATGTTGCTTGGCTCCTTCCCTCCATTCCTCCATATGGATGGACCAGTGTGGGTAAGCTCAGCTGTTGTTCACAAGTAGATGTATATGGATGGGATGAACAGATTACCTCTGCTTAAAAACTGCACAAATGCACAAGAGTTGTCTTGACACAAATGTTAAAAGGCCTTAGGCTCCTAAAATTTGACATCATGGTAACCACTGCTATAATCAAAGCAGTTTCGACTTGTTAATTTTAAGGGACTCCAGCTATAACCGAAGGAAGCTGACCTCTTGTACCTTTCACTAAAAATCAAGTAAGTCCCTGGGAAATGGTTTTAACAAATATTTATGCTGTGAAAGAAATGCAAACTTTAAACCTAAAGGCTACACATGTTTAAATATGATGCATAACTGATCCCCATGCTTTCAGATTTGAGAATACATTTATTCCATTGCCTGTTACATCACTACACGTTTGCAGGGCATGATCTTTAGACAGTGGAAAATAGCAGAGTCCCTCTGAACTCATAGTTGCTACGGATTTGTCCTGACATCTCTAAAACTGTGGAGAAAGACATTTTAAATGTGAAATATGAGCAAGAAGAACGCATCCTGCCCAAGTAAGCGAATGATAGTGGGTAGCACCTGAGAGTCATCCTTTTTTAAGACTGGAGTTTCAGGCAATGGGACTCTTTCTGTGTTTATGGCTGAGAACGTCTATAAGAATTTGGTTTCTGGGAGGATGCAAAGCCCCTTAGCTGAGCCACAAATGCCTGCAGTTGAAATCCGCTTTGCAGAGGAGTCTTCCTGTATCTTGCCTTCATGTTGAGAAAATTTCTGGCATTCAGAACAAAATGAAGCTCATCTCTATTTCATATTTCAAAAATTAAGCATTACTTAACACACAATCTTCCAACAGCGTAGCAGAGATCTAAAAGGAGAGAGATTTATGCATTATGGAAAATGAGGAAAGATTTTTTTGTACGTCTCAAAATAAGCTCTTCAGAATTTCTTTTGCTGATAGAAAATAATTTTCAAGGAAAAGGAAATAACAGAAAACAGACTGGAGGGAAGTATCTCTGGGACTAGTATGACTTTACTCGTCCTACCTAATGACTGACCGAAAGCCAGTGGAAGCTGATGATTCTCTTTTAGTTGATCCCGGTAGACCCGGGCTGGTCCCATACGGCATCACCTGCAACCCAACCACTACAAATGGGTCTTTCTGGCCAGAAAAACGCATCTGAAAGATGAAAGGCTTTCTTTGTTGAGACTTTTGATTAATGCATTCTCACTCTTCTGATTTCTGTAGGGACTGTTAGGGATTTCTGTTGAGACTGGGAAAGCCAAGATAGGTACTTACAATGATGAAAACCCCAGTTTTCATCATTGGAGAAAAAACAATGAGGAAAACCCATGGCTAGTCAACTGCCCTGGAATGTGAGTGAACTACAGTGGATGAACAAGAGCCCCAAATGGTTAGCTGAGGGAGATAGGTGAGCATGAACTTGAAGTTCTTGAGCTGTATGAAATCCCTGAGTTGCAGATACAAATACAAGAAGGTTTCTCTGAGTGTTTTCTTTGACATTTGCTTCCTGGCTTGTATTTAAATAAAGGCGGTTTTCTTTTGCAGCACTGCTTGGAATTGATAACTGACTAAAAATCAGAAACGAATTTATAAGTAAACCTACCATTGGTTTTACTTCAAAAAAAAATCAAATAAAAATGTTTTTTGTACTCAGGTAAATGTGGAACGATGTGCTAATGTACATTGATATACATTGAAGAGCATTATTGAACCAACTGGAGTAAGTTCAGTTTAGAGAAAAATGCCACCTTTCATCTTTTAACAGCAGACTGAAGGAAGGAAGAGCCATGGGAATGGGACATTTTGCAACAGGCTGGTACCCCGCTGCTCCTGGTGCTCTGGTCCTGGACGTGCCCCCCTTGGTATTAGCTGAGCTGCTCAGAGCCATGTCTGAAATTTTGAATGTGCACCTGTATGACTCTCACCTCTTCCCTTTCTCTCTTTTTTTTTCCCCTCTCCACTTGTAAATGTTCTTCTTCATAAACTGCTTAAAGGTGTGTTAGCACGAAGACTCTTTGCAGCCAGTGTCCTGTGCCTCTGCCTGTATGCTTTTTAGTCTCCGCTGGAAAATGCCATCTGGAGCGCTTACTCTTTGGCAATTCTTATTTTCTCAGGATGTAAGCCATAAAAATACACACCAGGAAGAGAATGGGAGCGGTGGGGTGTTTCAGTCACACTGTGTACCTGCATGAAGATCGTGTCACAGGGGAAGAGTGGAAGACTGGAGAGGAATGCCTGGAAAGCACGATGGCATCACCAACCCATGCAAAAGGAAAAACGCTCTCATACACCCACACTTACAATCAATGTGCATTTTGAGCTGTATTCATGTTTACAGAAATTGATTCAAGGCCCCATATCACCAGCACATCTAATTTCCATCGGAATACAATGTTTCCTTAATTAAGCAAGGCACGCAGCTGATGGCCATTTGGTTTGACTTAGAAATGGCTAATTAGTTATCAAATCCTTTAATAGTTCATGCTGAAGTTTCTGTCATTACTTGTTGCTCCTCTCAATCTTTATTATGACAAACCCTTTAAAAATGCCTCAGCAGAAAAAAACACCGTGCCCATTAATCCTTTCAAGGAAAGAACGCCAGTACCAGATTAAGTCAAACTGGCATCTGAAGCTATTCTTTTCATTATGTCACATAGTAAGTGGTCGGTAATCCACATCTTAATCTCCTTGTTGCACAGCTTGGTTTATCGTAACCGATACTCCTGTGACTGCTGCAGACCCCTATTGTGTTACCTGCAGCGCTCAGCTCTTCTTCCTGTTTTTTCCCCTGGAATGTCTGATAAAGGCACCCTTGAAGTTGACCATAGTCTCCTGAGAAACTGCTTTTCAGAGAAAATGTGACTACTTTAAAGATGCGCTTGTGTTACTTCTGGATTTTCCCCTGAGCAGAGGCTCAACCAATATTTCTGCCTTCCGCCAACGCGCGAATTTAACTGCTACTTACAAAAAACCTCCTTTAAATCCCCTATTGTAGTTCAATTTATTTTTTTTCAGAGCTGTAATTATACCTCGTGGCAATGCTTAAGCACCAAGAAAAAAATAAAAAGCTGCAACAAGTGAAATTTCCCTTGAACGATATATTTAAAATACAAACGCAGATGACTTCTCCATATAGAAATGAAAGGAGTTTTGGTTATTTTCTAAACCGTGACAGCACAGTAGAGGAATGTTTCTTTGGCATTTTGGACAATGCACTATCACATTGACCTCAGTAAGATTCTCCTGACACCACCGTACAAAAGAGATGGAAGCTTCCACCATAGATTTCAAAAAAGAAAGGAAAAGAAGCACTGATTTGGTTACGATGACCAAATACTCAAATTCTCTAAAACAGTATTTTTAAGCAGAGCAGATCTCGATTCGGATGAAAGAAAGTATTTCCTCTTAGAGTTAAGCTGAGGTGCATACTTACATCAGACTGACTGCAGTGGAGTAAGAATTTGTGCTTAAATGTCTGCTAAAATGAGACATAACCATTTAGGTCTCCAGAATTAAGCATTTCATAAACCTGTCAGAACTGGGGCCCTGGAAACTCGGTATTCTCTAAATCTTCAGCCTTTGGGAAAAAAAGAGATGCACTGAGCTCCAGATTTCAGAGCTCATAAAGGTTTTTACAAAAACTCAACATCTTGATTTGTGTTCAACTACTTTACAGTTCACATATTTCTTGTTTGAACTTTGCTAGGTGCAGTAATTTTATTCACACTCGGGCTGGATTGGTTCTGCTTATTCAGACCTCATTAATTACAAGAAACTGGGCTCAAGCTCACGTATCCCATTCACCCATCCTGCCCTTAGGGCAGTCAAATTATCTGGCATTTAATGAGTAGTTTTAGGTTTTGCAAGTTATCAGAAGTGGGCCCTGAAAGTGTTTGCTGGTGAATTCAACATAGAGGGGCTTCTCTGGGACTTGTTTCAAAACAGACAGCAGAGCATCCCAAGAAGCGTAAAGCGAGTCGAAACTGCCCTGCACTTAGAGCAAAGGGGCTTTTTGTGCTTTGAGAATATTGCCTCTACCAGCTTTAACATCTTTCAGTTGTGTGAGAACTTCGTATCTGCCCAGACTTTCTGTGTATTTAATTACTCAGCTTCTGGGTAACTGACAGCATCAATATTTTGTATCCCCAGACTCCCGGCCAAAGGGGGCTTCATTGGAGGGCGCTTCCAGCAATAACACACTACCATTGTCAGCGGAGGTTATTTGATATCTATCAGTGTTAGCACAGGGCCAGAACTAAATGAAGGCCATAGCAATCTCAAATACATATCAAAATCTCTTTGAGGTGCATATGACGTGTCTATTAAACATATTAACACTGCAGCATAGCCTTCAATATAACATTAATTCCCCAATGTAAAGCAGCCCTTGAGTGTGGTACTTGTGGCAGTTGGCTCAGTGTCTCTCCTTGTAGACCCACCTGAGGACAGGTGCCTTGGTTATACACCAACCACCTTTCCCCACCGAGTCTGCAGTGATTGCCGACTGCTTATTATCTTCATGTAGACAGGTTCCTACATTCAGACTCTTCTTCAGCAAATGGAGAGGGTGTAGGACATATGTGTCCAACCTTCTAGCTTTATGTCCTTGTTGCTCTCTTTTTGCTATGTTTTAATTATAAATATACATAAAAAAGGTTTTGTTACATGTATACATTAACTATATTATATATTTTACATGTAGCCAAAGACAATTCCTCTTCACTCAGTGTGACTGAGGCAAGCCAAAAGGTTGGACACCCACTGTGTATGATAATCACCATCCAATCTACGGTGTTTGATCCCTTGTCCAACAGAGAGGTGCAGAACATCCCCTCCTTGGATGCTCTTTCTGTATCATTCCCTTCATTTTCTGTTAAATAGGCTTAATCTGAGGGGAAGCAGAGTGAATGCCAGAGCACTGTTTAATTCTCCACCACGCCTTCCAGAGAAGTTGTACTGCTATTTTTTTTTTATCTAGCAGGACCGTAAGGAATATAGATTTAAAACAAAAAATAGAATAACTGAAGTGATATTTTAAAAACGTGTTAAGTGTGAGGCACAATATTCTGCTGTAATGCACAGGACCACACTATGGTCTCTGATGCTCTGCCCACATAAGCCAGTGCAGACCTCAGTGCAGCCTTATCACATGATATCATAGCTGGGCAGTAGAGCAAACATTAATAAATTCCTATTATTATAAAAGATTCTTTAATTGTAAAGCAGCACCTCTGGATTGAATTCAAGCCTGAAGCCCTGTTGCAATGCATCCTGTACAATCTCATTGTAAAAGACTGCTTTTCTGTACTCATGTATATATATACATAACAGTGCTTTATTTTTCTTCTTGAAGAGCAGCTGATGGGTTTCACCTCGGCTCTCTGCTAAGAAGAAGATTGCCATCTATAGATAACTATCCCCAACTGCACTTCTTGAATCAGTGGGGGAGATGGTGCTGTGCCTCACGAGGGGATGCAATGCTGCGTGAGAATGGGCTGTGGCTTTGTGTCTGCCAATTCTAACTCAACGTGGAGGTGGAAGGCACAACTGGCAGTTTAAAAGTGGGCGCTATTGGAAACCTTCTCCCTTTAGTGATAGTTATGAAAAGCTACAGACAATAATCGGTTTAAATCCACGCACATTTCAAGTAACCCGCAAGCACGCTCTTAGATTACTTTCCATTAATTATACAACAACAAAGCAAATAAAAAAAACCCCAAACCAAACTAAACCACCCCCACCCAAACCAGACCGTTCGTGGTACTTCTCGGCCACGTCTAACGGTAGAGAGCAAAAAGTCAAATGTAAAGGATGTCAAGGGGCCTCACATGACATGCAGGTTTAATTCTAGACAGGTAGAGCAATGCACTGCAGATAGATAGCATACTCCACATATAGAAGGAGCACTTGATGCCGAGCAAAAGAAAAACAAAGTTAAACCCACACACAAAACTAATACGTGTGAATGTCTGTACACATGTGCACAGAGTTAAAAATGATGATTTGCTATTTTAAAATCACGTTGCAACTAAAATAATTACTGTTTGTCTCTTCTCCATCAGCCTGACCTTTTCTTCACGTAGAGTGGAAATACGTTCTGTGAGTACTGGGAACTGCACGTCATTGAGAAAACCTGGCTGAGGTGGGAATATTACTAGAACTATAAAGAGAAAAAACCATACCAAGCCAAAATCTACGCTCATCAATTAGACAAAATTACATTCCAACTGCAAGACCCTTCATTTTACCCTCTTGAAACTGCTCAGAAGAAAAATCTCTTTTCCTTCTGGACATATCTGACCATTTTCTGAATGAACTATTCCAAGAGAACGTGCTATCCTTGTCAGTAGAACATGAGGAAACCACCCATATGGAGAGAGCCTACAAAGCCTATAGAAAAAGGCCATTTGTAAAAGGGCATTCAAACAGCACGGCTTTATTTTTAAAAGTGGCTATTGCAAGAATCAAGTATTCTTTACTTGAATATGCAGACATTTGGCAGCAATATGTAGAATTTGTGAACTGATCCATCCTGAATACAAATCAAATTACTTTGGTCTTGTCAACCTGCCACATCTTTCACCTTTTCCCTGGTCGCCTTTTCTTGCTACATTTCATTTATCTCTGCTTGCAGTTTGATGAAGTGAATGGCAAAGAGTCATCTCCAGTTCATCTGAAGATAAAACCCATTAAGCTGTTGTATTCACATTTAATTAATGTTTTCCAACTCTCATTTCCTATTTGCCTCCTGAAAATCTTGCCTAAAGTGCTTATTTGCCAAATAAAATAACTCAGGTAGGGTATATCTGATCCCAATGTTTCCCAGAAGATGACTGGATAAGATAACTCTAAGGAGTTGATCATTTTTATTATTTGTGGACAGCCTTTCTAGCTGAGCTCATTCACTGCAGACAGACTCTCATCCCTGAGGGATGTATGGTGTAAACTGAGCCGTGCCTTTTATTTCTCAAGCGTTGCCCGATACTGATACGATTGCGCTTTTATCTTTATTAATTCAGACAGGAGCTGGGCACTGGGATAAATACGGTGCTAAAATGAAAACGGCCATTCCTGCAGATTAGCCAGCACTTCCCAACGCACTGCAGACATTAACCCAGGCAAGACGCACGGTATCAGCTCCGACGCTGGGAAGGAGCAATTTTTGTTTTATAACAGCTCCCTGCACAGGATGCACATGTTGCCCTGTGCCCAGCCATCCTCAGGCAGTGCCAGCAGCTGCCCGGCTGCTCTCTGCTGGTGCCAGGCTCTGTGCTGAGCAGACCGAGAGGCACTGCCTGGCTGCGGACAAGGGAGGGCATTGAGGCACAGTGTGGGTGCGTAGGGAGCCAGCGGCAGCCGCAATCTCAGTCTGCGATCTGGGGATGGCCGAGATGAAAGGAAAAACGAGCCTGGATCTCGTGCTGCAATCTTCATCCCAAACTAGTGCAGGGATGACCCGAGCCTGGGGATGTTGCTTGGCTGTGTGTCTGCAGCAGCATCCTTGCTGGGTGCTCACTGCCTTAGTGGTCAACTATTTTCCTGGCTTTATATCTGCACCAATTGCTCATAACTAAATATTGCCGAAGAAGAGTCTGAAATCCATCAGCTATGAAATAACCCCCATCCCTTTCTCTTAAGATTTAGGAATACAGATACTTTGGGCAAGAACAAGTGATAGATTAGAATACAGCTGAGCATGTGGCTGAATATCGTGAGCAACCTGCAGGGATTTCCTTCTCCTCAAACTTTTTTCCCTAGCGATCACAGGTGTTTATGGTCTTTATATCCCGTGTTGGGTTTTAATGTGAACACTTGCTACGGAGATTTTTCACAGCATTAATTTTATCACTTAACCTTTGTGAAGTGGAATCTTAGTGTGTCGCTGCTTGTCCATATTTGTTCAAACTCCATTAAACAAGAAAAGCTGCCTTTTTAAAATCTATTTAAACACCGGGTAAATTATTTGCCCTTTAACTTAACACTATTTATGTAATCTGATTAAAAAACTTATGAAGACATCCGTTCTGCAAAATATTTTCAGGGTGAGGGTTACAGCACAGCGTTTTGCCTTTGGTGCTAAATGCATACACTGTGTGCTGACCCCTTTCCTTGCCACGCAGAGGGGATCAGCTCACAATAAGTCGGGTTTTCTTGCATCTCACAACTGACAGCCTGGCTTATTAGTCATCAGGGGGGGAAAAAAAACACAAAATAACAACTTTCTTGTGATTTTTGCCATTAAATATTCATTTCTTGGATGCGTTCAGTTGCAGCACAGCTTCCACGGGTTTCTCAACTCAATGAGTTGAAGCGATGTGTGTGAAATCCCATTAAAACTGGTGATGAGCTGGATATCTTGCAGCTCACTAGTGAGTGCCACTTAGCCCAGATACTGCACGCCTGGGGAAGCAGCGTCCCTTTCTCAGGCACTGGCCACTCTCATCATCCCTGTATCTCTTAGCAATAGAGCAGACTTTAACCACTTGTCACACACAACACCGTGCAACACGGCACCTCAGTGAGCTTACAGGCAGCTAATTGAGCGTGGTAATCAAGCCCTGCCAACAGCTCCGTCCGTGCCCTCCTCCCATGTCCTGCATCCCATTGCCGGTCCCAGCCCAGCCTTGAGTATGCGGAGCAGAGAACTCCTGTCGGGGGCTTGGAATCAACACAGAATTATTGAGAGCTCCACGCGGTGCCGCGAGGTCAGCGCAGATGAAGGGATCAGTCAGGATTTCATAAAGTATTTATTTAGCTGACAAAGGAATTCCCAACCTCCCTTTCATGTACGTTAGAGCTGATGCTAAGTTTCCGAGACAAGGCTCCGATTGTGGCTGTCACCAAACAATGACATATTTCTTTTCTTCTCTTAAATTCTCTGTATCATTCTATATAAGAGGGCAATTTGTCTGTCATGCAGCTAAAACAGGGCCCACTCACTGCCCTCATTAAACTGACAGCACAGTTATTAGCAGTAAACGAAGCCAACAGGCAATGAATTTAGCCACTGTTTTATGGCGAGCACCAGTGAGATTTTTTCAGTAATTAATTTGATAAATATATTAATTATGAATTGAGTTGACAGTACAATCAGATTGTCAGCCTTCCAGACAGGCTCTTGTGATAAGTAGCTTTGTGATGAAGTGGTCGGATTTCAGTACCTGTCATCCTCCGGTGTCAGTCTCTTATCACTGTCCCGGCCATTCACTCTGTAATTTCCTGTGTGTTGTAATTAAATGGTGGCTTTCTGATTGGAAGTGACTCCTCAAACTTAATCTCTCATTCTCTCAGAATATATTGTTTAAAAAAAAAAAAAGACCCTTTGTTTCAGCTGCTTTTAATGTTTAAAAAAAGAGCTTTTTATTTCACATTTGGTTATTGCCCCGGTGGGTGTTTGGGAATGGTTGAGCTGCCTTTGGCCCTGGTATCAGATGGAGTGAAGCATCCATGCTTTGCCACCGTGATGGTAAGCGGTGGTACGAGGAGATGAAGCCGCAGGGCAATGTCGGACCTGCCCTCCCTCTCACGCATCTCCAAGCCTGGAGCAGCCCAGCAGTCTGGAGGACTTTGGGAAGGGTCACTGCAGGTACCTCTTGCCAGATTTTTTTTTTTTTTTCTTTATGAAATTAATTAGGAACAGTGCCTGAGGTCATTTGGCTCAGGAGATACATGTCAAGATAAGATATTTCAAAAACACCTCCTTAATAATTTAATATCAGGTTGGAATTTGGAAGCATGCTAGAGAATTATTTAGAATTGCAAATTCAAGCAAGGTAAGAAGAGGTCCTGCAAAAGAAAACAAACAACAGCTATCAAGATGCTATGAGTTCTTCAGTTCCTGCTTAAGCCTGTCAGAAAAAAACCCCAAACCTAGGGACAATATTTACTGAATGCAGCAGATGACTGTCTGCTTCCAGTTGCCTCGTGTTGGAGGGAAAGGGTGGCTGGGAGATCAGGGACTGCAGCTGGTTCCCAAGGTTTGGGTCCCACTGAGTCCTAGTGTCAAATTGTTCTTTGACCTTGAGCGAGTCAGGATGACCCAACCCAGCAAAACCTTCAGTATGTGCTTAATTTTAAGCACATGGACACAAGCACAGGGGCATATTTTAAGCACATGGGCACAAGTTGCCCCATAGAAGTCATATTACGCACGTGCTTAATTTTAATTTTAATTTTGTGCCTTTTTGTGTGTATGTGCTTTAAACACATATGTAATAGGACTTCTGTGGGGCACCTTGTGTCCATGTGCATGTACTGACTAGGTGTTACATGCTTGCCCCAACCCAGAACACTGTTTTTTATCAATACCCCGTTTTTCACAGCACCGGGCAGAGCATCACGCACGAGCTCCGTCCCTTTGACCAGTATCTGTACATCAGTGTAATGAAAGCGTGCTGGTGTCTGCTGGAGGTGCTCTGGCCACCAACACGCTGCAGCCTTTGATTTCAAGGTCTTCCTGAGCACTGCTGCTTGAATAAGTTTAAGTCCTTTGCTAATGTTAGACTAAGGGACTCTAGGCTGTATTATAAAATAAAAGGTAAATCAGAATCACATTCTGGCAGTCAACACGAAGCCCCAAAAAAGGGCATCCAGAGCTGAAACAGGGACCTACTGCATGACTGCCAGGATTTGCATTATGTCATACAGCCTGAAGCCCTGCAATGAAGCATTCAGAACAGTCTTTTTGAACTTCTCAACAGGGACAGTCTTTATGGATTATTTAAACATAAAAATATACGGCTTTCTGGAAAAGAACCATTTTAGCCTTTAGGGACTCATACTAACTATTGTATAGTAGGAAGATCTATAATTGAGCATGCTAATACTGATATGCTATTGTTTGAGATAAATTTCACTGGGTGTGAGCCCATAATGCAAATTATGCCTTAAAAAGAACAATTTAAAGACTCTATTGTATCATTTTATTGATTTGCAGATGTCTCCACGCTACAATCCAAAGCAAGCAACTACTGCATACTGGTGAAGAGACTACTACTCACTTTTAAAGAGGCTTTAAATTTTGCAAAGGGTTTTTTTTTTCTTCAGCCAAATCCCATAATCATGTGAAAAACACATTTTAAACAAACTAGTTTCTTTATAAAGCATCTATGCCTAAATCTGATAATCTTAAATGAGATTATTACTTATTAAAATCACAAAAATTCTTAGTAAATATCAATTAAAGTGGTTTTAATTGTCTTTTAAAATCAGTATGTGTCTATACTCTCTTACTTTGAGTAAAGCATGTATTGTCTCTGTCTATATGCCAATCTTCCATAATGGAAACAAAATTTCCCAGTAAGCTTTGAATTTTCTTGTTACTGAATGTGTTTGGAGCTTGTGGCCAATGCTCTTGGTTTCTCTCACATAGCATAAAGCAGTACATTCAATAAAAAATGTATGTGATGGTTCAAAAATTGTAAGAAAAAAAATAACGGCGTCTGACACACTTGTAAGGGTGATTAGGTGCCTCTCTCTGCAGGCTGGATAATGTTCTTTTAACAGCTTTTTCTATGCATTAAATAATGTCAAGTTGTTACATATTCTTACTTCCCTACTTTTGGGGCTGTCACCGATACAAGTTATTCTGAGACAAGCTACTAAAGAATTGCACCCTGATAGCTGAATTCAGATTTTTTGCTTTATTTACGGTATGTTTTTTCTCTTAAACATAACCTTTAACTGCAGAGCAAGATTTCCTTTCTGGTAAATGAAGAAGTGACTTATTCCTTAGAATAAGACTAGGGTTGTCCGCAAGGAAATACATCTTTATCATGTCTGAAAAATTCTAAACCAAACTGATTATGTGTCACTTTATCAAGTGCTGGAGAAGAATTATAGGTGTATTCCTGTTCCCACTAAACCCAACAGTGAACTCCACTGCAGCAGCAGCAGCAACAGCTCCCAACGCAGCCTCTTTACTCCCCGGCCATTGGGTGTAGCGTGGCATGGCCAGCAACGCAAGTTGAGAGGCGATTGGAATTATTCAGTAAGGAAAATGTTCCGTATTTCCTGAGTGAGTTTTTAATCCTAGTTTGAAGTCATTGCTGCCATTGTAAGGGCCAAGTGGAAACTGTGGTGCTTTTGTGCATCTGTCAGACGCCGCTGCTTATTACAGAATCAGGAATGATAAATATGCGGAGTGCTTTGATGTGAATATCAGCTTGAACTCCTCCAGTGCTCAGGTAGAAAGCAGCTGAAGCTATTGTTTTCATCTTGCATGAAAGGTTGAACAGATGCTTGAAAATAAATAGGACCTGGTAAAATGATAAAAATCCTGGGATAAAAAGCATGGCCTCTGTTCTCAGCGGTTACCGCACACCTAGGCCAAACTCGAACTGTCGCGGCAGTTGATACATAACTCCAAGTATTGTACAGAACTGCCCATTCAGTAATAGCAACAGGCAGCCACAAGAGTAATAAAATCCGCATTATCTGTCCAGATTAACTACAAATCTTCATCTTCAACTGGCTGAGAACAGAGAGACTTTACAACATCAGCTCCATCATCTGCATGGATGAGGGTACGGGACTTCTCTTTGAAGAGAAGGATTACGGCGGTCAGCCCAGACCCAGAGTTCAGCTCCTGGATGTGACACGGACCTGTCAAAAAAACCTGTTTGTTTGAGTAATTTAGGATTCAAAAGAATCCTGAGGCACCCAAAGGACAAGTGAGCTAGAAATTAGATGTTTATATATATTTGTCTGCAGGGCTGTGGGGAGTGCCCCCAACTAGTTCTGAGTCAGGCGGATCAAATATCAGAGAAATATAACCATGCTAGTGTGTGATCCTCTCTGGAGAGAGCATCAGTTCGTATATGTTCTGCTTCTCAAATATTTGATCTGCCTACAAGACTGTCTGCACCTTTCTTTTTTTATTTTCCACATCTTTGTTCGTGCTCGCTGCTAAGTCGTGGAGCAGCTGGCACCTCCCAGAAGTCCTTGTGATGAGGCAGGGACAGTAGAGTTACCCACCTTCATCCCTGAATGAGCCACTTACCACTGCCATTCCTTATTAATTAAAGGCATTAACAGCAAATCTCTGAAATTTTACCTGTTGGCTGGAGCAAAGCGTACAGTTTGAATGTCTTTAACGATGCTTTGAAAGAGAAATGCAAGGTGTGAGCAGGAACTAATGCTGGTGCTGAAACAGTACTGTAGAAACAACCTCTCCTCCTGTCGCTTCTGTGCTTGTGTTTCGTAAAGCAGATTGTCAGTTTTCTGAAATATCCTTGTCTTCTGACTCCAACAACAGCTAAAATCCCTATGTGTTTACCTATAAACCTTCCTAATAAATGCTTTCCAACTTTTGAGTAACAGTTCAATGGCAGCCACAGTTCTGACCACAAGGAATGGATGAAGACAATCTCTCTAACACATTATGTCACCTGATTTTTACATTATAGGTGCTTAAACTGCTTATTTATGGAAGGGACTTCTTCTTCTAACAGGAGAGTCAGTGATTTGGAGTCATGCTTTGGAAGACCACCAAGCCCAAAGGATCTTTATCAGCTCATAGTCATCCCTTGGTGATTTTTCTAGTTTAATTATTGACATGACAGGAGTATATTATCTAAGTCCAGCTCTTCCACACTCTATTCATTCCAGTCTGTCAACAATATTGCACAGACTGAAGAAACTTTTATTTATACTAGGGCAATGATGCTAGTGCATTCAGCTTAGTTTGCTTCAAAAACGCACCCAGTGGTGGATGGTTTCCCTTTACCCTGTTCACCCCCTCTCACAGGTCCGTCCTTTTCCCCAAACCCACTGTTATCTCCTCCCCTTCTCTAGGATTCAGTTTCCAAACAAGTCTTGCAATCTGTGTGACTTTATGTTACCAGCCTAGTCACCCACATCCATTTGTCATGGGAGACTTTTCCTGGGGAGAAGGGTGGAAGTGCAGATGGAGAGCCGTCTGTCTCCACCTTCTTGGGCTTCTGCTGCCTGCCACCAGCATGTCCATAGAAATGCTGTGAGTTCTTAGCGGAGGGCTTTGGAATGAAATTACATGGCAGTGGGACCAAAGGGAGAAAAAAAAGAGAGGAAAAACATAAAATGAAAAGGTTTTCTCATTCTCTATTACTGGCCATAAGCAAATTAATATAATTGTCTCATTAAAATGAATGCACTTTAGTTCTTATCATTTTCTAATGAGGTTTTATTTCCTGAGGAGATTAGCTGCATATTCTGGTCCACTATGGAAGAAAGAGGAAAACAAGAGGCAAAGGGTAGGAAACTCAGGGAGAAAAAGGTAAGTCAGAACATCAGTAAAGAAAAAAAAATATATCACCCTGAGGTACTGGTCCACAAAAATGCTTTACAATAGCTGAACACAAAATCAATTCAGAAATACAGTATATCACAGTCCATAAATAACGTGTCCAATCAGAAAAGTGTGAGGGGAAAATGACAAAAGGAAAAAAAACATTCTCCCAAGGGGGTAGCGAGGAGGTGGGGAGGGCGTAAGGAGCATGCCTGCCCTTTGGAGGAGGACAGCTTGCTAGAATAACGCCTTTACTCAGCCAGATCCCAGGCTCAAGAGAGGCAAGGCCACGGACACCCCCTGTTCTTGCCTACGGACAAATGATAATCTGCCCTCACTGCACGTCCAGAGAAGTGCTAAAGAAGAACCAGTTCTTCTGTACAGTATGTGCATAAATACATCTGGCCATACTTGGCTCAGGACGTCTTCAGGTGGAAAAAAATTCAGATAGCAGCAGGGGAAGCATCATGTGTGCGTGCTCTTCAGCTGGGGAGGGAGCCCTGGACCACCAGCACCTCCGCTCTGACCCAGTCCAGCCACTCTCATGTAACTGGGCATATCTCTGGTGAAATATTCTGTGTTAGCTTATGATTGTCCTTTTACATCCCTCCTACATTCAAGGCAGCTGCCTCTCATTTCTGCCAGCCAGGTAAGACTCAAGGCTAGAAAGAATAATAATTTTTAATGTATGCTTTCATATCCCTCCTCCAAAGAAAGTCTTGTCCAGAAGCTGCCTTGTTTCTTTCCATCCTAGTTAATGAAACATATTAAAAGTATTTGATTGAAAGTATGTAATATTTCTTTAAGTTTAATTGGGGTCAGATAAAATAGAGTTAAGAAAAATTATCAAGGGTCATGTTTCAAAGACTATAACAAGTAAAACTCATTTCAGTTGTGGTTTACTGACACTGTGAGAAATAGAAAGGTATTCTTTTGCATGTACAGCCAGCTGGGCAGTGCACAAAGTGTTTGGCTAAAGAAAAAAATGGCTTTTCATGGATGTTGCTGGGAGCTCACAGCAAGCTGCAACTGTCCTATACAAAGAGTGTTGTGGGTTTGGGTTCAGCTCTACACGTTTTGCATCTGTTACATGCAACTATCTAAACAGTTCAAACCCTACCTTTGACATTCACTTGGAAGCTGTAAAGCCTTTCAGCGGCCAGGTGTGTACAATAAATACCAGATTGATATATACATATATATATATATTTTAGGTAATAAATTCTAAGCAATGCCATCACTGAAAATTTGGCCTTGTGGAGATAGATGTCAGGTTTTAGTTGCTTAGAGGCAAAGGTCCATAGTCAGGCTAAAGCTCAATGAAGTATTGAAGTAATTTTATTTTACAGCATTTGTGTATCTTTTAGGATGAATAGTTCAGCCAACTGATGTTAGTGCTCGTGGAACTCCAAGGTCTATACTTCATACTCTTCTGCTCATACAAAGTGCCTAGGGAGAATATGGTCACATGTCAAAAACATTGCTTATCATTCAATAAAATAGGTACAGCCTCCCTTATCAAAATGAAATCTGGGTTTGGTAGATCTGAATTTTATTCCTGTTTGTAACATCCAATCCCATGGTGACCATGGTTCATTATTTCATTTAGCAAGGACTCACTTTTCTCCAGTTACAACAGCGGCAAAGAAAATATTTAGTTCTTAGCGCTTAGACATCTGAGGATCAACAGTACTAGTGAAATGCAAGCCATTACTTCTATTTATCAATGCCAGACAATCATACCACTACCAAAGTATTCCCTTTTCTTACTACTAACCTGTTAACCAGTCAAAAGAGTTTTTTTAATCATACAAACTACTTGCAGAAAATGAGACACATGTAAAAGGTGATACTCTGGCAACCTCAGACGCCGTGCAAGTCCTGCCCCACATTGCAGCAAGAGTCTTCGTTTTTCCTGATAGAAATATATGCACTTTGCTTGCAGGAAATGTGAGAACCGGAATCTAGCTAGATTAAACACTGTGATTGCCTTTTGTTTCTTGTGTTCTTCTCATTCCCAGGTTTAAGGTGGGTGAGAAACAGAGGGGACCAGCTATCATGGTGGGTGACCGTTCCCCTGAATTTCCCAGGTTTGAATAAGTGACTGCACTGAACTAAAATTCTAAACCTTCCAAGGTTCATCCATCACTTTTACTAAATTACCTCTTCATTCTCTTTTCTGCTAAGAATCTAATTTTTATAGCACTGTAGAGAATTTTTATAGCACTGTACTTTATCTTGTCACAGTATTTTTTGTCATTATTTTCATCTCAGTGAACTCTCGAATGATACTAAATAGACTGTGTAAGCTTGACTGTAAGATAACGAGGGAGGTGTACATTTGCAAATGTTAATAGCTTACCCTCCTAGCCTTTTGCTTGGGAAGTCAGGGTTTGTAGCCTTCTTGGGCAGCACACAGAGAAGTTGTCTATATTTAGTCTTGCTTCCTTCGCCAGCAAATGGGTCAGATCAGATGTCTCTTTTTTCTGGCAGGGTAGCACCTACAGGTTGCTGAGACTGGTTTCTTTGTGATCCAGAGAAAGCTGAAATGAGCTGCTAAAGCTTCAGGAATTAGATGGGTGTTTTCCCCATGCAAATCTAAAGAAGAAATGCTCACAAGCTGTGTGTCAGTATTTGCATGTCTGGGGCTAGGGCCTCATTTTTTATGCTCATAGAGCTACAGACAACCCCTGTCCCAACCTACTTTTTATTTACAACAACTGAGAAGAGATAGGAATGAAGTGAGTTGTGCGAGGTCACGTATGACCCTGTTAGCCACCGTCCCACTGCCTGTGTCTGCAGATAGCTTCCTCATGGTCTGTCTTTGCAGGTAACGTTTAGCTCTTCATATCTGCACAGCTGATGCTGAGGAAAGTGTATTTACCCAGCCCTGCCAAGTCCCTGGTCACCTTGCCCATCACCCTACAAAAAGTGTTTTCCAGACTGGGGTGGAGGAGAGGAAGAGGCAGCAGAAAGGAAATTTGGCATTTTTCCCTCATCCAGTTTTCTCTGCCCTCTCTCATCCTAACCTGATGTTAGGCCCAGCAAAATGATGGTTTTCTAAAATGAGACCAAATAAATGTGTGTAGAGGTCAGGGGTGGCAAATTTAGCTAAAGATTTTAGTTTTGCTAAATGTTCACCCAGCTTAGCTCATATATTTCATTCACCTGAATATACAATCCTGCGCAGAAAGCCTAGAGGCAGAAAAGTCATTTAGACTTCCACATCCATAAAAATTTGTTCAATTAATACACTCCTGCATGAGACAGCTAGATCTTCACCCCCTATTACACCTCCTTCATCCTTCCTCTGGTAGCAGGGAATGAATGTAAAACTGCCCTGATGGTGCAGACAAGGGAATGCATCGAGGGCTGAGAGGGACAGGAGGCAGAGAGCTGTGTGCTCCTGTGGTGGGCTGACCCTGGCTGGATGCTGGCTGCCCACCAAAGCCGCTTTATCACTGCCCTCCTCAGCTGGACAGGGGAGAGAAAATAGAACGAAAGGCTCGTGGGTTGAGATAAGGACAGGGAGAGTTCAAATCACAGGCAAAACAGACTCAACTTGGGGAAATTGGTTTAATTTATTAACAACTAAAATCAGAGTAGGATAATAAGAAAATAAAAACCAAATCTTAAAACACCTTCTTCCCGGGCTTAACTTTACTCCCGATTTCTCTACCTCCTCCCCGCCAGCCGTGCAGGGGGACAGGGAAAGGGAGTAGTGGTCAGTTCATCACACGTTGTCTCTGCCGCTCCTTCCTCCTCATGGGGAGGACTCCTCACTCTTCCCCTGCTCCAGTGTGGGGTCCCTCCCACGGGAGACAGTCCTCCACCAACTTCTCCAATGTGTGTCCTTCCCACGGGCTGCAGTTCTTCACGAACTGTTCCAGCGTGGGTCCCTCCCATGGGCTGCAGTCCTTCAGGCACAGCCTGCTCCAGCGTGGGTCCCCCGCGGGGTCACAAGTCCTGCCAGCAAA
>JANHGO010000012.1:5805112-5855818 GCA_024606505.1 Aquila spilogaster | reverse complement strand
TGGAACTACATGATCCTTGAGGTCCCTTCCAACCCGGGTCATTCTGTGATTCTGTGATTCTGTGATTCTGTGATTGACCTTGAGCAAGTCACTATGACCCAACCCGGCAAAAGCTCCTACGTGTGCTTAATTTTAAGTACATGTGTCACAAGATTTCTATGGGGCAACTTTTAAATGCACATACTGTTGGACTAGATGACCTTAGAGATCTTTTCCAACCTTAATGATTCCATGATTTTACGCTGCCAAGTTTTTTTTAATCAATGCCCCATTATTCACAGCAAAGGGCAGAGCATCACACATGAGTTCAGCCATTTCACCAACACCCGCACACCGGTGTATGGATGGAAATATCCGCCGCTTGTCCCAGCTCTGGCCACTGTAGCATTTTAGCCTTGGATTTCAAGGTCACTTTTAATATGTTTAAGTCTTAACTTTGACTCCAGACTGTAGTAGAAAAGGAAAATAACATCAGAATCCCACTCCAGCAGTCAACATAACGACCAAAAAAGGCCATCCAGCAGTGAAAGAGGGCCCTGCTGCAGGGCTGCCAGGATTGGCATTGTACAGTACAGCCTGAAGCCCTGCAATGAAGCATTAAGAACAGTGCTTTTGAACTTCTCAGCAGGGACAGTCTTTATGGATTATTTAAGCATAAAAATACACAGCTTTCTGGAAAAGAACCGTTTTAGCCTTCAGGGACTCATACTAACTATTGTATTGCTGGAGGATCTATAATTGAGCATGCTAATACTGATATGCTATAGTTTGAGATAAATCTCACCAGGCGTGAGGCCATAATGCAAACGATGCCTTAAAATGATCAATTTAAAGACTCTCTTGTATCATTTTACTGATTTGCAGATGCATCCGTACTACAACGCAAAGCAAGCAGCAACTGCACGTGGGTGAAGAGGCCCCTGTTCACTTTTAAAGCTGTTTCAAATGGGGCAAAGTATTTTTTTTTAAGTTTCTTAAAACATCCATGTCTAAAACTGACAATCTTAAAAGTGATTATGACATACTAAAAAAACCCAACTTGTTAATGTTAATTGAAGTGGTTTTAATTGTCTTTTAAAATCAGTATGAGTCTACGTTCTGTTGCTTTCTGTAAGTCAAGTATTGTCTCCATATATATGCAAATCTTCTATAATGGCATTGAAATTTCTCAGTAAGCTTTGGATATTCTTTTTACTGAATGCATTTGGAGCTCGTGGCCGTTGCTTGTGGTTTCTCTCATGCAGCGTAAAGCAGCACATTGAATTAAAAATGTATGTGAAGGTTCAAAATTCATAAAGAAAAAAATAATCATAGAATCACCAAGGTTGGAAAAGACCTCCAAGATCATCCAGTCCAACAGTCCACCTACCACCAGTATCGCCCACTAAACCATATCCTTCAATACAACATCTAAATGTTTCTTGAACACCTCCAAGGACAGAGGTGTCATAGAATGGCTTAGATTGAAGGGGACCTTAAAGATCATCAGGCTCCAACCCCCTGTCATGGGCTGGCTGCCCCCCACCAGCTCAGGCTGCCCAGGGCCCATCCATGGCCCTGGGTACCTCCAGGGATGGGGCACCCGCAATGTCATCTGAATATTTATAGGGGTGATTAGCTGCCTTCTCTGCAGGCAAAATAATGTTCTTTCATTCACTTTTTCTATGTATTAAATAATAGCGAGTTGCTCCGTACCCTTATTTACTTCTGGGGCTGCCACAGGTGTAAGTTACTCCTGAAAAAGTGAATTATTCCTTAGAATAAGACCACAGCTGCCTGCAAGCAAACGCATCTTTATCATATCTTTATCATATGAAAAATTCCAAAGCGAACCGATTATGTGTTGCTGCACAAAGAGCTCCAGAAGAACTGTAGGTGCATTCCTGTTCCCACTACAACCAGCAGTGAGCACCCAGCACACAGTCTGTCCTCCCAAGCTGCTGGGTGCAGCGTGGCCCTGACAGCACGGAAAGCTGCGAGGAGATTGGAATTATCCAGGAAGGAAAATGCTCGGCGTTTCCCAAGTGAGGCTTTAATATGGGTTTGAAGCCATTGCTGCCATTGTAAGGTCCAAGTGGAAACTGTGGTTCTTTTGTGCATCTGTCAGACGCCGCTGCTTATTACAGAATAAGGAATGATAAATATGCAGAGCGCTTTGATGTGAGTATCAGCTTGAACTCCTCCGGTGCTCGGGCAGAAAGCAGCTGAAGCTATTGTTTTCATCTCACATGAAAGGTTGAACAGATGCTTGAAAGTAAATAGGACCTGGTAAAATGATAAAAATCCCGGGACAAAAAGCACAGGCTCTGTTCCCCGCACTCACTGCGCACCTAGCCCAGGTTGAGCTGTCAGCTGCACTCGATGCGTATCTCCCCGCCTTGTACAGAACTGCCCATTCAGTAACAGTAACATGTAGCCTCCAGAGTAATACAACCCACACTATCTGTCCCGATTAACTGCTAATCTTCATCTTCAACTGGCCGAGAACAGAGAGACTTTACAACATCAGTTCTATCATCTGCATGGATCAGGTGACGTTAGTTCTCTGAAATGAAAGGGATTTCGGCAGCAGCCCAGACACGGACCCACTGGTTCTGCCTGGGGCTGGTCCAGGACAGGGGCCAACAAGGACTGAAGGCACCAACAGCACAAGTGAGCTTGAAATTAGGTGTTTATACATTGGTCTGCACATATATTTGTCACCCCAATTAGTTCTGAGTAGATCAAAGTGCAGAGAAATGTAAGCATGCTGGTGTCTGACCCTCTCTGGAGAAGGTCTGTGTGTATATGTATGTTCTGCTCCTCACCCAAATATGTGATCCATCCTCAAAGCTATTGGCACCTTTCTTTATTCCTATCCACATCTCAGCTCCTGCCTGCTGTGGACCGTGGAGCAGCTGCCACTTGCCCAAAGCCCTTGCTACAAGGCAGGGACATTATGGTCACCCATCTTCATCCCAGCTGCTGAATGAGGCACTTAACAATGCCATTTCTTATTAATTAAAGGTATTATCAGCAAATGTCTGAAATTTTACCTCTTGGGCAGAGCAAAGTGTATGGTTTGAACGTCTTTAATGATCCTTTGAATGGGAAACACAGGTGTGAGAAGGAACTAATGCTTGTCCAGCTAGTACTAATGCCATAGAAATAACCCCTCCTCCTATCATTTCTGTGCTCATGTTTCCTGAAGCAAGTTGTCAGCTTCCTGAAATATATCCCTGTTTCCCAGTTCCAACAACAGCTAAAATCCCTAAGCATTTGCTTATGGATTTATTTAACAAATATTTTCCAACTTTTGAGGAACAATTCAATGGCAGACACAGTTCTGGCCAAAAGAAATCTCTTTATATGTTATGCCATCTGATGTTTCTATCATATGTCTTTAAATGCCATCACCTGCTCCATTTATGGAAGGAATGGATTCTACTGGCAGTGGAGTTGGTGACTTTGGAAGGCCACCAAGCTCAAAGGATTCCCTACCATTTCACAGCCATCCCAAGTGCTTTTCTGGTTTAATTATCAACATGCCTGGAACATGTTTTTAAATCCAGCCTTTCTACACTTCATCCATTTCAATCTCTTCCATTGTTTGTCAGTAAGATTGCACATACTGAAGAGACTCTATAATAGGTCACTGACACCTGTGCACTCACCTTATTCTTGCAGCTCTGGATGATTTCCCAATAGCCCATCCACCCCTTTCCACATGTATGCCATTCTCTCCAGACCCACTGTTATCTCCTCCCCTTGTCCTATAGGATTCTTTTTCCAGTCAGGTTCCTTAACCTGTGTGACTTTACACAGCCAACACGCTTCCCCATATCTACTTTTCCTCCACGACATTTTTGTTGTTTTCCCAGCATTTCTTTAAAACAAAACTACAGAGTGTTGAAAGAAAATAGGAAAAGCACAAAATGAAAAGGTTTTCTCAGTTTTTAGTGCTGGCCACAAGCACATTAATACAATAATCTCACTGAAACGGATGCATTTGATTTCTTATCATTTTGAAATGTAGTTTTACTTCCCGAGGAGGACGGCTGAATATTCCAGTCCACAATGGAAAGAACAGGAAAACAAGAGGCAAAGAGTGAGAAACTCAGAGAGAAACAGGTAAGTCAGAGCGTCAGGAAAGGAAGAAATATATATCACCCTGAGGTGCTGGTCCACAAAAATGCTTTACAATAGCTGAACACAAAATCAATTCAGAAATACAGTATATCACAGGCCATAAATAACGTATCCAATCAGAAAAGTGTGAGGGGAAAATGACAAAAGGAGAAACTGTCTCCCAGGGGAGGGTGCGAGGACTACATGTGCCCTTTGGAGGAGGACAGCTTGCAGGGTAATGCATCCACCTTTGCTCAGTCAGAGCCCAACCAGCAGCAGCTTTTCTTCCAAAGGAAGTAGAGAAGCCTGCCCAAAGGAAAGTTTTCCCACGCAGCCAGAGATGTCCTTAAATCCACTTTACTCTACGGTACGTACATAATTATATATGATCATGCACGGCCTGGGACACCCCCAGGTGGTAAAAGTTCAGACAAGAAATATAATCTTCTTCACTTTATTCCTTTCCATTCTCATTAATTAAATGTTTTAAGCGTACCTAGTTAAATATATTTAATATTGCTTTAAGCTTAATCAAGGTAAAATCCACAACAGCTAACAATGATCAAGGCTCATGTTTTAAATGCAACTCATTTCAGCTGTGGTTTTCCAACACTGTTTTCTTACTGTAAGAAACACAAAGGCACTATTTCAAGGGCACAGCTGTCTGGGCAGAACACAAAATGTTTGCTTAAAGAAGAAGAAAAGAGAAAAAGAAGAAGAAAAGAAAAGAGAAAAAGAAGAAGAAAAGAAAAGAGAAAAAGAAGAAGAAAAAGGCGTTTCATGGATGTTCCTGGGCACCCACCATTAACTGTAAAGGTCCTATGTGAAAAGTATTGTTGTTTGGGTTGTGCTCTACAGGCTTTACGATCTGTTGCACCCTGTTATCTAAATCCTATATTTTACATCCACAGTCAGACTGAAAAGGCTCTCAGTGGCCAGGTGTGTACAATAAATCCCCAAGTCAACCTTGACACACAAGAAATGAGACTGTTGAAAATGTAGCCTTGTGGAGATGGCTTTCATTGCACTTGTAGAGCCCTGTAGTCCGTACTTCATACTCTCCTGCTCATACAAAGTGCCTGGGAAGAATATGGTCACCTGTTGGAAACCAGCCTACTGTCCTATAAAATAAATACAGCCTCTCTTAGGAAGACTTGGTAGAGTTGAATTTTATTTCTGTTTGCAGCACCCAGTCCCATGGTGACCAGGGTCCATCCATTTCACTAGGACTCACTCTTCTCTAGTCATAACCACAGGAAGAAAGATAGTTTTTCTGTAAAGCACTTTGACTTCTGAGGATCAGCAGCTCTTACGAAATGCAAGCTATGGCTTCTACTTAACCAGGAACACTGAATTGGTCAGTGCCAGGCTACCATACCACTATCAAAGTATTCTCTCTTTTTTACTACTAGCCCACTCTCCATCCAAGATGGTGGGTTTTGACCATATAAGCTACTTGCACAGTGCGAGACACCTTCAAAACGTGACTCCTCCCCAGCTCTACCAGATGCTGCAGCAAGTTTCTCCTTTTATCCTGATAGAAATATATGTCCTCACCCCGCAGGGAACGTTAGCTTAGGTTGAATAAGGGTTAATTTAACTACTGCTGGGCAATCTAGCTAGAGAGTCCAATCTTGTACCCTTTTTGTTGATGGCTTCAAAACCAGGGGAGACCGGTTATCATGGCTGGTGACCACGCTCCTGAATTTCCCAGACTCTTCAGATCTGAGGAAGCGATTGCACTGAGCTGAAATTCCAAACCTTCAGAGGTTCATCCATCACTTTTACTAAATTACCTCTTCATTCTCTTTTCTGCTAAGAATCTAATTTTTATAGCACTGTAGAGAATTTTTATAGCACTGTACTTTATCTTGTCACAGTATTTTTTGTCATTATTTTCATCTCAGTGAACTTTCAAATGATACTAAATAGACTCTGCCAGCTTGCCCGTAGGATAACAAGGGAGGTATACGTTTGCAAACGTTCACAGCTTGCCCTCCCACCCTTTAGGTAAAGTTGTGGCCTTCCTTTAGGGAAGCCGTGGCTTTTGGCCTTCTTGGGCAACACCTGGAGAAGCCGTCTGTATTTACTCTTCCCTTTCACCAGTGAATGGGTGAAAAATCCATCAGACTGGATGTATTTTTAATCTGACACAGTAGCGCCTATGGGTTGCAAATGGAGGAAGGGTCCAGCTCTCTACATCCGCACAGCTGATGCTTGGTGCATTTCCTGGCATCCCTCAGCCAAGTGATTCGCCAGCACAGCCAAACCCCTGCTTGCCGTGCCCCTCACCCTATTAAAGTGTTTGCCAGCCCAGGGAAGCAGAGGAAGAAAGGAGATTCAGCGATTTTTCCTCATCCAGTTTTGTCTGCCTCCTCTGTTCTCACCTAATAACGGGCCCAGAAAGAAAGGATAATTTTCTAAAATGAGACCAAATAAATGTGTGTAGGGGTCAGGGGTGGCAAATTTAGCTAAAGATTTTAGTTTTGCTAAATGTTCCCACAGCCGAACTCATATATTTCATTCACCTGAATATACAATCCTGTGCAGAAAGCCTAGAGGCAGAAAAGTCATTTAGACTTCCAGAGCCATAAAAATTTGTTCAATTAATGCACTCCTGCAGTAGACAGCCAGATCATCGCCTCCTATTACACCCCCATCCCCTCCATAGAGGGGGGCCAAATGGATGACAGCCCTGCAGTTCTTTACTCAGAGGGTGGTACAACCCTGGCACTGCTACCCAGAGCTGTGATGCCCATCCCTGGAGGTGCTCAAGTCCATGGATGGGCCCTGGGCGGCTCATCTGGTGGGGGACAGCCAGCCTGTGGCAGGGGGTTGGAGCTGGATGATCTTTAAGGTCCTTCTAACCCAAGCCATTCTGTGATTCTATGATCACAAAGCTGTCCTGTTTTGGAGTGACAGTGCTTCCAGCAGGCAGCTCAGGCTGCTGCCTCCGAGTGCTTTCCCAATTCATCCCCACTTCCCACTGCTGCCTTTCAGAACTGGAAAACCGGAGGGAAAATATTTATACAAAGCCACCCTAGCTCTGCAAGGCAGTAACAAAACAAAATGATGTGCTCAATAACAGTGCCAAGCGCGGGAACAAGTCGTATGGATATAGTCCCATTTATAACATGGACAGGCGAGAAGTTCTCCACGGATGTACACAGTACATCTTCACAGAGTGCTGTCCCATGGAGTGAGACATCAGCTGTCTGCTCCAATGGGCACATTGAGACACAGGCCCAGGTAGGGCTCCTCAGATACATAGGGACAAACCCACAAAGATACATTAACTGGGGCCACTCAGCTACCATCACACTTCTCTACCCCGCGCCTACAAATGGATGGGACAATCAAGCGGCTTAGTGCTCTGGGAAACGGAGAAGGGCAGAGGAATCTCTCCTCTCTGGTGACAGCAACAGGATCTGAGAGAATGGCATGGAGCTGCATCAAGGAGGGTCTGGTGGGTGTTAGGAAAAGGTTCTGCACCAGAGGGCAGTGGGCATGGAACAGGCTGCCCAGGGCAGTGAGCACAGCCGCGAGCTGCCAAACCTCAGCGAGCATTGTGACAATACTCTCAGACATAGGGTTTGGATTTTGGGTTGTCCAGAACTTGGTTGGACTCAATGATCCTTTTGGGTATCCTGAACTCAGGATATTCTGTGATACTATGACAATGTCCTGCATTGCCTTTCCCAAGCTGTGCTGGGATTATGGATGTTTTGTACTGTGATGGCCTCAGCCTCTGGTTCATGAAGCTTGGAGTGGTTTGTGATCTGATACTATGTGTCTTATGGAAGACAAAGGGTTTAAGCCTGTGCTTTAGATGCTTCTCCATAAGGCTGTATCTTCACTGCAAAATCTGAAAGCATTCAGAATTAGAAAAGAGTTGAAGTCTATTGCTCCAACTTGAAGCTGCAGTAACCTCCCCTGATCGCTGCCTGGGCTGTGGCATCACCAAAGTCCCACCATAAACACGAATGGGATTGAACAGGCAAGAGACTACAGAAGCAACGTAGAATTTTCTCTCTGACTTACACAATGGATTTGGGGGAACGCATCAAAGGGAGAGAAAACTTTGCTTCATTGCAGAAGGACCCCCTCTTGGACATGAGCTCTGGGTAGCAAGAGGGAAAACCCAAAAGGAGAAATCAGAAGGATGACTCTGCCTTAGTGCAAATTTACAACCAGACTATAGGCAGCTGTGCTACAAGAACTGAGACTTGCAACGGTTGCTGCTGGCAAGGGCAGCCCTCAACCTGTTACGCATTTTTATCCAGGGAAACACTGACTTTTCTCCTTGTTTCTTCCTTTCCCCCTCAACCCCCACAAATAACTTAAAACCCTATCCAGACGGGCACTTTCATCGGTTGCCTGAATTGAAGTACTCAGGGCAACCATGTTCCTTCAAAGTAACATCTGTTATTTATTTTCCTGGTACTCAGTTGAAAAGCCTCCTGTCACTAACTTGTTACATTCCTGCCGCACGCGTGTCCGTGCTGGTGTTTGTAATTGTCCGGTTTCTCAAATGAACCCTATCTATTTAAATCTGCCAGTCCTTGTTTCTTGTCTTACCTGCTGCGCAGAGAGAGTGGAGCCAGAGAGGGTGGAGGTGATGACAGTGGAGGTTTTTATCTCCAAATCTCTGGGGGGATAAGGTTGCATGGTTTGCAATTAGACAAGCAGGTACTGTGGCAGAGGACATCATTTCCTTCAGCAGGTTATCATTTGGCAAAAATCGGGAACCTTTTAATATACAGTCTATCTTGCTGAATCTATTACGGCTCTCTCTCAGCCAGCTTTAAAAGACTGATCTTAATGGCCTTTAACTCTTTTGACAAAAACAAGGGTTTAAGCTGGGTTCCTTATCCTCTCTGCCAGCTTGCAGCAAAATGCTTTGCGATGCAAAATGTCCCATGAAGCTGAAGGCATCCCTCCTGGGCTGCTCACGCAGCAGTCAGGCTACAACGAGGTGAGGCTGCCACTTTGGGCAATGCTATCCATGTAAAAGCCATCAGACACAACCCAACACTGGGCCACCAGCGCTCATCTTCCATGGCAGAAGAAACACAGAGTTACATTTGCAAAAGAATCCATGTGACAGATGAATGGGAATTCCCATTGGTGGTTGAGCAAAAAGGAGAAGCTCCAGCTCTGAGCTTACAGTTCCAACGGGTGTAGGAAGAAATTCAGGACTTGGAAAAGATGGTGCTTGGAAAAGAAAAGTGCTTTTAACATCCTTAGTGTCTGCACTCCAGAGCAGACCTGATGCTTATGCATGACAGATTGGAACGGTGGAATAGGGCCCGGACCACTACTTGCATCGTGACAGTGGTTTGATTTTCTTGCTGTTATTCACCTGAACACACAATTATTTTTGTCAATTGTATGTCTAGAACTTCCGTAACTGTAATTGCAATGGAAAAAAAAAGCCAACAATATTTGAGAACATTTTGTTCCAACTTTCTGCTGAGAAGCAGCCAACTTGGTGTGAAAAGGTTATCTCCAAACATAAGAGTTTCGTGCACCGCTGATCAGGAAGCGTTGTGACCATCACCAAAACCATTTCTCATCAGAAGCTTTCTCTGAACATAGGTAGAATATTTATTTTTCAAGGCTTTTTTTTCTTGAAGAAGTTCCAGCATAGGAATTTTTGAACAACAAGCATAGGAGGTTGATTTTTTAGCTACAGAAGATGAGCAATTCATTTTTAAAGCCTATTGCCCAGAGCTGTAGGAGCAGCAGGATAGCTCCCCCAAGCTAACGTTGGGTGAGTTTGCATCCTCTGTTCATCAAGAAGGCTTGGGAGTAGCCGGTCTTTTTTTCCAGAAATGAGGAATTTTGTCATTTAGATTTATAACAACACAAAGTCAGCCAAAAAGTTTTATCTTAATTTCCTGATGCCAGCTAATACGATATGACAAGAGTTATAAAGGCTCGTTTATCTTGTCAGACAGAAGGGGCCATCACCATCAGATCCCAGAGCCTGATCTGCAACGCCTGGCTGAAAAAGCACCTCGAAAAGCCTCATCTCAAACCAGCCCACTACGCCCATATATTACCTACCTGGGCTGCAGTGCATGGAGCTCTGGGTAGTTCCCTTCCTGAAAATGTGTTGGTTTTATGAATCTTATTAATGCTTGTCATTAATGAAGATCTTTTCTGTGAATTTGTCCCTTCACTCTTTCAGCATCAAATTTTTCAGGGACAGTTTGGAGAAGGCAAAACAGTGCCTGTCGCTCCCTGCCCTGCTCAAACTGTACAAAGAAAACTGGGGAAAAAATGCACTATTCACTTATTGGTTGTACAGATAAATACTCTATCATACATTCCCACTCAATGGGATGCTCATGTGCCTTTGAAATAAGACGATGACAAAGCACAATGCCTGCATGAAATGGCATGAGACAAACGAGACAACTAAAGTGACAGCACGTGATGTTCCATGCATGCACTGGGAGCACTTTTTATTTCCATTAACTTTTGCAAACCTTTTAAAGTCGAGACCAAAAGCCAAACGAAGCAGTGGGAATAAACCACAGGAGGACTTCTCTGCCAGACAAATTCCCAGGACATAGGAAAGGGGAGCTCTGGGTCTTGAACTTGGTTCATAGGTGGTACTACAAGACAAGTTAAACATTCTCGACTGTTCCCTAAACAAAGGCTACAAAAATAGGAATTATTTGTACACAGCCAGGAAAGAACGATCTATTCACATTGTCAGGATTTAACTCACATTTCAGGATTGCTTTGAATTTTCTTTCCTTGTTGGTAATTCAATCTTCTCACAACCCTCTCTCACTGGACTGAGGGAACTGCATTCTTCTTCCCCCTCCCTTTTTCTCCCCGCTATTTTTAATGGGAGACATAATTTATACCCGTTTCCACGAATTTGCCACAATAAAGAATCCATTTCTTTCAAGGTTTTTTTTTTCCATCTCCTCAGAGAGTGAAAGTAGCATTTGCTGAAATTAAGGTGCATTTTGCCAGAAATGTGATGCTAATCCTCTTAGTTTTAATGGTTTTGAAATGGTTTGTATAAGAAGGTAAACAGAGTAGTTGATTAATAGGAAGGAAGTCAATTGGCCATGTTGCAAGTGTTATATGCTATACTGTACAATAGTTCTTTATTTCTACAGAGCGAAACACAGACTGGTCTCCTTTTTAAAGCCCTTATATGAAAACTGATACATCTTCTTATACTGTACTGTTCAGAAGTGTTTGATTCCATCACCAAGAAAAAAAAAAAGCAAGCAGTGCACTTAGGAAAGAGAAGTCAAACAAATACCACTGATAAGACATTGAAGTGACACCCGCTATCTTCCCTTTTTATTGGAAATGGACAGATATAATGAGGTGCTTCACGTTTTCAAGTCTTAAATCTTAGAAAGCTCCAGGCTGAGATGGTTTGGGTTTTGGCTTATTAAACTTGCAGCGCGGGCAGGAGGGGGAAGGACAGAAGACAAAGCAACTCACTGAGCATCACTATTTAACTACTCAAGAGATTTTCATGTGCAATTTATTAAAGAGAGGCTGTTCCATCTTGGATTACTTTGCTGTGCCTCCTGTCTGAGCCCTGATGCCAAGTCCCACTAAAGCCAGGCCAGTGCCCCCATCAATAATTCACCTGTAACGCTCCCAGGGCTTGGGAACTACCTGCATGTAAGGCAACAGGAGCCAGCAGGTCCTCCAATTCCTTTGTCTGGCACAATAGCAAAACTCCAGCTGGCAGGAATCACAGGGCCAAACACTCTCATTAATTGGGCTCCATCAATTAACACTTGTAGTTAAGTGCTGCAGTGCTGGCGTGAAGTGGCTGCAGGTCTGAGCATGGGAGGCAGTGGGTAACCCAAGAGCTCTGAAGGAAGACATGGTGGCTGGGGTTACAAAAGATGGGCTGGTGACAGGATGTCAGGGCTTAAACAGGGAGGAAGAAGACATTATTTTGAGAAGTTATTGAGGAATAATTAGAAGTGGAAGCTGCTGCAAGAAGGCAGATTGCAAGTGTTTACCAGGGCTCAGAGTGAGCACGGTGTGGGCAACAGCAGCAGTGGAATGGCCTCCATCCTCTTCTAAAGAGACTCTTACCTAGTGAAATATTACAGCACAATCTGAAATCAATGAAGGGCTGTCCAAGGGCAATCAGGTTATCTCTTGCTTCTTTGTCCAGACTGCAAAGGTTATTTTTCTAAAGCTAGCTCCAAAGACATTTGCTAGTTGAAATAATTAATCAAAATAATCTAATTTGAAATGCTGACTTTAGAAAAGTTTGTGAAACCGGGTACTCCTTGGCTTATTTCGGGATGAAACACAGATAAGAATGAGTCAAAAACCAATCATGTTAATTTAAAAATAAAATCACTGATACATTATTTCTGTGATGTCTTGCACTACTCCAATCCGCAATCACCTTTCTTTTTGGTTTTTTTTTTTTGGTAAAGAACAGTTTTTACAAAGCATTAATTTATGACCCCATCTTCTCTTACCCATCACAGCTCTCATTTCTGGAACAGCATGCACAGTATAAATGATTAACACTCCTCCATATCAAGCCACAAGTAGCATAATTATCTAAAACACGTAGTATAATTACCTAAAAAACTTTTCGAAGTATATCTGCTTCCTGATCAAAAAAGTGTTACTGACTCAGCATTAGGGTTTTACTGTTTCATAACTTTATCATATGGAAAGAGACATAGAAACAGCTGGGAAACAACTGAGCCTTCCCCTTCTGCATTACTCCTGGTGAAACAACAACATTCTTCTAATTTCAGAAATTCTACAGAAATACAGCTCAACACAACAGTCAGTGCAGAAGAAGTGCTATCCAAAGAAGAAGTGCTATAAAATCCATATCATCAAATCTAAATATTGCCTCTTCCAACACCTGTAAACTTTCCTTCCAAGCTGGCTGCACCTTTATCTCAATTGCAGTAGTGTCATCCAAGAGCAATTTCATTAGATGCAATGCTCCAATAATCAATGCAATTGTAATCGATAGCTGTAAGTCCAAGAAAGTAGCTGGATGCAGGCTTCCAGTCATTCCCTGTTCTTTGATTAACTTCAGAAGTGCTTGGAAGTCAAAGCAGCACTCTCATGAAATCTGTTCTAAAGCATCTAGAAGGCTTCCACTTTTATGAAGCTGCCATCCCTTATTATTAAAAGACAAGAGATGGCTTTTTTAGTCTGGGACAGAGTTTAATGTCTCAGGCTCTGACTGATGGCAGTAGAAGAGCAAACACAGGACACTCTGTCCAAATGGATCTCTCCCAGCACTGGACCTCCCAAAGCAGAAGTGAGCACCCACGAGTACCAGGCAGAGGGACTTCTCCCAGCTGCTTGGTCTGCTGATGGACACGAGAGCCACCAGCAGCTGTGTGGGGAGCCAACATGGAACACAAAACGCACGCAGGGCCATCTTACTACAATCAGGTGCTCATATTTTTCTCAGTCACTTTCAGTGCTGCCAGATGCTGCTTTGTGAACACACACAGCAACATTTCACTGTTGTTCCCCAATATCAGCAACCAGAACATGCCCTAATTTTACATTAGTGAATATTTCCTTTCCCTTGTTATGATACAGACCCAGCGTTCATCACATTCATTTCCTTTCACATCCATTGCAGTTTCGCCACTTCACTCTGCCCTTTACCAGTCTTATATGTAATGTGCAACTCCTACTGCCTTGAAATATGCAGGTGTTTGCCCTACACTTGACATCTTTCAGCCATGCTGAATCTCAAATGACTAAGCAGTGATCCATGTAAACGTCATGTCATCTCGAGTTTGATGCGATACCTTTTAAACACAGGAGGTGAAAAAGATAATCCTTTCCCTTCTTTCATGCACCGGAAAGATAAATCACTCTATTTGTAGTGGCTGGAAAATTAAAAACATTTTATTTAGCACCACTATTTCAGAACAAGCACCTTCATGAAATACTGGGGCACTCTGGAAACACAGAAGCATGTTTTCAAATGAGTGCAGATATTCTCAACACTGCTTTATGTATTTATTACGGCTCAGGTATTACAGCCTCAGAAGCTGATGTACTTATGTTTTTCATGACACCTCCAAGCAGATTATATAGTATACACCGTACTTTTTAAAATACACTTGGGATTGTAGGAAAGAGGCCTCTGATTTGAACATGTCACCATCCCTGGAGGTGTTCCAGAGCCATGGAAATGTGGCACTAAGGGACAAGGGCAATGGGCATGGTGGAGGTGGGCTGGGGTTGGGGATCTTAGTGGTCTTTTCCAACCTTAGTGATCCTGACTCTCTGTGACACAGCTGCAGGTGGTGCACCGCAGACCCTGCAAGGGAGCAGCCAGGCACTCTGCTCCACGTGCTGATGTTGTGGCTGGGCTCTTCTGCAACCTCAGCCCAGCAGGGCTGTCACCAGCTCCATCAATTAAACCCCACACTGCTCTGTCATTCTACTGAGTGCACAGAGGGCCTTGTTCTCACTGGGGTGTAACAAGAGTAATTATTATAATGATTTCCCCGTTCCTTACCAGCACATTTTCTCTTAGCAACAGGCTCGAGCACCACAAGAAATGTGATCAAAGTTGAAAGAAAATTCTCTTTGATGCAGAGGAGTTTTTGTTGCTGTTTTGGTTAGGGAGGGCAAGCAGGGGAGCCTGTCAGTGCAGCCAACTAATGACAAACACGGGATAAAGCTCCATGGGGATTAGTGCGGTCTGAATGCGAGTCAAGTGCTCTGATTCTGTAATTTCAACCAAGTAGCAAAGCAACCTACAGGCTTTTTAGTGTTTAGGTTGCCACAAAGAAGCTTTGCTGTCATCCCTGGAACACGTTCTCAATAAGAAATTTCCTGGAACACCAAGGTCCTGTTTCTTGCGGGAGGTTAAGTCATTGCATTATCTCCTCGGGTGAACATTCATTATGCTCCCCTTGCATGAGGGTTTGAGCAGCCTTCTTCTGTACCGCAGGCTGCCTGGCTCTCCCTTAGGCAGTAACAGCACCAAGTGCTGCTCAGTGCTACTAATCTTGCTCACCTGCCAATTAGCTGTACACTGTAAGAAGTATTGTACCCAGAAAGGAAAAAAAAGAAAGAAAAGCAAAAAGCTGGATCAGTTTCAAGTTTAATTACTTCAAAAGAATTCAATATATTATTGCCTCAAACAACAAAAAAAAGTCTGAACCTTTAATCCTCTTTGAAGATGCTTCTTACTGATATATCCCATCGCATAGTTTTAACGCTGGTGACAGTGCTCAGAGAAATCATATCCTATGTCCATGTAAGCCAGGAAATGTATTTGATTCTCTTGCTATAATTTTCACAGCAGCTTAGTAAGTGCAGTCTCTTTAATCTGTGCAAACTATCCCATCCATGCCACTTGGTTAAATGCTACGTAATACATAGACCAGCTGTAAAGTAATGTGATTGTGTCTACATTATAAAACATTTGTCTTGGACAAATGTATTTGCTTATTATTCAAGAACTGTGCTTTTCATAAAGAAGTCACAGTCCTTCTTTAAAGAGCTTCAGTACACGAATACAACACATGGCTGTGTCTGAGGTTAAACCCGATCCAGAAGTGCAGGGACAAGGGGACATCCAGGCTCCGCCTGTCGCGAGCAGGGCCAGGGAGCCCAGTGCTCACAGGAAGAAAACACCCATCCTCCAGCATGCTCGTCCTTCATTCAGGACACACAACCTGGTTATCGAGAGTAACTGAGCAACCACGAGGGGCTTTTACCCTGCAAGGTTTACTTGGTAGGTTTCTAAAGAGCTTTCCAAGTACCTACAGAGTTCTGAATAATTACTTTTCTTTCCTCCACATGTGCAATGGTTTATTTTGGGTTTGTCCGCTTCCCCCGTGAGTCAGCTCCTGTTCTGGTCCAGGGGCTACGAGGAGTGGAGTTGGCTGCAAGTTATTACAAAGTCAGCACGCTTCCTGCAAGCATTCCTCGGAACTGAAAAAATACAGAATCTGTTTTGTTTTACAACAGAGCTGGTTCTTTGTTATCATCAGATTTCCAAAACAAGACTGTTTGCAACATAAACTACTTGAGGAGTAAAGGTCCTTTACTGGATGACAGCGCTTCGTGTTTTCTTCTTTATACAAACTGCAGCTACTCAACAACTGAACTATCAAAACTTATATTCCTCAACACACCGATTCTCAACAAGCTACAGCAAGTAAAAATAAAGAGCGTCCTGCAGGTTTTAAAATACAGGAACGGAATATGTGCTCCTATATGATCCATTGGATTTCTACTTTATTATACAGTGGTATATACAGCTTTTAACTGCTGGTAAACTCGCACTTCTTCCACCAGCCTGAGCTTAAACGCTCAATGTCAAGAAGATTTAATTCAAACCTTCAGTTCAGCACTGTTGATTCACTCCTATAACACTGTGCAGTCCAAAAGATCAGAGCTGCAGACAACAGTCTCCTTCCAAAGGACGCTTGCTTCTAGCCCATCACAATAGCTAATTTACACAGCGAGAGCAACTCGCTGATGACGATGCACAAACTGGGAGGTGAGCAAAAGGAAAGGCTGAAAAACAACGGCTCTGAGTTCTTTCAGCGGTTTAATGCAGCCCTCTAGAGCCAAGACAGAGCACTGCAAAAGCTAATGGCAGCAGAAACCTGCAGCCTGGCTTCGCTGGGAAAGAACAAATAGTTTTATGTTTTTACTTAATTTGTTTCAATTTCAATAATCATCTTCCTGACAGATTAAGTTTCCTCAGCTGAAAAAAAGGACTACGTTAACTCTTTGATTCACAGTGTAATGGGAAAATGGGACATACCTTCGCCTTAGTGAGGAGCCCACCTTTTGCTCCCACTTACCCATCTTTTCCCAAACCCCATGTCACCGCTGTATCTGAGAGCTTCACAAACCATCTGGCCCGGCCCCAGAAAAGCAGAGCTTCTGGCAAGGAGGGGACGTTTAAGATAGAGGGTCTCTATGGGACCTGCTCCCATCTGCCACAGCCACTATAAGAGACTCCCATCTGGTTCAGCTGGCTTCACGTGGGCTCCCTACTCTGTGGGCTACTGCTATACTGCTGCTGAGCACACATGACTCCAAGAAAGAAGTTTTGCATGTTTTCTCTGTGGAAAAACTCCTACCTGAAAGCTAGCCCCAGTTTTCTGTTGTTAATTTTCAAGCAAAACATCCTATATGCTGTTTACAAAGAGGCCCATCCTCGCTTTTTGTCCTCTGTTCCAAAAGAGAAGAATCCAGTTCTTTGATTTCACAATAAGATACAAAGTCACTCCATTTTTGATGTTTGTGAGTTTTCTTCGGGGAGGATTTGAAAGGAAAACGCCCTCTTAGATGCAGTGAAAAGGGTAAGAGTAGATTATTGAACAAACAAATGGCACAGTGTCAAAAACATACTCCAATATGAAATGAGAACAGTTCCCTATACCTTTCACCTCAACCAGGTATTTGACGGTAAACTGGTTAGTTCCCTGGGAGAATCATAGCAGTTTTTATTTCACTAGGAATGGATGCTGAGATTGGACAACAGGGACATTTTGGGGGGGGGATGGAGGTAGCCACTGCTGTAGTCGACAGTTGGATTGTGTGCTAGCTCTTCCTACCATTTCTGTTTGTATATTTCTTGCCTTGAGCTCACACAACGCTGAACTCCCAAAAGAAAGCTTGAGACACTGCAGAGCATCACATCATTGGGTCTAATCCACCACGCATGGATCTGGCTGGTTTAGTGTCTTCATTTATATTTGACTAATGAAAATGCCTTAAGTTATACTATATTTTGGAACCCAAGCTCAGCTCCTCTGGCAGTCTGAGGTTGGAATTGGGTAGCTGTAAGTATGAAGCAGCCCTAAAATGACTGAAGCAAAGCAGAGCGTATCCCAAACCAGCTTAGTAACAGATTGTTCAATGGACCAGGAAAGTTAACAACTGTCTGCATGACTACGATGCCTTTTGCATGCGCCTTTCAGAATCCATTGCACTTACAGCAGCGCACACATGTTTTGTGCTTTGTGCATCCAGATGGATGAGTGTTTCAGAGTGAGACTTTATAAACAAGGCTCCTTTCTAATTTGGAAAATGACTGTAATTTATAAATGTTTCATATTTATTTCTAATGAGTTTACTGGGGTCTATGTCTGAGAGAGACACAGTTGAAGTCATTGAACTGAGTGGAAATTAAAAACACATTCATATGTCATCTAGGATAACAGAGCAACCTCTGATTTATGACTCTCTCAGTTGCTGAACTTGCCAGCAAGGAAAGCAGCACCACTCCAGCAGCCTTCAGCAAAGGCATCACTCTGCTGCCTTCTTCCCCATAACCTACCAGTGGCACCTCAGTAGCCCTTCAGTCAGCTCAAGCTCATCCATCTAGGGCTTTATTCAGCCCAAAATATCCATCAGAAATGGCCAGTAGCAGCTCAACAGACGTGTACAGTGTCCTGGGACTTCTTGAGAGGAGTCTCACTATGGACTGGTTCAAAAATCACACAGAAGATGGGGTGGCATGGAGAAAGAACAGAGTATGATTTGGCCATGGTACTTTCTCACAGTTCATCTTTGCCACATTGTGGATGCTCACACAGCATCTGGGTTCTTTTGTTCACATGTGATGAAATATCTGGCATCGCACTGAGCCAGGCCCGATCGTGCCCACAAACTTCATATAGACTGAACTAAGCGACATGTGCCTAAGAACAGGGCAAGTCCCATTTAATGACATAATTTTGGCAAGCAATTGTACACTTGCTCATATCTTGAGGAATCATGACTGTGCACCCTTAACTTGAAGGTTATAGTGTTTAAATAGCTTTCACTGAAGTTACTGATTTTCAGAAGCAAAAAAAAAAACACCACAACTGCTTTACTACATCATAAGAGCATTATCAGAAAAGCAAAACAAATCTCCTTACCAATGTAAAGTCCATTTCTATTGCCAACCTTTGATAATTTTCTGCCTGGCTCCCGATATTTCACATTGACACTGAAAATGCCCCTGAAATACAAATTATCTGTGAAATTACGGTTATTGTAGCATCCCTCTCCCATGGAAAGGGAAACTGAGCAACTGGCTGCCTAAAATAACAACCCTGTGTAATCCGGTTGTGCTTTCCTGATGCTCTTGTATTCACCTCCCCTAACCCTGTGCTATCATGATAAGCATAATCATTTTCTCCCTTTTACTATATTTTGGCCATATACTGGAATTTGATCCAAAAGTCACCATTTGCTAAGGATAAGAAATGGCTTTAATGCCACATACCGACACCTGAATCTTATCAATTTTTCCCTGTTTCATTTCTTCCAATAGCCCAACCAATTGGCTTGAGCAAGCAATTCAGAAAAAAAATAAACGTAATAGAGGTCCCTCTTTTCAGAAAGGTACTTCTGTCCAATTGCTTTCATCTTGAGAATACAGCTATGAGGTCTGTTTCTAGGGATGTCCTTCAGCAGGCAGCATGAATTGTAAAATCAGTCACACAAATGGCCTACCATATATAAAAATAACCAATGTATCAACAGGGCTGAGGCAGAGCAGCAGTTAAAATAACCACCAGATCAGTAACGCTAAACTTACAGCGCAGCTCAACAGATACACCTAGAAAGAAGAAAGAGCAGGCCATTTTTAGTTTGTTATTACTTCATTTTCTATTCAATACATGAAACATTCTGAAAAGAAAATGCTAAAGATTGGGAAAAATCGCCATAACAATACAACGCAAGTGCAAAATTGATAGGGGAATATCCCTGTCTCTGCTATGGCTGAGGTAAATGTGAGATCGTCTCTGTAGAGCCTTCTTAGGCAGATGCTGCAAGCCCTGCTCCTCCTGCACACAGTTTTGCTCTCTTCTATGCTGCTGCAGTAGGGATAAATCCTACCCTGTTAGGCCAGGTGTGAGTCAGCAACTCCCTTTTAAGATGAGCTGCATTTATTTGTAGTTTTACTGGAGTTTTGAATGTGTATTTTTAACAGGAGGATGGAGGGAGGTAAGGGAGGCAACAAGACATACAATTTAAATGACTTTGATTGCAAAAGAATGTATGAGACCCTCAGCCTGTCCTGAAACGCCTCTGCAAACCTTGCTAGATCAGCATAATCTTTCCTGTTTGCAGGGAACCAAGTTTGTCTGTACCCCTCCAGTGACAAAGTGCAGTTTATGCTGGAAGTGGCTCTTTATGCTGGAAGAGCACTGGGGTGATAATGGCCCACGCAAAGGATGGACAGAGTGCATCCCACAGACAACTCGATGTGCTGCACGGAGGATGCTAACACATGCTAATACATCAGGAAGCAAAGAAGGAATTAGGATGAGGGTGAATTAAATACTGTGGCATAAGTTAGAGAAGACAAGACTAACCTTGTTTGTACAGGTAGAAAAAGGCTTAATGACAACATAGCAAGATGCACATTTGATCTTCCCTAGAAGACACAGACTGAAGTCCCACGCCGCTTAAAGTCAGGAGAAAAATTCATACTGACTTCAATGGGGCCAGCACTTAACCTGTAAGCAGCAAATTACTTGATGCAAAAGTGCAAAAATATTGTCCAGGCTAAAGAATTATTTCCAGTATCTAAAGGGGAGCTACAGAGAAGAAGGGGACAGACTCTTCAGTAGGGTCTGTGGTGACAGAACGAGGGGAAAAATGGCTTCAAGCTCAGGGAGGGTAGATTTTGGTTGGATATAAGGAAAAAATCTTTTACAGTGAGAGTAATGAGGTAATGCAACAGGTTACCCAGTGTTGTGGCTGGTGTCCCATCCCTGGAGACTTTCAAGGCCAGGCTGGATCAAGCCCTGGGCAACCATAGATCTAGCTGTGCTGCCCCTATTCATTGCAGGAGAGTTAGGAGGGACCTCTGGAGGCCATCCAGTCCAACTCGAAGAATTCTATCATTTTCTAAGTTGTCGTTACCTGGACAGGACTTTGCATGGGAAAGATATGCCTTTAGGTAACACACACGAGTGAATGCAACTCAGGTTGCAAAAACACCACTCTGCCCCCTGGTTTAAATTGGAGAGCTCTTTTCTGAACGACAGAAAGCTTACTCGCGTGGTTTCGAGCCGATTCACCGCTTTTGAAGACCCGAAGACGGATTTTCCCCCGCTAACGCAAATCCGAGCGAGTTTCACACCGTGCTGGCAGCTGCCACGCGTGCAAGAGCTCTGATCCCTCCGGGTCACAATGCACACAGGCATGTGGAGCCGCACGATAAAGGGAGAAGCGTGCTCCAGCGCTCAGCCTGTGCCCCGTGCTACCGCGCGGTGGGGCCGCCGAGCCGCCGTCACAGCCGCGGCTGCAGCCCCGTGGCACGGACCACCCCCCCCCCCCCTCCAACGGGAGGCGGTGCCGGGGCTGAGGCTCGATGGGTACGCTTGTAGCATGTGTTTCCTGCGGTAGATGAGTTCGCGCTGTAGAACGGAGTTAAAGTTAGGCTGAGCTGTTTGTCACTGGTCATTCCCTTCCCATGACTCCATAAAGTACAGCTTATTTTATCGAGTGCTGGTGGGCAACGCACGAGGTGGCTGCTTCTGTTGGGGGTGCAAGGACTGCTGTTCTGGCCTGAGAAGAAGAACATTTGGCTCAGAGTGCTGGAAACCTTCCAGCCACACCTCTTCTTTTCCCTCTGAGTGAATGGGTTTATTATCACTCCTGTTTATGCAGCATTGCATACAGCAGCCACTCGTTGTGTGCTGGAAGTGTGGTTGGCTATTGACTAAAAAGCAGTCAAATTAAAGAATGTAGATAGAGAAGGCATCAACACTGCCCTTCACTATAGAAGTCTTCCAGTAGGACTGCCTCTGTTAAAATAAAAACCAATAAATTTAAAAGATTTTAATTAAAGAAGCAAAAAGAACACAGCAGAAGACTGCTGTGACTTACTAGAACACGTCCTGATTTTAGTCCCATTCTAAAGATGACAATTGATAAGCAGAGTTGAAGCTGGTTAGGGAAACAGATGGCTGCTGGTTTAGCAAAGGTGACTGAAGAGGTACATTTCCAAATGCTTCAAGAAATGTTAAAATGCATATTAATGTTCTACTCCTCCAAAGTGTTCCCTTTACTCCTATCACTTGTGGAGTGATATTCTTTCTTTTAAGGCAGCCACTGTCTGCATTTCAAGAATGACATCCTCATACATTTGTATTGCAAAGCCCATGCAGACTGAAATGCTTTGTTTCTAGATGGTAAAGCTGCTTCCCTCCTCCTGTCAAAAAAATCCAGGAAACACTCCCAATGAAGTTATTCCATTCAAACAGTTAAAAGCTATTTTGTCATCTAAATGGACTTTTAGAAGACATTTTTCCTAGGAGCAGTGTAAATATAAGAACATCCCCAGAAGTCTCCCCAGCAAATCTCAGATCAAAAGCTGCTATAGAAATAAGACATGCCATATTCTTCACCAGGGTTTGTACTCTTCAAGGTTTTTCTATAAGAAAAACACAGGGAAGGGTTATGCTTTTATGGGTGAAGTTAATGCACCAATTTTAAAATCACCACATTTTCTCTACTATGTATGAGATGAAGAGTTTCACACCGCTGTGGGAGAGTGTGAGGTGCATAAGAACACGTGGTGATGCAGGCTAGGTCACTCTTGGCAGCACAGTCTGTAGTAAGGACCATTCCTTCCCAACCTGAGGAGAAATGAAAGCAGTGTAAAATCTCTGCCTTCCATCCAGAGGTTTTCTGCTGTTCTCTTTCAGCACTGGCTGTAGCATTCTCAGGTCAGATTCTTGCTGTCCCAGTATTTGAAGTGGAAGATGAACACACATGCTCACAGAGACCTTCAGCCCTGGTAATGTCTTCCCCAACAGCAAGATAAAAATCAAGGGGCATAGATGAGAAGATTAAAAAGGAACAGGAAAAAGAAAACACAGCAAACTGAGGTTTTGTTGACTTTTTTTTTTTGGAGAGGTTGTAATTTCCTTGGAAAATTGACTTTCATAGCTGTGCTGTGATCTATGATGTTGCAATACTTTACTTGTAGCCATGGCACTCTTCTATAACAGGAAGAGCAATGTCCCTCTGCTCTCCTTCTCTTCTTCAACTTCTTGTGTTCCAGCTTCACAAAGCAGCAGGCTGCCCCAGCTTTCCCACACACTATCTAGAAAGATCAGTACCTTTAAGGATACCCACATAGTCCATCCTTGCCTGCCCCTTCAGCCACAGGTTCACATACGCAAGGAATCATCAAATCAATCGAGTCAACACTGCAGCTGTTTCTGAGCCTTTGAAGGAAGCACAAAATTACTGCATCTCTTTTACACCCCCCCCAACCCCTTGTTTCTGGAAGCTTCGAGGCTGTAAGAATCCAGGGGAAAACGTGGTGATTCCTTTCATTTGTTAAAGACTGGTGGTACTGGTTAAACCTTCTATACATTGATTTAGTTTTTAAATGAAGAATATAAGAAAATGATGAAAAGAACACGGGCTTCCTTTAGAAACTTCACGTAAAAGAAAGTGTTTAAAAAGCATGACAAAATAGGAAAAGGATCGCAACTTTCTGTTTAGGAAGTGTAAGATGAGTGTATTAATGCTTCTGGGGCCTCTTGGGCTTCAGCAAACAAGTAGGCCATGGCACGTCACAGCAAGTATTTGCAGCCAAGCACTCCAAGAAAAGAATAAACTGAAATACCTGAAGTATTATGATGCAGAGCTAGTTATTTCATTTCTACAGCACAAAGTTCTCTCTACAAGATAATATATGCAGGTGTATTAAGCCAGCTAACACCTCTGCAGGAGCTGAAATTATTCACTGGCTAATTAGCCAGCTGATGAGATCAGCAGGTGAATGGAATTGAGATAACATAAAAATAATGATATTGGATCATTGTAATATTTCAGGTTGAACTGAGTTGTGTTTCAATTCATATGCCAGGAAGTCTACATACAGAAGTTTGTAATTAGGTGGTCACTTTTCTCTATTGCTCGATAATTGCCTTATGTTTTCAATCATTGTTTCTTTTTCTAACTATTGCAAAGATGGCACTGTTGTTTTTTCCCCTGTGTAGGCTGAAGTCCCCAGTGGTTAGTCCACCTCTCACTACAACCGCTGTTTAAGCCGCTGACAGCCTCCGAGTGCCTGAGGGATCCTGCTATCTTCAGCAAGGTTTAATTTTACTTAATTTCATATTTAAAGCTTCTGTGACCTTTTTGAACATATAAATGATAACAGTACTTTCACACATGGATGTATCAAGTGACATGTCCACCTAGGCTTCTTAATAAAACTGCATTGCTCTGCTTCTGCTGGCCCGTGGCTATATTAGCTGTCTGCTTGCCTTGTTTGTGAGATATAAATAGCCAGGGACTGCATACTCACTGTCTAGTTACATTGAGAAAACAGTGATTTTAATTCTCTTAAACAAGCCTGCCTCCTGATGCGGGTCTGTCCTGAATGCTCACTCTTACCTGTTTTCCTTTCTCATGTTTGAGTGAGCGAGTGGGAGATCTGTAAGCAGAACTTCTCAGCCATCAAACGTGCCAATAGAAGTCGATTAGAAGAGTCACCAAAGGACATTTTTGCATTGTTCACAAGCTACTGTCGGGAAAGTAGTTTTCCATACCATTTTTTGTGTTTTGGTTTGATAACATTTTATATTTGTACTGCACAGTGGTTCTGACCCAGTCTTAGTCAATTGGCTTTTACCAAAAAGTCCTGAAATCATCTCATAGTTGTACTGTATCATTCTTACTGCAAATTGAAGACAACTGATACTCCCTTCCCAAAGGCTTCCAGCCTCAGGACAGCAATGTCTTATAGTGAAGTAAGGCAGAGAGAGGCGGAGAACTAGACTCAATAAAGGATTAGATGACCACAAAAAGGATTTAGGTGAGATTTGGCATCTAAATATACAATTGTGAGATGAAGACCCTCTGCTCTCAGAGCATCTCCCTCTGTGACTGCTGTGAAAATACAGAGGGAGAACTGCATCTGCCCCTGGCTTCCCAGCATCTACTTTTCTGCTGAATTAAGTGCACACGTGCTGTAAGGCATTCCCAGAGCATACTGGACACCCTGCCTTAGCCTTGGGTCACACCACTTGCTTAGATCTTGTTTGGGATAGCTGATCCTTCAGTGCTAAACCCAAAATCCAGACTGCAGCATCACCTGATAGACCATTTCTCTCTTGGAGGAGCTAATATCCCTAAGCACAGTATTACAGAGTGCTGAGAGTCCCCTGTGGGGACATGCTATCCCTGGGGGACTGCCAGTCAGGACCTAATGCAAACCATGGAAATATAGATATCTGTAGAATAAATTATGAGTGTGACTGTTGTACAAAATGAATTACAATGACTAAGTTATCAATAAAATTATAGCCTCTGGAGAAATCATTTGCAATAGCCATGATGAGTAATATCTCACTCCATGATTCTGTTGACTCCCATCTTCTCATACAGTTACATATATTGCTCTGGAAGTAATGCTTCCTATTTATTTCTACAGAAACTACAGCAGATAAAAAAAGCACGAAATGCTATTTGATAGTATTTTATAGCTGAGAACTTGCTCTATTTTTCGACATAGTCACCACTATAAGCTATGGATTTTATTTCACAGCTGTAGGTAACTATACATGCGTTATTACATATCGATGATGGGACTTCTGCTGGGCACAGGAGAGTGCTGTTGGACTTCCAAATTGCTTCATGCGGCAGCAGCGCAACATCATCAACAAACAGCGGCAGCAGCGCAACATCATCAACAAACAGCGGCAGCAGCGCAACATCATCAACAAACAGCGGCAGCAGCGGGTGCAGAAATAAGAGAATGAAACTGCTTACCTTTAGAAGACCTGTAACATTCCTAGGCACACAGGGATCTCCACATGAGACTCACTCACCTCCACTGCCAACCCTTAAATGAGGTCTGGGTAGGGGTGGACCCTGGCTCCACCCCTTCTGATCACTCAGGTACATTGCATGCACCTGAGCTCCCCTGGGTTGGTCCTGCCTTCCAACCAGGTGCTCAATCACTGGTTCAAGCCCTGACTCAGCATTTCTGCTGTAGATATCAAAAAAACTCTGACTTGATTTTTGGCTGTGTGAAGAACTGTACATCAGAGTCACATTTTTCTTCCAGTTTCTCTCTGTTAAGTTCACTGCTTCTCCTTTGCTTGTTATTCAGTATTTGATGTTTTCCCATCAGCAGTTGTCCGCCTCTAATTTGATGCGTTTCTTAGAGATGATTGGTGTGAGATGTCATTTCACGTGGCCGGTTTCTCTGGCTTTCACTAATGCAAATTGGTTTACAAATGTTGCACTTTTGAAGCAGTTCCATGCGGCAATTTCCATTTCCATACCCTCATTCACTCCGTTCAGTCATTTTTTCTGCAGTACTTGTTGTCCTCATTTCTCTTTAAGTAGATGAAGCAGAACTTCAATTAAGTTCGGGCCTCATGCAAGTTACCCCCTGCCTCTAAAATACCCTTTCTGCATAATAATCCATCTTCTTTGCTTTTGATGGCTGCCTGTCTAAACAAGCCTTTGCTATTTGTATTAAAATTGTTTCCCAATGCTTTCCAAAAAATAACTTCTCATTTTGTTCCCTTAATGGCCTCTAGCATCCATTCCTCAAAAGTTATGCTTTTTCTCCATGCTACTTACTAAGATAATGGTCCTTCTGCTCAGGCCTGGAACCTTCTCTCTGCAACTTCTTTTGGAGAGAAATTCAGCTATAGATAGCTGGTACCCTTTTAGTTTAGTTTAGTTTAAAGTTCCAGAGTTCCTCAGTTGTTGGACTTCAGTGATGTACCTATTAAAGCCTGCTGTTCTACAGCTGAAAATATTAAGCTGAATTTGTTGACTATCACCTGCTTAGAGGTAGCTTTGAGCAAAACAGATTATGCTTTACATACACGAGGGCTCCTCGCTGCCATGTGGTAGTGTTGATGTGCTTTTCTTTGGGCTTTCAGCCACATCCAGAGTACTTCAGCCTCCCAAATTTTCTTTTTTTTTATTATTACTATTATTATTATTTTCCTTTTATTTCAGTTTGCTGATTAATGCCAATAAAGGCAGCCTGTACTGCTTCTGGAGATGCAGTTTGTCATCTCTGTCAGCACTCAGCTCCATATGCTGCCGCTTCATAAGCAACATACTAGGATGGAAAGCAATATATATGAGCCGGGCTACTGTGGCCTGTGTGCAGTTCAGATTTCATCTTTTGTAATCAAACGTGTGATTTGTCACTCAGGTTTTTCACAGGGTGTGTAATCATTGTGTAATTCCTGCTTTTCGTGATTTACAGTGCACTCTAAACTGGAGTAACTTAGTAGGCTTCAAGAGGAGCACAGTTTTGTGGTCAATCTGATCTGACTAAATAGTTGTGTGCATTTTATAGCATCCTACATCTAAAGAAGACAAATAATATACCTATTATTAGCCTTCCCAGAGACATTTGGTGTTTGTGGGGTGGCTGGGGAGAAAAGCAGTGACGTGCTGTTTCGTGGCATTGAAGTAGGATACACTCAGAGGTCTCCTCTGGAGGGTATCAGACGCAAAGATATAATATTGTATTTATTGTTGGGCTCAGATCTCCACCGATGTGAGGTTCTTCTCTCACATACGTTTGCACAAGATGGTTTCTGCCGCAAGAGCCTATTCCTGCCTGCCCAGATATTCTTCTGTGGCACATCATATTCTCTTGTTTTCCACCATCCTTCTGTTCACTCTCAGAGGTGAAGTCTCTGTCAGCAGGACTCTTCCTGTCTTCCTCACCAACTGCCTTCAAACAAAGATTTTAACTGATATTCCAGACATTCAGGTTGGATATTCTCTTTTTCAGCCCATTGGAAACTCCCTGAAGCCACTGCTGTTTTATTTGCTGATGCTGCAGCCATATTTGTATAGCCAGAGGTCAAGGTGTGTCTAAACCAGGTCTTACATTTTCGGACCGATCTTGACAGCACATTGTTAAGTTTAACAGTTGAACTAATTAAAAAAAAACCTATAAAAATACCAAGTCATGGTAAACTGTTTCACTGGGAAGCTGTTGGGTGCAAGTAATCGCTTAGGGGAAAGATTCTGCTGCTCCTACTCATGTTATGGTGCACCATATGCTACCAGTGACTTGACTGAAAGCCTGTGAGTAATAGAAGAGTACGCTCGTTTGCTTTGGTCAGCTGTTGCTGGGGGAAAAATGAAGGAAAAAAACAAAAATAACAAATGTTGCTATTCTAAGAAGGCCCTGATTTGCATGTGTTTTGCTAGAATGGAATATATATATATATATTTTAATTTGAAATTATCAGCTCAAATGATTTCTCGTAAGGGTAGTCAAGGAGAAGACAAGCGAGGTACGACCTGACCTTCATGAGTATACAGGAATAGGTTCTGAATACTTGCTGAAAGAAGTGCATTAGCAGGTTTGAATAGCGATGAAGGTCAAAAGTTGTATTCAGAAGCGATTCTGGAAAGTGGGGAGGCAAAATCCGAAGGATATACTGTTCTCACAATATTGAGGTTGCACTGTATCCAGAGGGCAGGAGAATGGTGATCTGTTGTGTTGGTTGGTTTGTGTGCTGTGGGTTCACGGTGCAATTGTCAGCTGATACTGCACAGTGTACGTGCTGTCAGTCCTATGGCTGTGCCCATGCCACCAGCTGCCTCTGATGCCAAATTCCCAAGCGAAGCCTCCAGGCTGTTTCCCAAGTCTAAATGTGAGATCTGGGTTATTTTAGCTTTCCACCCCTGCTCTTTCCCAGCAGTCTGAATCTGTAGGTGGGTACATATTAATGACCTTGGCCGCTCGCTTCTTAGAGATTTAAATCCTCTGCTCTTCCTTTCTGCCGCATGTTGCCGCAGAATTTCCTAATGCCGAGAAATCCCCTTTAGCATATTTCAGCCGTCACAAGTAATCAGAGGAACATTCATACGGTTATATCCTCTTGCACAGAAGAAATAATTGCGCAGAAGGAATAAATAGCAGACAAAAAATTGTAAGAGACCGTAACCCCAGGAGCGCAGCAGTCGCTGCAGGGTGTATTGCTGTAAATCATCTGCGGAATGAAAGCAGTTGTCAGGATTTTTTATAAAGTCACGGGGAAGCAAATATGAAAGACATCAACAACGGGTATAATTGAGGTAATTTCAAAGCTCTCTTTTGTTTGAAATGCGTTTTTTAAAGGATCAGTAATCCCGTAACTTCCACATCGTGCGGTGGATGTATGTGCCTTGTATGAAACCTGAGAATGGAGACATTTTTGGAAAGCTCTGGTAGAAGCTCAGTCAACAGCTTAGAGCAGGGCCTTGACTGAGGCATGGTGTTTAAGAGCCGAGGAATGATGCTGGGTTTTGAAGCATTGATGAAGCTTCATCCTGATTTGCTCACTCGGCCACAAACTGAATCACTGACCTTCCCCATCGTGGCTGCACAAGTGCCCTTCACCCTTCACATCCTGACTGAGGAAGGGTGAGGCGTGGTATCCGAAATACCAAATCAGGGGACATCTGTAGCCAAGTCAGGATGGATGGGGAAGAATATAAGCAGGGCTGAGCTGCTGTCTCGGTAGGAGGTAGGACAGGACCAAGTGTGGTACAGGGGCACCTGATGGGGCTCTTAGAAGACCAGGCTCAGGCCAGGGCAGCTGCTGGGAACACTGTCACTGCCATACCCAGTGGGTGCGCAGAGGCACCTAGCTGGTGCTGGCCCAAGTGAAAGACAATCTTTCCCAGGATGATAGCACCGAGCAGCAGGTTGTGATGTCACAGCGTAATGGTGTGTGACATTACCGAACGATGGACTGTGACCTCACAGCGCTCCACTGCATATACTGGGGCACGGCAGAGGCTGTCCCAGCCTGGATCATTCCTGGACTCTGTCTGAGCATTCCTGCAGGGCTTTGAGGCTTCAATGAGGCTTTCCGTGAGTTCTCCTCGGGAGCTTTAGCAGCTGTTCTCAGTGCCCATCCCCACAGCACAGCCTGCACTTCCCTGGCCCTGCCTGGCTCAGGCAACCTGGCCCATGGGGTGTGCTCCAGTCAGCAGAGGAGAGCAGTGTGGTGTCATGCCTGCCCCCAGGGCAGCTGTGGGGCAGACAGTGGGGCTCAGGGAGCTGCCAGCATGGGGAGCTGCCAGCCCAGCCACAGCCTCGTCCTGTGCTGAGCACCAAATGTGCCAGCTGTGAGGTTGGGAGGGTTTCCTGCTGAGGGTCTGGGACATTGCTGCTGCCCGCCCCTGGGACAGCGACTGGCCTCTCCATGTTGGGCAGTGCCCTATACCTGCTGCAGCAGTGCCAGCAAGGGGAGCAGCTCTTCATCTTCAGCTCCACCCAGCCCGCTGCACGTGGAAAACATGGTGATGGAAGAGGTGTGCTCGTGTCCCATCTGCCATGACGTGAAATCTGACGTGTCCTGTGTGCTTTACTGCGACCACACATTCTGCCTCTGCTGCATCCTCCAGCGGACCTGGAGAAAACTCAGCTGCCCGCTCTGTGGGAGCCTTATGGGTTCTGTCAGATTTTCAGTGCGGGCAGATGGCTCTCTGGCTTGAGTCATCACACTTCTGACAGCCTCCCTGCAGGGCACTGGCACCCCAAGCCCCAGACATCGGGCAGCCCTGCAGGTCCCGATGAGGAGGAGCTCCCTCACTTCCAGCACTGCTCTTCCTGGGGTTCTCAGTGACCCTCCCACCACTCGCACTACCAGAGAGATGGAGGAATCCCATGAGGAGCTGGGATGGGAGGCAGGAGCAGGTCCCGCTGCCCAGGGCTGCAGTCAAAGCCCATTCACTCCTAACTGGGGCTGGGACCGCTCATCCCTGGGGCCCCAGCACCCCAGAAAGAGAGAGGACAGCAGCACTCAGGATGCTTCTCAGCCGTGCAAGAGGCCTCCCCCTGCCACTGCCACTAGCAGGGCTTACACTAATCTCTAATTTAACAAAAACAGCGACTAAAGCAACAATAAAACCCAACACCCAAACCCGTGGCTGCTCTGCAGACAGTGTCTCGATCTCACTCATAGCTCAGGGCAGAGCCCGTGGGACTGTACGCAATGGAGTGTGGCGTTCCTGGTGATGAGGCACAGGGGCTGGATTTCAGCAGTCCCCATGAGTAGCATCACAGAACGTGTGAATGTGTGTGTGCATACGTATAGAGAAAGAAAATTAAATATTCCAGTGCCAGCTCTGAAGCACGTGGAGGACCACTGTGTCAGAAATGTCCACATGAAACAGAAGCAAAGCTGGGAAGAAACAACAGTAATAGCTCTTGGTGGAGCTCCCTAGTACAGAACCAAGTGTTGCTTATTCTGAGCTAAGGCTAAAGACTGATTTTTTGGCCAGGGTTTCCTCAAAAATATTCATCTATGCCCCTAAATAGATTGAAAACTCTTCTGAGCCAGGAATTTCTCAAACTTGGCAGCACCTAATAGGATGAGGATTTGATTTCTGTTATTCCCATAGTAGAATCAGCACCCCCTGAGAGTCTGTCTTATGTCCCACAGCTTTCTGGGAATACAAAACAACTGGGGAGATATTTCTTCCTTTGGGAAGGGCGGTTGTGCTAAAGTTTCAAGGAGTGGTGTATCCAGCAGTACTACTTCTGTGTTTGTGGTTATGTTGATGAAAAAGTTTAGGTCTAATGAGAAACAAAACAGCTCATCTACACCCGTTGTGTCTGCCATCATATACACCCCAGGGATATGTGATTTGTCACAGGCAGGAGGAGAAAATCTTGGGGGAGCTTCTGGGAAAGCATTTGCAACACCTTTTGTAAGAGCCCGCAGGAGCCCCTTTTGAGATACCACGCACCCACTGCCAGTGGGTGTCTCCAGGACTCACACGTATATCCAGAGCCTGATGTGATGGCCTGGGGGGCCTCCTGCTTCCCAGAACACAACTGGCTCTTTAGCACTTCACAGGCACACAGATGGGCATTTTACTCCAGAAACACACAAGAAATAAAGACACTCAATAACCGTAACTTAACATTGAAGATATATATATATATATATGATAAAAACGCATTCCACGTCTAAATCAATCTCCAGAACTGAAGACCAACCACAGACAAAACGAATAATTGAAAGCAATTTATAAGGAACTGAAAACACCCTGAGAATAGAGGAAGGAAATATATTTCAAATAGAACATGATAATGTTATTGGCAACACAATGGCATACAAGCCTCTGGAGGTGTCATGCTGTCTTCTTTGATTAAAAGCTTGCTCAGAAATATGGGTATTAATTTAGAAAGACTGTTTATATTTTCCATCTCTCTAGATTAATATTAATTGGGGTATGCAAAATTAGGTCTTCAGAGCTCTTGCAAAATATTGTAAGCAGCAAGGCTTTATGAAGGTGGATAAAGCAAGGATTTCAGAGGGTCTGGAAGAAGTACTTGAATTGTATTAGTTGCAAGCATCGTCTTTTAGAGGAAGAGCTTCACCACATAAATGAACGTAGTTACCTCTGTTTTCCTGTGGACAAATATTTTCTGAGGGAAGATTAGCAAGATGTTCCAAGTAATCTTGAGGAAGAAACTATCTCAGTACTGTTAGCAACATGAAAATCTGCCTTGGATCCTTCAGCTATATGACTTTAATGTCCACGGTGAGATAAGAGACTTTGGAGGGGGTGTCACCCCATCTGAAAGGAGCTGAAAACATTTTCATCTACAGCAGTTTCCTTTTTTCAGCTGGCTGTAAATGTAAATTATGCTTTTAAACAAATGCAGGTAGAACAGGGAAACATCTCCCTGATATTCTTTCCTTGAGTCATGGCACGGGAATCATGATGTGCTTTATTCTAGGTCTAGCTAGCTTTGGTGATATGGGAATGGATAATTTGAGTTGTACATCAATTCCTCCTTTTATGTCTTGAAATCAGCAACCACTATTGCTTCTCTACCTTTTTAAAATTTAATCCAAAACCATCCTCCACATATATCTTGATACTTTTAAGAGATACAGATCTGGTGCTCAGTGACAGAAAGAAGGAAAGAAAAACATTACATAGTATATACCATTGAGCTTACTTATTAGGATGTCACTTAGTCTGCCCATGGCATCACGATCTGGTCTGCATGTTGATAAAGGAAGAAGAACTTGCTGGTCAAAGTCATTAGGCAGATTAGCAGAGTTAATAAGTACATCACCTCTGCCATACAGCAGGTGAGCACAGCTGGCATCTGTTTAGATTTATGACTACCTAAATTATGCAAGTTCCTCCTTATGGCCACAGAAGTGACAGGCCAAGCCTAGGGATGAGGAAAGCAATGAAAAAGGGAGCTCCAGAGCTGCAGTTACTAATCCAATTTGCTTGGTGTTTACATCCGAGGGAGACTGGCCTCAGGCAGACAAGAATTTCTGCTGATCACAGGAATTTCTTAATTGCCTTTAAAAACAGATTTTGCATAGCAAGACTTGATAAAAAAAGATTTTTTTCTCCTGCTTGGATAATATTTAATGCCATTTTTAAAAGCGTGTATTTCTTAAACTAGTGACCTCCCGTTTAAACTTGCAGACACATTTGTGTTTCATCTACTGCCTTTACTTTCAAAAAAGAACTTTTAATCCTTCTTCTGATGATACCAAATAGAGGAGTGGCTGCCATTCAGGGACCTCAACAGGCTGGAGACACGGGCATCATGAAGTTCAACAAGGGCAAGTGCAGGATCCTGCATCTGTGGAAGAATAACCCCATGCACAAGTACAGGCTTGGGGCTGACCTACTGGAAAGTAGGCCTGAAGAGAAAGTCCTGGTAGTCCTGGTGGACAGCGAGCTGACCATGAGGCAGCAGTGTGCCCTGGTGGCCGAGAATGCCATTAGTATCCTGGGCTGCATTAGGAAGAGTGTTGTCTACAGGTCGAGGAGGGTGATCCTTCACCTTTACTCTGCCCTGATGGGGCCACATCTGGAGTACTGTGTGCTGTTTTGGGCTCCCCAGTGCAAGGAAGACATGGAGCTCCTAAAGTGAGTTGGGTGAAAGGCTACAAAGATGATTAGGGGTATGGAACATCTCTTCTATGACTGTATGAGGAGAGGCTAAGAGATCTGGGCCTGTTTAACCCGGAGAAGACCAAGAGGGGATCTTACTAGTGTGGACAAATATCTTAAGAGAGGGTATCAACAGGATGGGGCCAGGCTGTTTTCTGTGGTGCCTGGCAACAGAACAAGAGGCAGTGGGCTCAAACTGAAACACAGGACATTCAATTTGCATATGAGAAAAAACTGCTTCACTGTGATGGTGACTGAGCACTGGAACAGGCTGCTCAGAGAGACGGTGGAGTCTCTTTTTCTGGAGATGTTGGAAACCTGCCTGGATGTGATCCTGGGCAATGTGCTGTAGGTAACACTGCTTAACGCAGCGGGATTGGACAAGATGATTCCAAGTGGTCCCTTCCAACCTCAACCTTTCTGTGATTCCCAGGAAGAGAGAAACTTTCTTGGTACAAGAGATGAACAAAGGGTCCCCTTCGACTCTGATGTCTGCCATCTATATTTCCAGCCATGAGAGAAGATGGATGGGCTGCAGTCCTTCCTAAGTGCTACTTCAAGTCTTAACAAAAGCTACTTCAGCGCTGGTGTCATTAAACTTCTTGCCCAGCAACCAAAGAAGCATGCCATTGAAATTGAGGTGCTTTACAAATTAATTGGGGTCAACTGGTGATATGCTCACAATTTAATTACGCTTTAGTTTTCACAGCAGTCTCTTAATAGAAACTTTAACTGTCATCTCTCTTTGTCAAGCTCCACAAATCAATCAGACTGATGGTATTTTCCTTTTGTCAGGTGTTATCCGTGTAGATAAGGGCTAAAAGACTCAGACCCTAAATGTGCAGCTAATCCTGAGCAGAAAGGCAATAGATGGAAGCATGATATATGCTCAACTTCTAGCTAAAGTTATTACATTGAAAGTAAAGTAGCTCAGGGATTGCCCATTGCCCAAATCCAATTTTCATACCGATGTATTGCTGAGAGTACAAATTACTGAAAATTTGCCAATCCAAAGCTAATATTCAGAAAAGCCTTTCCAGTAAAAGTGAAAACAGCCCTTCAGTTAGCAGGGCTGCTTTTCCAATAAAGCACATATGAAATAAGGCCCACATAGTATCAATAAATAAAACAAAAAGGAAAGATGGTTGTGAGAATACTGGTGAGAGGAATTGTGCTGTAGAGCGAAGCCCTTTTGAATGCTTACTCCCCAGCTGAGTGAGAAGCAAAATAAACCTTCATGCATAGTCCAAGACCAATGGGCTTCTTGGTGGGAGAGCGGGCCAATGGTTTGGGTTCTACCAGGTGAAAGGGAGGAAACCTCCTGTGTCTTAAACATGCCCTATGGAACCATAAATTCCAGCAAAGCCCAGAGTCTGTTTCCTAAAGTTCCTTTCCCCCATCTAAGAGCTTCACTTCCCATTAAGTGTGCTCCCCTGCTTCCTTTTCTGCTAGGTTCACCACGTTTTTCCCATCTATTCACCCATGAGGTGATTTGACTGCTTGGTCCTCAGGTATCTCGCATATGCCTGCATGGACAGGCTGTGTTGGTGGTGTGCCTATAACTTGCTGGCACCAGGGATGTTTTAGGGAATGACACTCAGATTAATCTGAGAACGTCTTTCTGAGATGTTTTCTGTTAGTTGTGGAAAAGGCAAGTGGGAAGAGGCAAGGAGAGAGGTAGATTCTGGCTCCTGAGTGAGATCCTGGCAGGAGGAAGGAATTAGTTGAGAGAAACAAGCTGAAAGTAATATGCTGTGAATCAGCATGTATTGACAGATTCCACAGGCCTGGTGGCAAGGAAGAATAATAAAACAAATATAATCTGTTTTAGGAAGGCAGATGGTAATAAACTCAGAGTGGATAAGCTATGCTCCAAGATCTTACTTAAGGGGAAAAAATGAATGAAGGATTCTGGTGTACCTTAAACAGATGATGTTAAGGACATAAGTGCAAACTGTCTCATTGTAGAAGGAAGATAGAAAAGAACAATAAATGACCAGCTTAGGTGAATAACTAGTTTTTCATACGCTTTTAACATAAGAATGGAGCATAAGGAAGTGGAAACTACGTAATGTTATTGGAGACAATTGATATAGGATAAGTATGTAAGATAACAGAAAAGTGAGGACATAAAATAAGAAACAGGTTATAAAATGAAAAAGGATGATAGGAGTATAGAAAAAATATCTGCAAGTGTATCAACAGCATAGAATCATCTCCTAAGAGTTTGTCCTGCAGCTTCACAGCATGAGATTGTCCATAAATCATGCACTGAAAATAGTGTTTTGTGCCTCTTTGCATTAATCCTCAGCAATGAGGTCAGTTGTGATTGGCCGGCTAACACGATTGATTCCAGTAAAATAAGTCAGGATCTCAATGAGTGATAAAGGACAGGTTAGAAAGAGTTTCAGTGAACTGTGTGTCAGGTCTTGATGACTTACGTAGCTGTCAGAGAGCTTACTTGAAGAACAGACCGATGTTTGCTGATGGGAAGACTGATGGTGCTTTGGGGGCAGATTGCTGAGAGCACATTTGGGATCTGTGTGGTCAGAGAACTAATTCTTGGGGGGAAAGAGGCAAATATTGTACAAAGGCAAAGCCATTAAAATTCTGATTAAGTCTAGTGGGTGCATATGTAAAAAATCACTTTGATGTGATGGAAGCCTATAAAAGTGAGTAAACGTGCTTTTACACGTGCCCATCTTTGGCCAGTTCAGGTGGGAATTCCAGGAAAGAGAAATTGGTTGCACACAGGTGCTGCACTACTGATGCAGGCTGCCATTGCACGGCATGACGTTTGAGTGCACTGTTGCTATGCATGACACCTGCTCAAAATGAGAGTTTGTCTGGAAAGCTGCATTTGGAAGTCAAGGAGCTGGGCATGAAAGAAGGTTTTATTTCTGCCAGTGCAGACTAATGGCTGGGAGTGAATTTGGTGCCTTATGAAACAGGAAGAAACACTTCTGCCTCAAGAAATGTGCATGCTAAATGCATGTTAATTTGATTATGTTAATATTCTGGCTGACACATTTGATCCGAGGAGCTACAAACTTCTGCTTGGTATGGTGGCTGATATGGTGCCTGTTGGTAATTTACAACTGATGGAGGAAGGTGGAAGAAGAGGAAGACTGTTTCAAAGCATAATTTAAATGATATATTGGGATAATTCCCAGTGGTCTCAGCTTAAGTGGTTTTGTTTTCCAGGGGGACGGAAAGGGTGGTTTAATGGCAAGCCTCGTGTGCTGCCTGTGCTGGCCTTGGGGTGGGGGGACTGGATGCTTTCCTTCCTGAGCTAGCAGGAAACATAAAATCTCCACAGGCCACTGCCGTCCCCCCGTGTGCTGCCACCAGATTTACACAGATGTGATTGTCTGCAATTCGGTAAACATTTCTTTTGATGATGCCCCAGAAAGAGAATCTAGTTCACTCCCTCCAGGCTATGCACAGCTAACTGGGATGGAAAAGAGTAAGCAAATAAGTGGAAAACAGCCAGCAGAGGCGAAGGAGCGGATGGCATCCCCAGACCGCTGGGGAAGCAGAGCGCAGTGCATAGAGAGCTTTTCCTGAAGCTGCCAGAGCAGAGGGCAGCCAGCGGAGCTTGTTAAACACACATTTTCTGACGAATAAATATTGTGCCTGTTGTGCGCAGAGGTTATTTTTCCAAGGGGATCCTGTCTTTCCCAAATACAGTCAGGCAAACAGGAGCAGAAATACTGTTACAACCCTGCTGCTTGGGCAGGACGTACCAGGGATATGTGGCATTTGCTTACTTACCCAAGCTAATGTGAAGGGACGTGATTTCAGTGTCTGTAGGACCGCGTTTTCCTCTGTGCTGTGCACTCAGGCGTTCAGCCCTCCCGTTACAGTTTGAGTCATTTTAGGATACTTCTATTACTAGCGATACCTGAGCAGAGCAAGTAGAGCACATCCTTTTAGTGCAATTGTTTTTGCACTTAACCTAGTGGTTTATTTATTTCTGCATACTCAGGCTGGGGGAGCTTATTAAATAATAATGCTGGGATCTGGTCCTGAAACAGCTGGCATAGCATATTCTTAAAGATCTGACAGCATTGCCGCGCTGCCATAAACTTCAACACTGCAATGGGTTTACAAAACATATGTGTGCTTTTATACGTGTTGTATTCCCACTTTGGTTGGTTTCAGTTTCTTCTCGGTTTTATTTATGGTGTTTCTCAGCACGGTAGACCCGACTCACTCGGTGGCTGCTCAGAGAAATGGAAATAACCCTGCATCTCTGCGGCCTCCCTGAGCAGCCAGCAAGGCTGGGAGGGCAGGGCATGGCAGCAGGGTGCTGAGGCTGCTGCTATTTTCTTTCCTGCGCATCGGCAGCTGCTGTCGAAAGGGACTGTGAGTGTCACGCTGCGGTGTCTCGCTGCCGTGCTGATTCCCAGGGTGTTGGCATTTCCTTGGAAACTCAGCGAGAGGCTGCTCCTTGCAAAAAATCACCCGTTTTATTTTTTTCACCAGCGCGATTTCTAACTACGGCAGCAATTCCAGTACCCAAAATGAAGTCCCTGTGCTACTGCAGCCCCTCGTGGCTGTCTCCATTCTCTGCCCCACGGGGCTGTGCCGCCCTCCCACCCGCCCCACACCACTGCCAGCAGCCCTAGGAGAGGTCCTCTTTCATAGTCTTTGTGGTATTAATTTTGCCAACATAAACAGAGCTGAGGGGCTGAGTGAATCAAGGAGAGATGGTGCTATCTCCGATGTCCTTTCCATCCAGAAGCTCTCTGTCTGCGTGACGTGAAGCTGAGGACCACCCGTGGATTATTGGCATCAGCAGCGATGCCTGCAGAGCTCATCGCAGTGGGGTTTCTCATTGGAACTGCAGTGGGACCAACCTCAAACTGTAGGCACGTCTCAAGTGTAAAAATCTATCGTCACTCTCTTTACCTGGGCTGGGAATTGTGCTGGGGCTTAAGACACCCCAAATCCATTTCAGAGGGATTTGTGTCTGATTCCCTGAGCTCTTCATGGCAGCCAGCAGTAAGCCCTTCATCTAACCCAGCAGCTACCTCACTAAGCATGATTTCCCGAAAGATCTCGTCCTGGATCAAGCCCTGACAGACAGCAGCATTGTAATACTCCATATTGTTGTACAGACTTCGTAACGCTTGAAATGGTTCACTGTATCTTTGGGCCATCTCACCCTTCTGAAGCATGTCTGATGAAGTTATTATGGAAAGCTTTAAAATAGGTGCCTGTCTGTGTAAAATATTTGCAAATAAGAGCAAGTTGGGAACAAAATCAGCCTTGTGCTGAAGTTTGCACCCTGGATTTCAAGCAATGCAGCCTACCTTGGAGCTGAATAATGCACTGCTCCAAACTTTCTGCTCCATTCCCTTGACTTTGACAAAGCTCTTCCCACTGCGGGCTAGGAGATTTTGGGTGCTTTGCCATGAAGTGTGTGGGACAGTGCCTCAGGGTGGTATTCAGGAATGGGCAGGGATAACCGTGCTAAGCTCTAGTTGGGGTATTGCTAATGAAGCACTGAGCTTGGGCTGTGAACACACCTGAGGGCTGATGTGCGGAGTTAAACATGACTATTCCCACATTGTCAGGAAGGGCTTTTCCGTGCCTGTGCTGGCAGCCAGATGCAGAGCTCTGGTCTGTGCCAGGCCGGGGGCTGGTTCTGCCCTGTGCCAGCAGGAGAACATCACTGGTGTGCCCACTCACCGATGGGGAAGGCTCAGGGTCTGGCAAGAGGACCTTCAGCAAACCTTTGAAATGTTTAGTTAAGAGGTTCCCTGCTTTCCATCAGTGATTAGCAGTCCTCCCACCCACAGAGGGGTTAACAGCTCCTTAGCACCGCTTGGCATTTACCAGTTTCCACAGGTTGCTCCCCATGGGCCAAACGCCACCAATAGTTAGAGCTCCTCCCTAAAGTGACTTGTCACCTAAAGGGCAGCTGGAGCAACAGGCAGTCAGGGGATTTACCACTTGCGATTACCATTCCTCCCTCCTTTTTCTGTACTGAAACCTGTCTGGATCAATCTGGGTGCTTCCTTTCTGTCCAGGTTTCCTATCATAGCCCCCTCCCTTGCACTGAGCACGTTTTCAGCCACAGGTAGAAACCAATAAGTAAACAAAAAAAAGGGTATTTCTACTCAGCACATCATATATTTATACTATATACACGCATTTTGCTTGTGCCAGTTATCTCATTTGATGGCGCAAAACACCCGTCCTTTGCTCTGGTTTGTTGTATTATAGCAGAGCACAAAATGCTGCACACAAGGCAGAGTTTTCCTAACACCACTTCCTGGGAATACCCTGCTACAAAGATGCTGACCTCAGTTCTGCTTCATACCTATACTATAAGCTTCACCAGGTTTTCTCATGATTTATGCTGCTGTATGTGGTGTCAACAAGAGCCATTTGCCCTTCTGAGTGTGGAAGGAGGATTTTTTTTTCTAATGCACGTTATAAGCAGGGAGCAGGTTTACAGCTGTACACAGGATTGGTGTTGGCTGCGTTTCTCGGTGTGGACATTCGTTCAGTTCAACTAAATGGTCTATTAAAAGTGCTCTTCGATATAATGTAGAATATCAGCAACACACCTTAGGACAGCAGCAACGCAAGCTCTTTTTCTTTGTTATTTTCATAGAAATTGGGAAAAAAAAAAACACCAAGCAGATAAAATTTTTATTCTGACTGTCCATCAGATCAGCCACAATAATGCTTTTAAAAGAAAGGCTGTCAACCTTCAGTCCTTCCAAACCACCTCAAGGATTAGAAGAAATTAGGCACTGGCTGGGAACTGATCTGTAATTACACTCATCAGCCTAAAATTTTTGCATACTTCACTGAAATGGCCTAGTTATTAGCCCTGAATTCTTCTGCAGTTGGCTTCTAGGGATGATGAATACCTGGGGAGTATATACAAAATGCCGGACCCTAAGGGTGTTTAAGATGTGTTGCACTGGATCTAAAAGCTTTAACATAACCATCTTTCAGAGTATAGAAGCCTCGATAAGCAAAATAAAGAAAAAATAAAATGAAAGGACACCAGGCAGTGCCCCAGGGTGTCTGCTTTTAAATAAGAGGCTTCCCCCTGCACGCAAACCCAAGCAGAACAGGGTTCTTTATAGGAGTTCATTTAAAAGGAAGGGAAAAAGCTGAGAAGAATGGAAAATCGCCAGTGACAGAAGCGAAGACAAAAAGCCACGCGAGGATTGTGAAATCCCATCATTCCAGAGAGCCCCACAAAATCAGCATCACTTGCAGCTGCTCACGCCACTGCTGGGTCTTGCTGATGCTTTGTCAGCATCTAACCAGTTAGATGCCATTAGTACAGCTAATTTGGGACTCTGCTTCATGGAGAGCTCTGTGGTAAATACAGTATTGCTGGGATTTGCTAGTTCTGATTCACAAGTGGAAAGCTTAGCCATGAATAGGAATGCCTACAGGGATGAGGAACGCACAAAAGTGCTGTGGGAGACCCAAGTAAAAGGAATGGAGGAGTTATGAGTGGACTGAGAGGCTCTTGAGAGATGGGGAAAGTGGGGATTTGGAGGCGAGTTATCCCAAATTCAGGAAGCCCATCACAGTACAGATCAAGGGCTCAGCGATGCTTTCCATGGGCTCAAGGGGCAGCTGGACCAGACTCATCATCTTAATAAGTACGCAGTGCTGTGCAGTAATGCGCGCCATGCTTTGAAGTGATTTGAAAGTCTCTTTTTTCCTTCCATCCACTGCAGTGCTGTAGCGAAAAGTGATTGTGGTACTTCAGATATAACTGCACGTTTCAAGAGATCTTTTGTGTGTGGTGCAGATTATGTACAATGCGATGGTGCATCCACAGAAAACATTCACAAATAATATTCTTCAGTATCTGTAAAAGCCTGAAGTATCTGGAGCTCATCAGCTCTGTGCTGATGAAGCCTTCAATACAAGCTGGTGGGTAACATTGACAATTAGTTACTTCTACCCACTTTTATTTCTTTCAATTTAGGCAGTTAAATGCAGACACAAAGTTGGATAATTATACTCCAAGCGGGAGATGTACCGTAAGCAAATGAGATACAGTGTCTAAATTGATTAGTAAATCTGCATAAAGCTTTATTTAAGTGTGAGATATTTTCTTCATTACTGTGTAATTATTCATTAAAAGCCATCTGTTAAAAGCCAAGTTAATAAAATGTGGAAAGGTGTAGGATAACAACCAAAGTCAGCTCACTGCAAAATCATTTTCTTGGTAGGGTTTGGTGGAAATTCATGTATTTCATTAGAAGAAGTGAAACTTGTCACACAAAACTGAGGGGAGAGAGAGGATGATGTTTGCAGAGAATTCTGTCATGAAAACAAAAACATTTCCAGTTACCATTTTCATGTTGGTTTTTGACAATTAAATAGAACATTTTAGCCTAACTCTCCCAGAGCACTGTGATATTTAAGGTCTTAGCAAGATTTCATTGAGTTTATGGAAAACCAAAACTCATCACTTCTTTTCCATGTGAAAAATTCCCAAGACTTTGTCAGTGATTTCTTATTGTAAATCTAAAAGCCAACTTAATTGCTTTCAGTCCATTTGATTGTGTTTTTCCGTATGGGAGAGCAGCACAGCGAGGTTTGACAGACCACAGAGATGCTGTCATTAGATATCCTCTCATTAACCGAAGAGGTAGGAAAATGCAGCTGAACAATGCTCCTAGATAAATCAGTTTCTGTAGATTCGGATGCTCTTTAAATGGCAGAAGGATCCCAGCTCCTTCTCAAGGCCCCAGTATCTGTGCCACTGCCATTAGGAAGGCCAGGAGTTTGGAACGTGTGTAATCCAGCAGCATTTTTTAACTTTCCTGTCAACAGAGCAGCAAGGGTTGCCATACATAAACATTTTCTTCAGAAATCTGATATTATTCCCCACTGCCAATTAGGTTTAGCATAAGCATTTTTTCCCGTCTCTTTTTCCACCCCGTGGAAAAGCACAATGCTTTTCGTACTGAGCTGGGCTGAAAAGTCAGCGAGCTGAGTGATTTGCAGAATGGAAAGTTTAAAAGAGCATGGATATGGCAAAACATCAGCCTTTGACTTCTTTACAGAGAAGCGAAAGGTTTGGGCATGCCCAGGTCTATGTGTCTGAGTGCTATTTCCCTGGGCTGTTACGGTTCACAGACACCAAGCTGATTTCACTGCGCTTTCTCCTTTCCAGGCCCAGGAAATAAATCATATGAAAACATAGAGCAGCATTTACTTGCATCTTCCACATGGGTTATGGTTGCCACAAGGAAGGGGTGCACTCATGAGATGAATTGCTGTGCCTTGTGGATAAGAGAACTACCAGATTTTACACCAGTCTGTCTGCTGTGCCCTCATTACGTTGGAGTTGATAGTAAGGGCTTCTGACCCATTCTGAACCCTTTGCCACACCTTTCTTATCCTATTTTACTCTGCAGAACTGGAGAAATTTCCTTGCATGCCTATATTGCACAAACCTCTTTGGTGTGTATCAGCCCTTATCCAAATTCTCTTTGAAATACCACTTGTATTAAATTCTCATGACAGTCTATGCCTACATGGTTTAAATATTGCATGATTTCCTCAGCTACAGAGTATCTTGAGGCTGATAAATTTCAGATAAGTAGCTGAATAAAATACATATTTGTAATTAAACTAACTCAGAAGCTCTAGAGCTTGGAACATATTTAGCTAGAACCATCTTTGTATTGCACTTAAATCCATGACTAGAACAAAAAGGGCCACACAAATATACAGCTCCTTCTGTTTAAGAGATAACTGCAGATTGTTCATGTTTATGGACAGAAACCAAGTTTGTAACAATTAGGGCGCTACGTAAATACATGGCTCTGTAATTCTGGCTGTTGAAGCAATAAGTAAACCAAATGCATGAGAACGCAACCACTTCCTTTCTCAAATCTGTGAAACCATATTTAGCGGAAGATAGAAATCATGAGCTTTTCTTTTGGCAGTAAGCAGTCAAACTTACAAAGAGGGTCTCATCCTAACCTTCTAATTCAGAGCAAAAACCAAAGCTGACTCCCAGCTGAACGACCGCATCGTGACAACTGGTCATTGGGACGGCAAAGTTAGCCGGAAGGAAACCACTGCGTCCTACTGTGTGAGCTCATTGAGCAATCAGGTTAGTCTTCATCTAGCATGGCTTAAAGTGGCCAAAAGCAGGCAGGAAGGAGGAAGGCTGCTTGAGGGGGATGGGGTGTTTCAGTCATGCTTTGTGCAAGGTAGAGCGTAATAACTATTTTGAGCAGGTACAGCATACGCTGCTGATGGCAGGGAGCTGAGAGATGCAAGCTGAGACATGTACTCGTAATTTTCCCCTGGAAAACAAAAAGACTGGGGGGAATCTTCGCAGACACTTGTTGACAGTTTTCAATTATGAGCAAGTAAAGAAAAAATTGATTGAAGAAAACCCTTCGGGCTTGTGGACACTTTGCTGGGAAGGATGTGTTAGAAGCTGGAGCAGGCTTTCAGTCTGGCACTTCAGATTGATTGTTACTTGTCTTTCCTCTCAATTCTGTCAGGAGCAGATGCAGATGCAATTGTGGTGCTGGAGTCCAGTGCAGAGAAATGTCTCTACAGCTCCAGAAAATGTGAAATCCTCTTCATATTTCAGGCTTTTACAGCTCAGTGGAGACCCTCCCCATCACCCGTAAGCAGATCTTTTGTATGGCTTCGAAACTCCTTTCCCTATAGTTGGTGTATTCCCAGTCAGTCACACCTCAGTTTGCTCTGTAACAAACCATCTTTGCATTTCTATGCAGAACTGAGTAGTCCATGTGCTGGTTTATCTACTTTTAGATGACCAGGATCATATATTTCTTGGTGCCTGCTACTATGAGAGGCCACAAGATGCTTATCCTTGAATCCATTGGTGCTCTCTCAGGCTCCTATCTCTAACTAGACCTGTTGATGCTTTGTCTTTAGCAAGAAGCCTTGATTATCACACAGATCATATGCCATAAACTATCAGTACATAAAAAAGAGCACCACACAGTGAAATAAACCTGAACTGTTAACATCTCCCTTATTGTCAGCATCAATCATGGCTTTTCAGACTTTTTTTCATGAATGATTTTACTGGGTCAGGTTTCTTGTTCCACATTTTTGGTATAAATATACAGAATGGCCATGTGTATATCTTTCACAACTTGATCCATGCTCTCCCAGTTCTAGAAGTACTCTGAAGTAGCCTTTCCTAATAAAGGAAAGCAGTGGAACCTATTTATTTTTCCCTGCTTGGGAATATTTTCCTTTTTGGTGAAAAGCTTAAAAAGAGTACATTAAAACCCCTCAAATTCTTTCCACCAGTCTTTCAGTAAGTCTTCTACTAACTTGGCCAACATTAGGACCGAGCCTTAAATACCATCTGTCGTAGGGATGGAAGTCTAAAATGAATAATGAACAGAGGATAGAAGTAACGCGAATGAGGAATAATACTAATTGTCAAAGAAAGAATTACCTAAAATACCCAAACCCTGGTAAACTTGTGTCTTGACACCTCTGGCCCATGCTGCAAGAGCAGCAAGACACACAAGTCTTTCCTCCCAAATCTTGCCAGAATTGCTCAAGAAATATATATGTTTTTTTTGGAGAATTAACTGTTCCTGAAGAGTTTCTTTAATGTATTGGTCAGAAAAGCCATTTTTCACATCGCGTCTTTCTCACCTATGAGATTTTTCTTTAGGAAAAAAAAAAAGAAAACCAAACCTAACACAGAAGCCATAGTTTTTCAGATCCTTTTTGAAAACAACGTACTCCATTTGTCCCTTTTATCCTGCTATATCAAAGAAGCAAATAATGCTGGAAACGAAAGGCATCAGTCTAACAGATGCAGTAAAATGGAAGGCAGATGCAGCAAAGTAGAAGGGAAGCAGCTGAGGTAGATCCTAAGTGACTCAAACTGATGCTGGAACATATTAGCAGGGCTGGAAGTCTGAGCAGACCGTTCTTTCTGTAAGATATTGCAGTTCTCAATTCACACTTTTTCAAAGCCCGTATCCTATATCTCTGGGTGCTCACATGAACAGTCTTTCTAAGAATTCATGCTTCTTCAGTGCACAGACAAGCAGAATGCTTTTCTTCATTTGTCTTGCTGTTAATGTGATACATCTAATTCAGGAGGTTTTGAAAAGATCCATTCTCTGCTATTCTGAAAATCACATTATCAGATAATGCATCCTTGGCTTTCTCCATGCAAAATAGAGCACCTTGCAATGGGGCAATCAAAGAAATTGATAACATGAGACACAGCTCTGAGTTCTCAGAATCTCTCAGAGGATTTTAAGTTCAGTTTGGATAATGTATTGCCTCTTAGAATATTTATTGCAAGCTCTGCGCTTTTTTTCATCTGCTATGGGATACAGCTTCCCATGGTGAAAATGATCTGACGTAGCGCTTAATAAAGTCTCACAGCAAGCAGTCCCATCCTTTAGTGGATAAAGGTAATATCCTGGAATATCGCTGGATATTATATCTGTCTGCCTATCTAGCGTACTCAGCTAAGAGAGATCTGAGAAGTGAGGGTTATCATTGTGCTTAGGAAAGAAATAGTTTTATTTCCTCCAGGAAATAAAGGAGTTTAGGAAGGATGCAGAAGAATACAAATATCAAGAGCTGCAAATACAGTTTGCCTGTTTTCAGCTCAGCAACCGAGGGGAGAGGCTATTTTTCTGCCTTTCCCATTGCAGGATCTCTGTGGATAACTGGGAGACAGAGCCTCTACACTTCCGAGCTGTGACAGATGAAGGCATAGTAAAGGTTTGCTGCAATAACCAAGGACACCACCCATACCACAGCATCTTCAGGGGGTGATTTACTCACTGCTCATCCCCTATGCTGCCACAGGTGAGACCATTTTATTTAACATCCAAAAGACACAGAGAATCGTTGCTCAGATCCGGTATGGGTTAAGCCCTCATGGGATGTTACAAAGGCAAGATAACTTCTGAAGGATGAACATGTAAAAATCAGAGCAGAACTCTGAGATGCTGTCACTGCAGGTTTTCTGTTTGCAGCACTACAGCGTTGTGCCATCACTTTCATTACAAACCCATATTTTCAGTGATGCATGTCATGCCAGGAAAAGTTACTTTAAAGCGGAGATTTAGCAGCGCAGCCCTCCGCCTCTGAGGCTTATAAAGAGACAATCCCAAGCAGTGCTTTAAACTAAAAACATTGATTGCAGCTAATTCATGACTCAGCAGATAAATCTGAGCTCTTGTCCTGTGTTGGGAAACCTCAGAACACGTGGTTTGGGCGTCCCCGCTGCTGAGGGAGGGGGCTGCTCTGGAGTTACACTGCCAGTTTACTACACCAAGCAAACTGTTAATAAAGAGCACAAGTTTGCTTTCACATTGCCTTGTCATCACCTTCATTTGCCATAGCAGTGTTTCCTCACTCCTAAGATAGGCAAATTCTTACAAGTTCACATACAAACATGCATTTGAAGAGTAACCCGCAGCTTTATCTATAAGCATATGTAGGCGAAGAGGAACATCATGTCATTCACAGTGTATATGCCAATATAGCGGCTTACGTATGTGTCACACACACACAGTTCTTCAATTATTAAACAGAATTTAAAGCAGTGCCTTATTCCATTATCTCCTAAGCAGACAGCTGTAACCAAACATTATCTTCTGGCCTGACATATGGGTTAAGAGTACTAAAACACATGTTGTACATATCTAACAGGACTTCCTGATGCACATGCCATATTCTCCTCCCAGGACAGGTTCTTTACCCTTCTGGCAGCCCAGAAGCCTGCTTTGGCAGGAGGTGTTGGCCTCTGCTTAGCCAGGAAGACAAGGTAGGCCATGACCAGCTGCATGGGGCTGTGAGCAACCAGGTCTAGAGGGATGTATCCTTGCCTATAGCAGGGGGCTGGAACTAGATGATCTTAAAGGTCCCTTCCAACCCAAACCATTCTATGATTCCATGACCAGAAGAGCAGGGCATGGCTACAACACTAATATTTCAGGGAGTTTTGTGTTGTAATGGTCTCCTCAAATCCATAAATGAGGCCTTCAGTTAGTCTAGCAGTAGGTCCTCCAGTGCCAGAAGTGAGAATTACTCCTGCATCATAAAGCACGCATTCCTCTTTCACCTCCAACTTTCCCCTTCGCATCACTCCTGGCCAGAACTACTTTGAAATCCAGACAGCACATCCACATGTGTCACTGTTATGGAGCACTTGAGTTCTCCTGGCTGACTCCATCAGAGGTGCTTCCAAATATCAGCATGTGTTGGCTTCCTGTGTCACGTCCCTCCAGAGCACAAGGCCAGGCAGCGAGGTGACTGTCACCACAGCCATGCAGACAAAATGCCATGCTGGGAAGGTGCAGGCAGCACTGAGGGCAAGCATCCTCTGGTCTGAGGGACACAGCACTCAGTTCAGTCACTAGCTCTGAAATGCCATTTTGAAGGGTCATTTATCTGAGAGGAGTCACTGGCAGTTGAATCTCTGCCCTGCCAATGTATGTTAGAGGCTTTCCTGTGAAAAAGAACACACTGTTTGTGCTAATTGGATTGAATTTCTTATTCTCGGTGTGCTCTCCCATACAGATCATTGTAATGCTTCTTCCTTCCCCTGAGATAACACTGAAGAAGAGACAGATTGTCAGATGCTCAAAAGGTCTACTGAGAAAAAAAACCAAACAAACAAGGAAAGTATCAGAGCTTTTAGTTCTGTTTGATTTCTCCCCACTAATTTGCAAGAAAGGTTAGAGTAAACAAATTCCAAATCCACTGTGACCTTACAGAGCTGGTATCAGGAAAAGGGAGAGGATTACACACAGAGAGGAGAATTTGAAATTAAGCTGGAAATCCAAAATAGCAACACTGCTCGTAACACTGCAGGGGATATGTTTCAGGACAACCTTAATTTTGCTGCATTTGGGCTGTTTTTATGGAGGCTATTTTTTCATGTAGAAGAGAGAAAAGGTCACTTCAGCATCAGTTGATGGGGCTGCAGGACACTGCTTGTGTCTCCAGGCACGGAGGGCTCCTCCTGGCTGCAGCCCCCTCATCTCTCACACCCAGAGAGAGAGGACCAAAAAAAAAAAACAACTCCATGAAGTGAACTGGATTTTACAGATCTAAAATGAAAAGAGCAATGGCAATGATTAGGGTTTTGGTTTTCTTCCTTTTACACAAGGGAAAACTACATTTTGTCAGGAAAGTTCAAACATATTTTGGGGTTCTCATCCAAATCCCTGGGGATTTCAGCTCTCCACCAGAATTTGGACGCTCTCCATGAAAAATGTCATCTCAAAGTTGTGTTGAAGAGTAGAAGATCCTCAACAGCACAAAGAGAAATCAGTCAGCAGCTCCTTTAATTTTTCTTCCTTTACAGTTACCAGATCAATGAGATACTCGTGAGTACGGAGGAAATTCTTACATGAATACTGCTAAAGCATTATCCTTCCCAGAGCTTGCCAAGAAAGCACAGGTGCTCCTTGAGCCCCAAGTAATAACAGCACAGGGCTCCTGGGTCCGGATGACAGGTATTCATGACAAAAGGAAATAATCTTTCTGCGTGGGAGATAATTGCAGGCAATGTTTATTATGCCTGGAGTTTATAAAAATCAAATAGTGATTAAGGACATTGACAAAACTTCATCGCTTCCTTCTTTTCTGCCATATAATTAGATTTCATAGCTAGACTCTCAACTACCAGGTGAAATTTAATATAAGAAAAGTCAAAGGTGTTCTAGAATATTATGATATAAAGGATATAAATGATCACTTCAGGGTCTCTTTCCTCACTTGCTTCTTCCACAAATCTTAAATCTTCTTGAGGAGTTGGTTTGTTTCTTTTCCCATGGCTCCTCTGAACCTTTATCAGAAGGGTACGTTAAAGGGGCAAACGCATTGTCTAGTAGACATGGAAATATTCTGTATGAATATGGATTAAATTCACTTTTACTATTGTAGGACAGAACTCCCTTGAGAAGAGAAGCCTTCAGTAAGAGCTAACAGAATCACTCTCTGCTTACAGCTGCCCAATACTACTGCGAAATGGTTTCCAGATTGGTCTATCAGCAGCTTGCTGATCTTGGACTCCTGCTTTGCTCAGTCTCTCTGCACGAGTTTTAATTAAGTTTTCTTTCACTATCAGTAACCCAGATGGAGCATGCTGACAGACATGAACACAGAAGGAAGTTGCCAACACTTCTTATTTCATTCTTTGAGTTAACTTAAAAATATTTACTGCATTGAAAAAAGAATAAAGGAGATGACAAGGCGGAGTTATAGTTGACTGAAGCATTATGGCTTTTTAGAGGAGTTTTATCCACATGTTTTGTGCCAGTGGCAAAATGAAGGACACTGTCAACCTCCTTACTGAATGCTGGCTGCAGTGGCCTCTAATTATCTTGAAGAAATAGGAAGTTTGGCAACACAGACCTCAGTATTCTAATAATGAGAGGAAAACTAATCATGGTGGATTTTTCACCAAGGTGATAAAGAGTGATGCTATCATGTTCTGGCTGAGCATAATCTCTGCTAGCAAACTGACACTTTTTTCCATGTGGAACATATAAGCGGCCAGGGAAAGGGCTGTGATACCCTTTGTCCACTCCAAGGCTAGCAGGAAAAGCAGAATCACAGAATCACAGAATTATCAAGGCTGGAAAAGACCTAGAAGATCATCCAGTCCAACCATTACCAATACTT
>JANHGO010000012.1:5751931-5805012 GCA_024606505.1 Aquila spilogaster | reverse complement strand
ATCCAAAATTTCTACGGGCACCTGATTTCAGCTGGTGGTATCTCACTGTACTGACACGTGTCTCCCCTTGGTCTCCCATCAGAAACGCAGAGCTTGCATCTCTGCGGCAGGGCTGGAGGCTGGGTTTACCCCAGGGAGGGTGCTGGGGATGGGGCTTGCCCTTGCCCAGCACCAGACGGGGTCTCATCCAGCACCGCTTCCCACACATCACCAGGAGAAGGTTCCCGGTTGGCAGAGGTGGCAGAAGAGCCTTTAGCAAATCTTCAAATGTTGGTGACAGCGAAATGGACTGTTAGCTAAGAGGTTTTCTCACAGCTATTCCTGCCCTGTCCTCCATTAGCAATTAACACTCCTCCCTCCCAGAGAAGGGTTAACAATTCCTTTGTACGGGTTGACATTTTCCAATCTTCATAAGTCACTCCCCGTAGGCAGAATGCCACGAACAGTTAGATTTCCTTCCTAAAGTGACTTGTCACCGAAAGAGCAACTGGGGCAAAGGGAGTCAAGAGACTTACCACCTACAATTACCACGTCTTGCCTCCTGTTTCTATATCTAAAGCCGTCTGGATCAATCTAGATCTCTCTGACTTGCTCTCTCCCTAGGTTTCCAGTGGTAGCCATCCCTATTGCACTGCAAGCGTTTTCAGCCACAGGTAGCAACTAATAAGTAAAAAAGGTGTTTCTGTCCAGTACATCGTAAGTTTATACTACATACACAGGACGTATTTTGCTTGTACCGAGTGGTCTTATTTGATGGCACAGAATGCATGTTCTTTGCTGTGCCAAACTGTTGCTTTTGAGTATTACAGAAGAGCATGAAATGCTGAGTGCAGCACAGTGTTTTTCTAACACTTTCGCACTTCTCGGAAATAACCTGCAGGCAGTTACAAAGATGCTGACCTCAAGGCTGTTCCATAGGCATACTTTAAAGTGACTTCATCAGAGTTTTTTGTGTTTGACGCTGCAGTAACTGAGGTCAAAAATAGGCCTTTGCTATTCTGAGAGTGGAAGGATGCAAGAGCATCCTTCCACTTGGGAAAGAAGAGCATGAGGAGGAGCTGACATGCAGCAACTCTCCTTTCCCGTGAGCAGCGAGCCCAGTGCCTCCACGGAGCAGCAGGTTGAGCAACCCAATGTCTTTACAAGGCTTGCCGCACAAGCTAGGTATCACCTGAAAATCCCAGCACATCTCCAGGAGCCTGAAGAAGAGCCTAACAGCACTGATTTCTGCAGTTTGGGCAATCTAACACCTACCTTTGGGGGCATTCCCGCCCGGGCATCAAGTGGGTTCGGCTCCGCTTCGCTCGTTGCAGCAATACCTCCCCGAGTCTGTGATTAATCGGTGACGTCCGTGCCCGGTGGCTGGTGCACTTTTCCAGGGAGAACAGTTTTAGAATTCTGCTGCACTCGTATTCTGAGACAGTTCTGGGTTTACTGGGTAATGCTGCGTTCCTGGAGTCTTTGAGAAGTATCACATTTGTGGCTCATTTAATCTGCATATTTGTATTTGTAGTAATATTATATTAGGTCGAATGTTATTGTCATTCCAGATATACACTGTATTTTTATGTCTGTACCCAGTTGCTACATCCCATCTAATGTTATACCAGGAAATTTACCCTCCTTACCTTTAAGCTTTCTGTTTATTCCTCAGCACATTTTAGGGGACTGTAAAAAAAAAAAAAAAAAAAAAAAAAGGAATATAAGGTAGTTTTCAAGTGTAGCAGACCACAGGAAGCAAATTCAATCTTTCACTGATTTTTATATTTTATAACCAGGGAGCGAGAGGTTACTGCTATTTAGAACATGGTGCTGAGGTTGTCCAGATTTCTTGGTATAGACATTCATCCAGTTAAATTTCTTTAATGTGCTAAATGACCTTTTAAAAGTGCTCTTTGATGTCATGCAGAATATCAGCAACACATTTTAGAACAGCAACAATGCAATAAATCACAAAACCAAACACGCTTGAAATATTTATTCTAATAGTACTTCAGATCAGCTACAACAGCTGTTTTTAAAAAAAAGAAGGAATAACAACCTTCAGTCCTTCCAAACCATCTCAAGTGTTAGAAGAAATAAGGGACTAGCTGAAATCGATCTGTAATTTCACTTATTTGCCTAAAATTTTCATGTACTTAGCTGAAGTGACCTAGATATTAGTCCTAAATTCTTCTACAATTTGCATCTAGAGCTGAAAAATACCTGGGGAGTATACACAGAACACCAAACCCTACGGGTGTTTAAGATGAGTTTCACTGGATGGAAAAGCTTTAACATAATAGTCTTTCAGAATATGGAAGCCAAGCTAGACATAGCAGACAGGAAATAGATAGGCAAAATAAAGAAAAAAAATAAATTACACCAGGCAGTGCCCCAGGGTGCTGGTTGAGTGTTTTTGCATTCCTTTTAATTTTTTTTTTCCTTTTTAAGTAAAAGGCTTTTTTTTTTCTAAATCCAAACAGGACAGTATTCTTTATAGGAGCTCGTTTCAAGGAGAAGGAAAAAGCTGAGAAGAATGGAAAATCTTCAGTGACAGAAGAGACATAAAAACACGCAAGGACTGTGAAATCCGATCATGCCTCACAGATCCACAAAATCAGCTTCGCTTGCAGCTACTCACGCCATGGCGGATTCCTGCTGTGGTTTTTACAGCACGTAACGGTGGAGCAAGTCCACCCAATTTGTGACTCTGCTTAGTGGTGAGCTCTGTGACAAATACAATATTGCCAGGATTTGCTAGTTCTGCTTTACAAGTTGAACGCTCAAACATGAATAAAAATGTGTATGGGGATGAGGGATGTGAAAAAGTGTTATGGGAGACCCAAACGATGGAAAGGGAGGAAGGGGTATGAAAGGACTGAGAAGCTCTTGAGGAATGGGGAAACTGGGAGGCTGGTGTTTGTGTGAGTGCAAAGACATCCACCAGCTGTTGGAAAACATCGTCCCCAAATCTGGGAAAATCCAAATATTGAGCATCATGTTTAAACTAAGCGTACAGATCAAGGGCTCAAAGCAATCAGTGGGATGTTTTCCCACTGGACCAGGCTTGTCATCTTATAAGTTCACGGTGCTGGACAGTAAGGTGCATCATGCCTTACAGTGCCCTGAAAGTGTCTTTTTTAATTCCATCCACTATTTTATTGCAGTGAAAAACGACTGTGATACTTCAGATACAATTGTGCATTTCAACAGATATTTAGTGGATGGTGCAGATTATAGTACTATGTAACGGAGTATCCACAGAAGGGGGAAGCACGCACAAATATTATTCTTCAGTATCTACAAAAGCCTAGAATATTTTAAGCATACTCTTCTGTACTGATTAATCCTTCAATACAAATCGGTGGGTAATGCTGACAATTAGTTACTTCAACTCTGTTTTATTTCCTTCAATTTAGACACAAATATAGATACAAAGTTAGATAATTACACTCCAGTTGGGAGACGTACTATAAACAAATGAAATATAGTGTCTAAATTGATTAGTAAATCTGCATAAAGCTTTCTTTAAATGCAAAATATTTTTTTCATTACTGTGTAATTATTCATTAAACGCCATCTGTTAAGAGTCAAGTTAATAAAATGTGAAAAAGTGTAGGATAAAAACCAAAGTACACTCATTTTAAAAATAATTTTCTTGAAAGCGTTCTCTGGAAATAAATACATTTTATCTGAGCCAGTGAAACTTGTCACACAAAACTGAGGGGGAGAGAGGATAAGGTTTGCTGAGGGTTTCGTTGTGAAAACAAAACCATTTCCATTTCCAAATACCATTTTCATGTTGGCTTTTGAGAATCAAACATAACATTTTACCCAAACTCTCCTAGAGCACAGTGATATTTAAGCTTTTAGCAAGTTTATGGGAAAGCAAAACTCACCACTTCTTTACTGTATGAAAAATTTCCCAGACTTTCACTGTTAATTATTTCTCATTCTAATTTTAAGCGTGAACTTAATTGGATTCAATACATTTGACTGCTTTTTCCATATGGAATAGGACCACAGTGAGGTTTGACAGACCACAGAGATGACGCCATTAGAAATCCTCTCATTAATTGAAGAGGTAGAAAAATGCAACGTTGCGTTGCTCACACAGAAGAATTCATATCTGTACATTTGAACACTCTTTCATTAGCAGAATCCTTTACGTAAGGGGCACGTGTGCTCGCCATTTGCCATGGGGCAAGCTGCAGCTGGGGGGACCGAAAGCTTCTTGCTCTGGTTATTCAGCAGAAACGTCACAGAACTGGGAATGATTTGGATCCCCTGCTCCTTCTCGAGGCTCCACAGTCACCTCCCCACTACTGATCTGGCATCCATGTCAACCGGTGCCACTTTCTTCAGGAAAGCCAGGAGTTTGGGACACGGTTAATCCAGCTGCATTTTTCAGCCCGCCTGCCAGTTAAACAGCAAGGATTGCCATACATAAACATTTTTTCAGAAAACTGATATTATTCCCTACTGCCAATTAGGTTTAGCATAAGCATTTTTTTCCCAGCTCTTTTTCCACTCTGTGGAAAACCTGATGTTTTTCTTCCTAAGCCCAGCTGAAAAGTCAGCAAGCTGAGTGATTTGTAGAATGGAAAGTTGAAAAAAGCATGGTTATGGCAAAACATTTGGTTTTAACTTTTTAAATGGAAGCAAAACTTTTGGATGTGCCCAAGTCAAAACATTTAATTTGGATTCATTAAACTAAATCAAAACTCTGCACTGCAGTCTGGTTTGACACAAGATGCCCACAACATCTGAATCTTGTTTCCCCAGACTCGTGATGGTTCACAGACACCAGACTGATTTTACTGTGGTTACTCCTCTTCAGGTCCAGGAAATAAATCATATTAAAACTCAGTTTTGTAATGTTGCTCTCCCAGGCAAGCTACGGCAGCCGCAAGGAAAGCGTGAGTCGCAGGAAGAAGGTGAGTTGCTTTGCACTGTTGATAAGAAAAGAACTAGTGGTTTTTAAACCAGTCTGTTCACTAAGCCCATATTATACTGGAGATGCTACTGAGGACTTCTACCCCATTTTGAACCATTTGCCATGCCTTCCTAAGCCTGTTTTATTCTACAGAACTGGAAAACTTTCCTTGCATGTCTGTATTGCACAAACCACTAGGGTGTGTATCAGCCCTTATCCAAAATGCTCTTTGAAATACCACTCCCATTGAATTCTAATGGCAGTCTATGCCTACACAGTTTATTAAATATTGAATGATTACCTCGGCAACAGAGTATCTTGAGGCTGATAAATTTCAGATATGAAGCTGAATAAAATACGTATTTATAATTAAGCTAACTAAATTAACTCTAAAGCTTGTAACGTATCTTATCTAGTACAGTCGTCTTATTGCACTTTAAAACATGACTAGAACAAAGGCCACACAAATATAAAACTCTTTCTGTTAAAGAAATAATTGCTGTTTAGGAAGCTTGTTCGTGTTTATGAACAGATTAAGAATTAGAGTACTACAGAAATCCATGACTCTCTATAATTCAGGCTGTTGGGGCAATAAATGAACTAGAAACACGAGAACACAACTACTGCCTTTCTGAAATGTAAGCCATATTTCACAGAAGATAGGGACAATGTGCTTTTCTTTGGGCATTTCTTCAGAATAAGAGGTCAAACTCTTAAAAGGGGTCTCAGCCTAGCCTTCAAATTTGGATGGGTCTTTACTTTCATATCCCTGAATGCATTTATTCAGCTAAGACGTAGAGCATCTTATCGAGTTCCACTTTTGCTCTCTTTTTGAGGGACATGGTTAATCACTGGTTGGTTGCCCAGCTCCAGAGGCATGAATTTCTCCCCTGCTCAAAAACAAAGATCACCCCCAGCTGAACAACCACATAGTGATGATTGTTTATTTGGGTAGCAAAGTTATGCCAGAAAGAAACCATCATGTCCTACTATGTGAGCTCATTGGGACTTCTGCAATGAGGCTAGCCTTGGCTTATTGTAGCCTAATGTGGTTTAAAATAGGCAGGAAAGATTAAGATTAATCTCAGAGGGTTGTGATGATCTGGTGGTCAGGGTGCTCTAATTACGCTTTGTACAGGGTAGAGTATTATAATGGGACACAGTTTATTTTGGGCAGGTACAACATACACTGTGGATTACAAAGACCCAAGAGATGTGAACTGAGACATGTACTCCTAATTTTCCCTGGAAAAGGAAAAGATGGAGGCATCTTCACAGACACACGTTGAAGATTTTCAATTATCAACGAGTAAAGTAAAAATTGATTGAAGAAAACCCTTTAGGCTGGCAGATGCTTTGCTGAGAAAGATGTGTTGGAAGTTGGTGAAGGCTTTAAATCAGGCACTTACAGGGACTGGCTCTCACTCATCTTTCCTTTCAATGCCATTGAGAGACACTAGTGGTGAGGGAGTCCAATGCAGAGAAGTGTCTCCACGGCTCTGGAAAGCATGACAACCTATTCATGTTTTGGGCTTTTACAACTCAGTGGAGACCCACCTCTACACATGAGCAGATCTTTTGTGTGGCTTCTACCTCATTTCCCTTTAAAGCAGATTAGTTTTATCTGCTATAGTTAGCTAGTTCCTGGTCAATCGCATCACAGACTACTCAGTAACAAAACATCTTTGCGGTTCCATGCAGAACTGATTACTCCATGTGCTGGTTTATCTACTTTAGGATGGCTGGGATCATATATGCCTTGGTGCCCTGTGATACTTATACCAGTAACGGCCATGGGACGCTCATCCTTGAGATCGTTGGTAGTCTATTGGACTCTCAGCTCTACCCAGAACTGCTATACTTGGTCTTTTGCAAGAAACATAAATACAGTGATTGTGGTGATCAGACAGATCATATACTATATACTGTCAGTGTATAAAAGACAGCATCACAGAATGACATAAATCTGAAATGCAAACATCTCTTTTGCGGTTAGCATCAATCATAGCTTTTCAGCCTTTTTTTCATGAATGATTGACTGGTTGTGAACTAACTGTTGGGTTTACTTTTTCATTTTATTTGGTACAAATATACCTAATGGCCATGGTTATAGTTTCGTGACTTGATGCATGGTCTGTCAGTAGCCTTTCCCAAGTAATACAGGAACCAGTTATTTTTACCTATTTGGGAAGCTTTTCCCTGTTTGTTGAAAAGCTTAACAAGGGTTAATTAAAAGCCCTCAGAGTCTTTCCACTAGTCTTTCCATAAGTCTTTCTACTAACTTCAGCAAGCTTAGGATCAGCCTTAAATACTGTACGCCATAGGGATGGAAGTCTAAAGCGAATAATGAAAAGAGGATAGAAGTGGCATTAATGAGAAATAATGCCCATTGTGGAAGAAAGAATGACCTAAAATATTGAAACCCCAATAGACTTGTGTCTTGACACCTTCTATCCATGCTGCAAATAACAGCAAGACACATAAGTAATAGTTTTTTCTATCTAATCTTGCCAGAATTGCTCAAGAAATCTTTTGGGGGGATTAACTGTTCCTGAACAGTTTCTACAGTGTATTAGCTGAGAATGTCTTTTTTCTTGTCATGTCTTTCTCACCTATGAGATTTTTCTTTGGAAAAAACCCAACCTTAATTGTAGTTTTTCAGATCCTATTAGAAAACACCACTTCAGCTTGTCCCTTTTGTCTTGCTGTATTGAGGAAACAAGTAATGCTGCCACACTCATCTGGAAACTAAATGCTCAGGGCTAACAGACTCAGCAAACTTGGAAGGAGTAGCTTTAGAGAAAATGGAATAAGGATACTGTTCTTGTTGAAAAAAACCCAACCAAACCCTTTCAACATACATCCAGTAAATCACAGAAGGAGAACTTAATAAAGAGGGCTATCTTTTAAAGCGTCTTCCTCTGGTAGAGACAGCAGCAGATAAATAGGGTAATTTCTGCAGCTGCAGAGCCTGGTTGCAGTCAGGAGAGATCCCAAGTGATTCAAGTATGTAGCTAGAAAATATTTTGCTAGCATGGCTGGAAGTCTGAGTAAATCACTGTTTTTGTAAGGTACGTCACAATTCCTAGCTCCCGCTTTTCAAAGCCCATACCCACCTATATCTACAAGTGCTCACATAAACCCAGCCCTTCTTAGAATTTGTGCTCCTTTAATACACATATAGACAAAATCCTTCTCTTAATTTGTCTTGGAGCTAATATGATACATCTGATCCAGGAGTTACTGAAATGATATATTGTATGTTATTCTGAAAATCAGATTATCAGAAAATGCCTCCTTGGCTTTCTATATGCAAAGTATAGCATCTTGCAATGGGGCAATAAAAAAAATTGAGGAGATGAGACATAGCACCTTGTTACCAGAATCTCTTAGAAGATTTAAAGTTCAGTTTGGATAATGTATTGCCTCTTAGAATTTTTATTGCAGGTCCTGCACTTTTTTCACCCATGTTATAATACAGCTTTCTGTGGTGAAAGTCATCTAACATAGCGCTTAATAAAGTTGCACAGCAAGTAATCCTATCCTTTGGTGGATAAGGGTAATATCCTGGAATATTTGTGGATATTATCTGTATCTCTGTCTGTATCTCTGTCTATCTATCTATGTACACTATTTTACTAAGAAAGATTACAGAAGCAAGGGTTATTATCATGCTCAGGGAAGAAATAGCTATATTTCTATTAGGAAAGAGAGAAGTATAAGAAGAATGAACAAGATTAAAAATCCAGTTTTCCTGTTATCGGCTCAGGAACGGAGGAGAGAGGCTATTTTTCTGCCTTCCTCATTGTGGGATCTCGGTAGATAACTTGAGAGCAAGCTGAGGCTGTAATGAGCCCCCAGTCCTTTCTGGGATGGTAGCAGGACAGGGCTGCACCGACCGCAGCCCCTACACCTATATGATCTGACCGAGGAAGGGGTAGTAAATGCTGACTGCTCCAGCCAGGGACACCATCCACACCAGAGTATCTTCAGGGGGATGGTTTACACCCTGCAGCATCCCCTTTGCCACCACAGATTAGACCATTTTATTTAACGCTGGAAAACCACACAAACCCTGGGCTCAAATTCGTTGTGGGTCCCTTATGGGATCTCACTAAGGCAAAACGACTTTTGAAGAATATACACGTAAAAATCAGAGCATTACTCTGAGATACTGTCATTGCGTGTTTGTGTTTGCAGCGCTATAAACTTGTGCCATCACTTTCATTACAGACCCGTATTTTCGGTGATGCATGTCTTGTCAGAAAAAATTATTTTAAAGCTGCGATTTAGCAGTGCAGCCCTCATCCTGTGAGCCTTATAAAGAAAAAAATTCCCAAACCATACTTTAAAATAAAAATATTGATTTTAGCTGATTCGTGACTCAGTGGATAAATATGAGCTTTTATCCTGCTTTGGGAACCCTGGGAATACACGGCTTGGATGTCCCTGCTGCTAAGAGAGATGGGCTGCCTCTAGAATTACACTTTCAGTTTATGAGACCAAGCAAGCTGTTTGTTGATAATGCCCCGGAGTTTGCTTCAACATTGCTTTATCATCTCCTCCAGTTGCAATAGCCCATCAAGTCTTTTTAAGGCAGTTTTTACTTGCCCCTAAGACAGGCAAATTCTGAGATTTCCTTCTGGAAATCATGCCAGGGACCACCTGCAATTCATGACTGGCAATTTTCCAGCCTTTTGGAATCAAAGATTCATATTTTCTGCCCTTTCAATCACCTTGCCATCTCCGAGTAATGTATAGGGAAATCACGCAGCTGTGAACAGAGATTGGTACCATAGTCTCCAACTGATTTATATTAGATGCAACCAAGGAGGCAGGCCGAGTGCCTGGAACGTGGCAGCAGACTGCAAACTGTGACATCTAGGATGGCTTCAGGCACGTTCTTTGCCCTTGGACTGCCCCACCAGTTCCACCCAGAGCATTGACGAGGTGCCCTTAGCCATGGCAAGACCTCCCAGGCCAAAGGCAACTGTTCAGCAGTTATAAACGACCCGGGGATGGAAGGTGGAGGAAAATGATCTGAAATATCACCCTCGCAAGAAAGACATGCATGAGAAGGCTACCCTGCAGCTTTTTCTTTAAGTATCTGTAGGCAAAGAGAAATAATAGCATTCATTGTACGTATTCCAATACAGAGGTTTGCATACATGACACACACACAAACACACTCATTTTTCATCTCATAATGCTTAAATTATTAAACAGAATTTAAACCAGTAGCTTAATTCCCTATCTGCTAAGTAGACAGGTATTACTAAATGTGATCTTCTGGCCTGACAGGGGGATTAAGAGAACTAAAATGCATGTTGTATATAAAAAACAGGCCTTCCCGCAGCTCATGCTGTATCCTGCTCCTGGGATGGGTCCTTTTCTCTTTTGGCAGCCCAGAAGTCTGCTTTGGCAGGCAGCTGTTGACCTCCACTGAGCTAAGAGGACATGCTAGGATCACGAACAGAAGAAAAGGGCACGGCTGGAACAATAATATTTCAGGGATTTTGGAGTGTTATGATGGTCTCCTTGAAACCATAAATGAGGCCTGGTCTTGCTAGTAGGTCCTTCAGTGCCGGGAGCCAGAGGACCGGCTTACTCATACATCCTAAAGCACGTGTTTCTCTTTCACCTCGTTCAACATCAGTTCCACTTCTGGCCAAAGCTGCCTCAAAATCCAGACAGTGTGTGGCTGCTCTGGAGCTCTCTTGACTGACTCCTTCCAAGGTGTTTCCAAACATCACCGTGCGTTGATCACCGCTGCCAAGTTCCTCCAGAGTACGAGCACGGCCAGCAAGGTGGCTCTTCCTCCAGGCCTTTCCGACAAAACACCTTGCCGAGAAAGTGCCGGCAAGACTCAGTGCAGACGTCCTCTTGTCTAAGAGACTTAGCGTGCAGTTTGGTAGCTAGATCTGGAACGGTGTTTTGAAAGGTCTTTTATCTGAAGGAGGTCACTGACACTTGAATCTCTGCCCTGCCAATGTATGTTAGAGGTTTTCCTGAGGAGCAGACATGCAGTTTATACTAATTGGATTGAATTTTTTATTCTCTGTGTGTGCTCTCTGATATAACTCATTGTAAGGCTCTTTCCTTCCCTTAAGATAACACTGAAGAAAAGACAGACTGTCAGATATTAAAAACGTCTACTGAGAAAAAAATAAGGAAAGTAATAGAGTTTCAAGTTTTGGTTGCTTCCCTCCACTAACTTGCAAGAAAGTTTAGAAGAAAATAAATTCAAAATCCACTGTGACCTTACATAGCTGGTATCAAAAAGGGGGAGAAACCTACATAGAGAGGGAAGACATGATAGCTGGAAATCCAAAATGGCAACACTGCTTGCAAATGAGGAAATATTGCAGAGGATATATATTAAGACAACCTCAATTTCTCTGCATTTAGAGCCATTTTTGAAGACATTATTTCAGTTTAAAGAAAATATACCTGTAAGAGAAAAAAAAGTTTTGGCATCGTCTATCTGTAAGGCTGCAGGGACACTGCCTGTGTCTCCAGGCATGGAGATACTCCTTCTGCCTGCAGTGCTTCCTCACATCCCGGGGTCCCGAGCTAGAGGATGAACAACTCCTCAGAGCTAATTGAATTATACTGATTTAAAATTAAAAGAGAATAAACCTTTTGTTAGCAATAATTATCTTTTTTTTTTTCTTTTATATAAGAGAAAACTTCAGCATTTTTACAGGAAAGTAAATACACATTTGGACCTTTCTGTCCAAATCCTTAGGGGGTTCAGCTTTCCCGCTAATAACGAAAGTGGGGACTTTCTGTGATAATGTAATCCACCTAAAACTTGTGCTGAAGAGTGGAAGATCTTCAACACTGTGAAAAGAAATCAGTCAGCAACTCCTTTAATTTTTCTTTCTTTATAGCTGCCAGATCAATGAGATACTCATGAATGCAGGGGAAATACTTACATGAATACTGCTAAAGCATTATCATTTCCAGAGCTTGCCAAGAAAACGCAGGTGTTCCTCGAGCCCCAAGTAATAACAACCCAGGGCTCCTGGGTCTGGATGACAGGTATTTATGACAAAAGGAAGTAATCTTTCTGCGTGGGAGATAATTGCAGGCGATGTTTATTATGCCTAGGGTTGATAAAAATCAAATAGTGATTAAGGACATAGACAAAACTTCATCACTTTCTTCTTTTCTGCCTTATAATTAGATTTTGTAGCTAGACTCTCAACTACCAGGTGAAATTTAATATGAGAAAAGTCAAAGATGTTCTAGAATATTATGATATAAAGGACATAACAGATGACTTCAGGGTCTCTGTCCTCACTTGCTCCTTCCACAAATCTTAAATCTTCTTGTGTGGTTGCTTTTTTCTTTTCTCATTGTTGCTCTGAACCTTTACCAGAAGAGTGTTTTAAAAAGACAAATGGATTAGCTAGTAGACATGGAAACGATCTATATGAATGTGGATTAAATTCACTTTTTCCACTGTAGGAAGGAGCTTACTTGAGACCAGTCATAAGAAGTCCTTGGTAAAAATAAACTGAAGCTGTCCCCATTTGTTTACAGCTAGTAATTGCACAGTACTACTGTGAACTGGGTAGTTTTCCAAATTGTTCCATCAGGAGATTGTTAACCTTGGACACCAGTTTGGCTCTGTCTCTCCGTATGAGTTTTACTTAAGATTTCTTTCATTATCAGCAACGTACATGGAGTACGCTGACTGATAAAAACACAGGAGAAAGCAGCCAATACTTACTAATTACATTGTTTGGGTTTATTTTAAACATTTACTGCATTGAAAAAAAAATTGAAGGAGATGACAAGGCAGAGTTATAGCTGACTGAAAGGCTATGACTTTTTTAGAGGAGTTTTATCCACATGTGCTAGGGTAGTGGATAGATAAGGGATGTTGTTAACATATTGAACACAGGCTGCAGTGGTGGCTAAGTATCTTGGAAAAATATGAGACTCTGCATCAAAAACAGACCTCAGTACTCTTTTGGTCGAGCTACTTAATGAATGGAAGACTAATCCTGGTGGATTTTTCCCGTGTTCATAGGAGAAGAGTGGTAATATGGCGTTTTGGCCGTGCATGCTCTGTTACAGAACTGATTCTTTTTTAAGGTGAGACTTACACTAGTAAAAGGTCCAGGTAGGTGGGTAGAATGCCCTGTGTTTTGGTGGGAGCTTTCAAAATGGTTGTTGTTTTGAAATCGGTCACTTACTGAGGTCTCTTTTGGAAATTTAACTCCTGTTTCATCTTGTCTGGTAATGTTAATCCAAAGAAAAGTTAACCAGTATTTGTATTTGTCTTGTTGCTTTGCTCCCATTCCTCCTTTCTGTAAGCCTACTTCACTTCAAGATTAGCAGGAAGACAAGATCTTATTGAGTATATGAATGCTTTGCCACTGATGCTGCCAACAGAGGATTCAGAACATTTTTCATTTTCGTGGCTGAGACCTAACCTATAAAGGCACTGTGGATGGCTCAGTCCTCTGGCTTTGGGTCGTGATGAGAACTGGATCAAAAGAAAAAAGGGTTTAAATCTCTTCATCACGCAATTCATTTTTTCCTGAGGAACAGAGTAGCCCTTCCAAAAAATGCTAATACATTAAAAGCTTCCTTCATCATTAGGCAATTTTGAAGAGGTCTTTTAAAGTCTACGATATTAATCAATCAATAACAGTATCTTTTATTGACTATGCACATAAATGATATCTAAGGTAAATGAAATTAAGTAAGATGAAATTAAAGAAATCAGTCTGATACAGTTACCCTGTTTCTTAGTAGACACTAATCTCCAGGCAATTTAAACTAATGCTCGATCCATGGCTTTCTGATTCATGCATCCACACACATTGCAGCGTTTGCCAAACAGAAACGCAGAAGGATTTTGCTCCATTCTTCAGCGATATTCCTGTCCAACTTGGTATGCTATCAGCACGCTTATTGCCTTGCATTTTCATTTTGCTTAAAATCATTTACAGTCCTGCAGAGCATTCTGACTTCTTGGCTCCGGTGTCTCTGTGAGCTCTTGTAGGTCAGATACACCTCCTGCTGCTCCAGGCAGGCTGCAGCACCTGCATATATCAGCTACAGCAATTCACCCACCCACCAATTAGTTTTGCATCTGTATTTTTCCAGAACATGCTCTGCTCTAGGCCCAAGGAGAGCCATTGCACATGATTTGAAATAAAACGAATGTCGTGTTTGCTCCCAGCTGCAGAAAGCCACTGGTGGAACTAAATGGGATATCTCAGAGATAAAGTCCTGTTTGGTGTCAGCAGAGGAACGCAGAATCAGCTCTTCCAGTTTATCGTGATCTTAAAAATTTGATACAAGCAGGCAAGGATTTTTTCAAACAGAGGCCGGTGATCCATCTTTCTTGATTACAAAGAAAGTGCCAGTACAGCTGCATTTGTGGTAATTTCACATGACAATCTGTCTAAGAACCTGCTGCTTGTAGTCGATGGTCAAACGATTGTTTTGAATTAACACAGAAACCAAGTATGGTTAGTATTCACTTCCTTTTTGCCCTCCATTTTGCTTGTAAAATGTTGACTAAGATTTACAGGTTCTAACTAAAAACGTTTACATTAATAACATTTTAAAACAAAAAGGCTGAACTGATAGCAAGGGCATGCCATACCTCATTAATAGTGCTTCCCAAACTATGGGCCTGGAAATAACATATCTATTTAAAAAGGCTGCCTGGGCTTATCGAAGGGATTGCATAATTCCTTCATTACCATGGTAAGCCAGTTAAAGCAATAATTAAAATTAGAATTTCAAAGTCCTTGAAGTTAGTGGACCTGTAGAAAAGCTTCCAGCGAAAAGAAGCCTTATAAGACCTTATCAATATATCACAAATCCAAAGGAATCACAAACCCAGAAGAGCTGTTACAGGGAAATAACTTAAGCCTTTAATAGACTGCTTTGCAATGAGTCTTTTAGTCTCTTAAAGACCTACGAATTGAATGTTACCTTCCCTGAGCTGGAATGGCATTAATAAGCTTTCCAGTATATTTAAAATAGTTAAGCAATCAGGTCGAGAATTTGCAGGTGATCACAATTAGTTGAGCTCTGAAGTCCACAAATCCAGCACAGTAAGGGGGGCAAAGCAAAAGCAAGCTGTGTAAAAAATACATATGATCACGTAAATTAAAAATATTTTTGAACCCAAACACTTCTGCCCAGCCTGAGGCAAAGATCCAAATATCCTTCGTTAATAAAGCAGAGGTATTTGGTCAGATCATCCCCATAAGTATAATAACCTCCTCCCCTGCAGACCTTATTAGAAAGGGCAGAAATGATACTCTGCTCAATAGAAAAACAAGATGCAAAAATCATTTATTTCAATTGCAAGATAACACTTTTAATAATGGACATGTCACCCAAAGAAGTGAATAGGTATGAATATCCAAGTAAAATTGCTATACTAGAAGCAATTTTAAAAAATAAAATACCTAACTAATTGCTAAATGGAAGTTTATGAGAGTATGTGTTTATGCATGACTTTTTATATAGAAATAGGCACTGATATCTACGTATCGTTTTAAAAGCCTTCTGTTGCAAGCCTCTATTTTCGTCTTTGCTGAGTGAGAAGGAGCCAGCCCAGTTTAAGGCAAGAGGAAATTGAAATACTGCACATCTAAAAAGAGCAAGTGTGACAAAAGTGACTTCTGCTCTGACATTTTGAAGAACTACAGGCTAAAGAGAACAAATTCTGCCTAGAAGAGTGTGGATGTGATGGATATCACTTGGTTGTCAGAACACGGGACCAATATAAAATGTAGTATCTAGCAAATTCAGTCCTGCCTTTCCTCCACAAAAATTGGGAATGAATTTGTTTTACCTGTCTTCAGACACCCAAGAATATTTCGGGTCTTTTAATTAGTGACTGTCTTTCTTCTTCCTCTGCATTTTAAACATCCAATGCTTTTCCCATGCCAGTTTAAACCCCAGAGTGACTGTCACATCTTAGGTGGCATTATGAGCAGTGTACCAGAGGTCACTCCTGAGTTTAATTACTTTCCCTGAATGAGTGCCTTTCCAGTTTCATTGCCTTCTCATTTGGACATGGGTCTCTAAATCTTTTCAGGCACTTTTGAAATCACCTGCACAAGCGCAGACTTCCCAGGGCAAAGCTTTCCTCCCACGTATATGTAGACATAGCTAAGACGAAGCGCCTTTGGATTTGTCGGAGACCTCTAGGACTCCTGCTGCAAATTAACCACACAGCAAGATGATCACGAGTCTCTAAAGTTAATGAACAAAGACAGAGAAAGGCATGGCTTGTGCCTTAAACTGTCCTGATGAGAAAGCCACCCCTGTTAGCCCTAAACCCATGCTGGACCTCTGCCAGCGACGACTCTGAAATGCAGCCCTACCTGAGCTCACGTTGCTACCATCAATTCACAGGGCGGCTCCGCTTTTCTGAGGGACCCTGCCACGTCCTTAGAGCAAACCTGAAAAAGAAAAGGTCATTGCCATCAGTTGGGACAGCTGAGCTCTTGTCGAGACAGTCTCAATGTTTGAGAAAGTCCTCGTTGTGTCTCCTTGTGGGAGAAGCGCTCGTGGGTACTCACGGAGCCCCTTTTACGTGCACAGCAGTTTGCTCTCATGACAACATTGACAGGAAAACATAAGAGTAACTCAGAGCAATACTAACAGTCTTTGAAATTCAGGTGATATTTGATTGGCATGTTTTCATCTGAATAACATCAGAATAGCTATGCAGCTTGCAAATAATGATGGCATCATCTAAGCAGACTTCAAATGCATGAATTCCTTTCTCCCAATTTTCCAAAGGCAATTCTCATTGAGCTGGTGCAAGTAGCATACTAGATAATGTTTCAACAGTTCCTGGAGGCTGGAAATCAGCCTTTCTAGAAATACCTTCCAGGTTTGGGGTCAGGAAGTGTGTTGGGGCGTGCTGAATAATTCTAACCTCTGCAGATGTGTATGCAAGAAGTTGAATGGTGAAAGAGCTGATGGAAAAATTTACTTCCCCTCTCTGAAAGTAGTGATATTATTCTAAAGGCTGCAATATTATGGAAATTAATTAAATTAATCATTTAATTCTAATTTAAATAGGGGTTTTTTTTGCTTGTTTGATTTGAGTTTTTCAACATCTCTCAAAATTGTGTTAAATTTCAGATTAGTTATTCTTTTATTCATTCACATATAAGAAAGAGGTGAGGACAGGTTGAGAACAAAAAAAAATCAGAAAACAAAACGAAAAGTCTCTTACATCTTTTAAAAAATAAAATGTAACTAATTATTTTTTGCTAATAAATATATTTTTTTGTGAGAAATAGTAGTACACTTAAAATCTGTCTGCCCAGCTTTCATTCGAGCCCTCCTTGTTGTCTTTGTAGGTAAACCAAATAAAGCAGGTACATCCATGCACTCTCTCCTTTAAATGAATACTATTCTAATATAGCTGAACATGAAGTGTGACTCAATATCTGCATCACTGATGACACTGACATGGAGCGATTCCAAAATATAAATTGTGACCCAAATCCCATGCTGGAATATGTCATTTAACATCCCGCATTTGCAGGAATAACACAGACCGACCAAGTTACTCTCCTACTCGCACCAAGTGACTGAGCTTGCTCATCCACTAATTGGTCCCCAGGAAGAAAGCTCTCACCTGGTTCGGAAGCAGCCCAGGGAAAGGGAGAGCTGTGCCTTCCACCTACACACACGTCCACCCACAAAAATCCCCGACTCGAAGGTTCGCATGGCTTGCTGCTGCTGCTGCTGCCGGCTTGATTTGATTTCCTTAGCTGCCCTAAGAGCCCTTAAAAATCCATCCAGCAGGCAGAAGTGCCAGGAGCATCAGCCATGTGCCTCAGGACCTGATGTTTCTTTAATTGCACGAAGCAAACTAACAGTGACAACCTGAGCATGAATAATTCACCAGGAGGGCTCTGGTGAGCAGCGCTGCTGTAGCTGTGGTGGCACTTACATGGGTTGCAGGGAGAGGCAGCGGAGGGGTTCTCTCCCCAGTTCCCCAAAGCAGTGGCCCATAGGAAACCATCTGGCTGGCCAGTAACCCCCAGTTAGTTCCAGCGTACCATGCAGCATTCTCTGTGCGCAACACACGGCAGCTGCTGGAGAGCAAGGAGCCAGGCGAGAAGCCACGGCGTGATGCTAGTTATTTGGGGCTAGGAAGAGTGGGGGCTGAAGTAAAATAAATTTTGGTCGGTGAAGGTGACAGAGAAGGCGTAGCAGCTACCTCTGCACCATGACACCCTGCCAGCCAGGGCCAGAGAGGGACAGAGCCGCGGCTTCTCTCTCCACCGAGCGACCTTGCCAAGGTTTTGCATGGTACTGGGCTGACGACAGACCGAAGTCAACTCTACGAGTGCTTAAAGAGCTTCCTTGTGCCTTTTCTTCTCGAGCTTCTGTCTTGGCACGGCGACCAAAGGCTTGGATCACTTGCCATGCAGTGAATCAAAAGTTATGATTTTGCAGCTGCAGAGGAGAAAGTGTTCTCTGCTGCTTCTCACATTGTTAATGGAGCAATGAACTACCAGGGCCACCTGCCCCGTTAAGTCTGTCTACCATCCTGACACAGTACGTAGACATTACGCAAGTCATTACTCACGTTATCTGTACTATACATACATGGTGAAATTCTGACGGTTGGAGTCAGTGAGACTTTACCACCGATCCAGCAGAACGATGATTTCATGAGCCATTATCTTACTCACGTAAAAGAGGATAACACTTTGTTTTTTCCAATGTGACACTTGACCTTCAAATAATCAGACTAAAGATACCGTTGTTACTAAAATTTAGTTTAATTGACAATAAAGTGAAATGACCCAGTTCTACAGTTCATGAATGTATTACAAACTCTCCAAACAGCTGTGAAGCAAAAAGTAAAGGCTGATGGAGGCAAGAGGAAATACCCATGGGCTGTCTGCAGGCACACTGGCTTTCTGGGGAAAATTGGTTGTCTTTGAACTGGTTGAGACACAGATAAAGGAGAAACAATCTCTTCCATGTGTCAATACTGCTGTTATTAAAGTCCTGTAAAGTTTGTACACTGCTGATCAAAGGAGGAAGGTGAGACAACAGGAGAAGGAAAGTGCAGTGAAAGCATGAAACTGAGATTCCCCAGTTTTGACAGAGGAAAATTGGAAAGCGACAAACTTCAGTACAAAGGAAATGCATCAGATCTCAAATGCAATTTCAGGTTAGATTTTCAAGTAGTTTTCTCAGTGGTGCAAAGTCTTAAACATTAGTTTCCCGTGAAATGAGTGTCTTAGATGTTTTATTTAGGTCATCAGAATAGCCTCCTATCTAGGATATTTAGGACATAACTTTGAAGATTTCATTTATCCAAAGTAGCTATTTCATTGTCTCAGTGGGACAACATGCCAAGAAAGTTTTTCCCTTCATGAACACCCCAGCAAAGACAAATCTTCCATCCATGTGTCATAGAATTTTTGAAACTGAAAGGTCAACCTGAAATATTGAAGATTTAATCAGCTTCATGCATTTGTCCATTGCCAAATACAGACAAAAATGTAATAAAAATTACTGCATGGAGAGTAATAAATTAATCTCTTATCTACAGGAGTTTCATATTGTTGCAATATCCCTCCGGTTTGGTACAATACTAGTACAAATCACATCTCCATCAGGGTAAACTGGTATGCATGCGGTATGTAGGCCACAAATCCATTAGCTATAGGCTGTTGTAAAAGAACGGCAAGAGATTTGTGTGATCCTTCTAAACCTGGTCATTTGTGGGTAAAATTCATCATTTGATTAAGATAAGGCCTTTAAACTCAGGATCAGGGCCTCACTGTGTACAAACACCTTGCCCTTGTCCCTGTGAGTTTATGAGGCAAAGCAAAGATGGAAGATTTTTGGTGAACTGATGTCCCCGTGGTCACTCAGGACTCAGGTCTCTTGGTTACCAGCCTGTTGCTCTATCTGCTGGGCCATGCTGCTTCACCGAGTCACCCCTGCAGTTAATATATAGAAAGTACAATAGATGTTCTGTGGTTTCGTGTGCTTGATAACGGAGCAAATGCCAAAGCACTACCGATCTTCTAAACGCAGAACTAGTACTGTCAGAGTTCATTGGCGAGAATTGATATTTATTAGTAGTGCTTATTGCTAATTCATAACGTAGCCTGTCATTGAAATATTACCAACCAAACTTGCAGTCCCTGCCATTAGGGACTCGCAGGCAACACAGTCATTTCCTCTACAGCGATAAAATATGCACAGCATATTCTTTCCTCCTGATTTGTACAAAATGAAGCTATTTGATGGGTCCATCATGCTCTTTTAGGTACGCATAATAAATAAATCCAGAAGCATTCGGTAAATATCCTCAGCTGCAGGGATTACCAACGGGGGAATCAATTAAGTAAATTACTTGGGCCTTTAGAGTTAGACTTTCATACTGAGACTCAAATCAGTCATCAAGAGAAAACTTCAGCTTTCTCCTGAAATCTAGAAAGCTTTTCACTTGATTGTAGATTTAAGCCCTTTTTAGCTGTTACAATTTTCCCGTGAACATTGGGAGTTTGGTCTTACCGATAACAATGTTTCCTTTACCCGAGAAACTTGTACAACACAGAATAGCTTGATAGGAGAACAGAACAGAAAAGAAAAAGGCAAAGCAATCAGTAAGCTGTGAAGCATAGGACTAGGAATGCTTCATACATTTAGGCCAACAATTACTGAAATACATGCCAAACTTGGTGCTTTAATTTAGCTTTCCCACACCGATACGAACGGTCGTAGCACCCTACCAAACTCCAGGGAAAAAGGGCTAGGTGGAGGGAGAGGAGATTGCAGGTCTTGGAGGAAGGAGCTCAGGCACCACACAGAGGAGACAGCAGGTCTCCTCTTGACCGTCCTGCAGCTATCCACTCCTGTATGCTTCTCCACTCCCCAGTAAAGAGATCCAGTAGAGCCAGTCCATAGTCCTGCTGGACTCTCCTGCCCTTCAAGGCATTTCCACCATTACCCTTTGTCCACTGTTTCCTCCACAACATCAGCTCCATGTTGGCCCCATCCCCACAGGTCCACTGCAGTGTCTATCCCATGCCATCCCCAAATCTGACCTTTTGTATTCCATCACTGAACAATCTCTTTCACATTATCTCACATCGATCCATCACTTTGGGAGACTCCTCCTTTCCTGACTGTAATCCCAAATCCTTTATCTCCAGATGGAAATTTCCTCCTGCCCTGTCCACCCAGGCTCGACAGTGATGCCAGACCCCCCGTCACACCAGGGACTTACTCACAAGCAGAACTTTTGACTCCAGGAGGCACCACAGCTCACTAGAGGGAAAACAGCACACTGCTTCAGGAAACCATCCTGAGAAACCCATAGCCTCGTGGGTTGCAAGGCAAGATAAATGACTAAATTACCCAGCACCTGTGCTGCTGGCCCTTGAATGATTTGTGCAGCTGGGGGCCTTCCAGCATTGCTTTGAGCCAGGGAGGAGGCTGAGCATGGGAAGGAGTCGTCAGGTATCACCTTGACACCAAGCGGGCATGAGATTCCCCTCTGCCACCGTCACAGAGTACCTGCTTCCCTTATGTCACCAGGTTTTCCCTTCCTTTTTCCCTGTCCTTCCTAGTGTCACAGCAAGTCTTGCCGCAGTTTTCTTCTCAGTGCCTCCCAACTCATGTGGCTTCTTCCTTAGGGCCCTCCGGTTGTCTTTGCTCGTTGAGCTTTAAGCTGGTGTCACGCTAGGTACCGTAACGTGGACTCCCTGCTCAGGCTGTTGATGCTCGGACACCTTTCTCAGCCAGGGCTGTTGCTTCCTACCCAAGAAGGAAACTTGCTGAGGTTCTGGTGCCACACAGCAGCAAGATCTGCATCTTCTCTCTCATCTCCTCAGCCTACTTCTCCTAAGAGGGTAAAGACCCCTCTTATTTAAAGGAGGAGTCACCTTTAGGCTTTTCTCATGTAGCTTTGGATCAGGAAAAGACCAGACACTGAAGTCCTGCTCCTCATCCACCCAGAACGAGGACAAGTACCTGTGTTCTGGAGCCAGGGAGCTCACAGGAATCACGGACAGACCCGAGCTCTGCACCCTGAGCTGCTCCTCCGCTGCTGCGCACCCAGCTGAACTGTCCTGGAGAGTCCCAGCTGTCTTTGATGACCGTCTTCTGTCTCTATTAGCCCTTTAAAGCCTGGTTTAAGAAAACAAACCAAACCAAAATTGGAAGAGAAAGGGCCTTCCTACAGCACGTAAAGCTCTGACACCGTGCAGCGTGACAGCTCTGCTGCTGAGCGGATGAGCCCGAGTGTCTGCGACGAATAGCTGCTGTCAATCGAGCACGCACGGCTCTGGCAAGGGCTGCGAGCAGAGGAAAAATCCGCCTGAGCATCCAGCTCTCGCACACGTGCAGAGGCACTTACTAAGCCACAATAACTGTGCTGCAGGGTATCCTTCGCCTTCTTATTGTGCAGGGATTAAGGCTTGGCTGCCTTGATGAGAAAGCTGTCCGGATTGCTCGCAAACTCTCAGCATTCCCAGTTCAAACTGTTTTAAAGAGACAGGAAAGGTAATCAGAAAACAGTTCCCGCTCCGTCTTTTAAAACAAACTTAATTTTAACACCTAATTATTTGCAATACAGACTCTTTCCTATTTCCTTTCTAAGCTGCTTCTCGGTTTTGATCTCACAGGGTGCTCACCCTCACAGGGAGGGAGGCTTTCATTAGGAAGAAGCAAAGGCTGTTGGAGGGGACAAAGCCCGACTGAATAGCGAGATGGGCAGCACGTTGCCGTCTCTGCCGCTCACCTGCTCTATGACCTTGGGCATGTGACAGTGGCATTTGGGGCTTTGGTTTCCCTGCTTTTAAAGGAGGAGGGGAGGCAATCATTTTCCTCCTACGCGTCGTGCTTGGAGACACAGGACTGCAGAGTGCTAAACGAGAGCAGTAAAACCATGCCGGTAGCCTAATGACAGCTCCAGAGAAGTGACAGAATACATCCATTTTCCCCCATCTTTCTGAGCACAGCTAATGAAGAGAAAAGAAAAGCCCTGCCCTGGCTGAGAGCAGGCAGGAACTGTGAAAGTGATGCACCGAACTGTAGGAAACACGGTGGAGCGCAGGAATTTGGTTACATGGCTGTTTGCAAATTAATGGCTAAATCAATTAAATGAAAGCATGGGATTTCTCTTGAGGAAAGTCTAGTCACAATCGCAAGGAGAAGGGGAGGGGTTGTGGAGTGGGGATGACATAATCACGTTTGCGAATCACCAGCAGTGTGCATGCTTTAATCCATTAATGGGGTTTTTATCTGTGATCATAAAAAGCAGGTTACATTCAGCCTGGAAGGGAGTGAGGGTTGGAGGAGAGGGGAGGGGAGAGAAAGAGCAAGAGAGAGAGAGAGAGACAGAAAGCAAGGGAGAAAGAGAGCACAATTCACTCGGTGAATCGCTTGCAAGCTTTGGGCTGATAATTAGGGATCTCGGGAGAGCAGTTTCTCAGAATCACCTGCTCTCCTTCAAACGGACCGAATGAAGACGGTGGTTCAGTCCTGCTGATATTTTTTAAGCCCTCCTCGCAGTTTGATGGGCATTCCCGGTGCTTTTGTGCACGTCTCGGAAAGCGTTGACGTGGAAAGGAGCAGCGAGGAGGGGGAGGTTGGAGAAAAAAACCCGCAGCTCCTCTAAAAATACGGAGGGCATGCAAGAGTGCGAGCAGGCTGGCGAGGAGGGCGAGGTGAGCGCGCCTCGCGCCATGTTGCCCGGGTGCCGGCGCGGCGCAGTTTCGGAGATGTCCCTCCTGTGACTGGACGCACCATGAGCATCTGGGAGGTGATCCTGGCTTTCGTGGTGGTGGTGCTGATGCTCGTGGCCCTGCTGGCCAACGTGCTGGTGCTGCTGTGCTTCCTGTACAGCGCCGACATCCGCAAGCAGGTCCCGGGATTGTTCATCCTCAACCTCACCTTCTGCAACCTGTTGATGACTGTTTCGAACATGCCCCTGACCTTGGCTGGGATCATTTACGAGAGTCAACCAGGAGGAGATCAGATCTGCCACGTTGTGGGCTTCCTGGAGACTTTTCTCACCACGAACTCCATGTTGAGCATGGCAGCTTTGAGCATTGACAGGTGGATTGCTGTGGTCTTCCCTCTAAGTTACCACTCCAAAATGAGGTACAGAGATGCTGCTCTCATACTGAGCTACACGTGGTTACACTCGGTGTCGTTCCCGATAGTGGCAGCTTCTCTCTCCTGGGTGGGTTTCCATCACCTCTATGCCTCCTGCACCCTGTACAACAAGAGACCAGAGGATAGGACACAGTTTGTGATTTTCACAGGGGTCTTTCACACCCTCAGCTTCCTCCTCTCCCTTATAGTCCTGTGTTTCACATATCTAAAAGTGCTGAAGGTGGCACGGTTTCACTGTAAGCGGATTGACGTGATCACTATGCAGACCCTGGTGCTGCTTGTGGACATCCATCCCAGGTAAGGTGCCTGTGTGTTCAGCAAGCGCAGAGGAAGCGAGGATGGGGTTCGGTGTTATGTTAAATACAGTCTGATCTGTATCACAGCAGGGGATGGGGAGGGCGAGAAAACAAGCATCCTTCTTGCCAGTCTCTATTCTGCATGTTTCTTTTTACTTGTGTTCATTTCTCTGCTTGCAGAAGCAACTCTTATTATGCTTAAGGGCTTGTTTTGGCAGGGTGAGCAAAGAAACAGGCAGTTTTGGCTGAGCATGCACTCCCCTTTGAGACAGCGATCAGATCACTGCTCTTTGTCTTCGAAGGTGGATTTAGTGGTCGATAGATTTGCATTTTTTTTGGCACTGTCAGCCCAAAACGTTGCTGGATCCCTGAGCGGGAGCAGGCTGAGGCTGCACATGTCCCTTCAGTCGGAGTTCAGAAGGGAAGCTGGGCGCTGCGTGCCGCTCCTTCGCCCCGCGCTTTCCCTGTTGCTTTGCTCTCTGTAACTTTATCTTTCCTGAAGGCAGAATTCGAAGGGAATAACGTTGCAAAACGCATACGCTTGAGTGCCTGTACTTAGATTTAAGTGAGAGAGACTTCAGCAGCAATGTTAATATGACAAGCAAGGGATGTAGAAAGTTCATTTCAAATTACAGTCTTTAAGCAAGCCCCTTGTGCCTAGACACAGGAGGAGAAAAGTCTCCAGGGGCTGGGAGGATAAAGGGCTTGGAGGCAAGCACCAGACTGGTTTAAATTGGTGCTGGGATGCTGTGCAAAAGAGTCACGTCAGGGATTATGCACAAACTATAAATCTTGCGTGAATAGGGTATGTCTGGATCTGGAAGGGATGCAGATTTGGCTGGAGGAGGGAGAGTGGGAGAGACAGCTTTCCCTGGGTCAGTGGTAAAGCTGAGGGAGGGGAAGCCTTGCTGGATGAAGCCCAAGGGTGGTGCTGAGCAGGCAGCGGTCCTGGCGGGATGCTGGGGAAGGTGCCCGGTGTACAGGGGACGAGGAAGGCAGTGTGTGCTGCGAGTATGGGATGGCTCTGCCCACGAGAAGCAGAGAGGAGGAATGGGAGAGGACCAAACCAGGCACGGCTGGAAGGACATGGGACCAGGCTGGTGAGAAGGGAGCAGCGGGACGAGCCAGAGTGATCTGCTCGGCAAATGGGGATTTGAGAAATGAACCTGCACAGCTGAGGCGGGACGGAGTGGGACAGGGTGGCTGATGGATCAGCGTGTCCTGGCTGAGGGCTGAGAGGCTCCGGTGAGCTGGGGCCGATGGGGCTAAGACCCAGCTGTGACTGGGAGGGGGCGGCAAAGTCAACGGGTGAGCTCTGCAAAGGGGAACCAGGGGCACTGGTCACACCGTGCAAAGAAATCAGCCTTGTTTGCTCAGAGGAGCTCGTTTGTCTTAGGGCTTAGCGTGGCTGGAGCAGGTGATTGGAAAGGGAAGGGTCTGATGTCTTTGCCTGGAAAAAAAGGGAGAAAATGGTTTGGCTAGGTAGGGTGGCAGAGCAGCTGGGAGGCATGCGTGTGCTGCTTGGGAGACAGTCAGAGACGGGATCTTAAGGTTTAGACTGTCTGTCAGAGACTGAAGGGAAGGGAAATGTCTTTCAGAAAAATGCTGGCAGCTGGCAGCGCAGGGAGCCGTCTGATACGGGGGAAGAAGTCTGCCTGGAAGAGAGGAAAGCCGAGAGCAGTGGAAGAGGGCAGTCCCACGCCAGACATCCCACCTGACCCCCTTGCTGTCATTTGCTCTGCAAGCTGGAGGCAAACACCAGCTCTCTCCTTTTGCAGCCAGCCAGGAGCAGAGCTGCAGGACTGAAAGCACATGTGGCTGTCCTCAAAAAAAGGTCATATTTTGGGGATTCCTAAGCCTAAGGCAAATAAGGCTGAAAGGATCAGGGCAGGACAGCAGACTGTTAAAGGAACAGAAACATTTGCTCAAAATTCTCCAGTTAAGCTCTTTGATCTGCCTCTTGACCAAGAATGCAGAGCAGAACTTCGGGCAAGTCCTATTACTGTTCTTGAGAAACACACGCATAAATCTTCCCTTATTCACCAAGTCACATTGAGGAAAAAACACCCTTCTGCCCTACGTGCTGTCTGGTTGCTAAACTGTACCTCGACTGGTCTTAGTTCCTGCACGCACTACGAGATGTGGTGGTTACTCCCAGGACAGTGTCATAAACCCACTGGGACTATTTGAAATAGCAATCGTTATGCCTAATGCTTAAAGTATGCCTGGACTGCACAGCAAAGTTTAGAAAAAGGGCAAAAATCTCAATGGTATTTCTCCTCCTCTGCATTTTTTCTGGTCTAGGTTAATTTGAGGGAGCTCGTGCATTTTGCAATCATCTCACTGAGGGGTGGATTCGGTGGGGCTGTGGGAATGATACCTCCTTTCTTCAGAGGAGACAGAGTTGTACGGGCACCTTGCTGTGAGTGTATTACTCTTATTTATCTCTCGCATCAGGTTATTCTAATGCCTTTCTCTAAGAAAGGAGAGTTTTAACTTCTTTTCTAGACTACAGAAAGAGTGGCTGGTTTGACCTACGGTGGTGCTGCCTTAACTGGTGACAGCTACCGCCGCTGAAAGGGTTAGACCTCGGATTGCCTTCCCTGCTCTGAGAGCTACACAAAGGCTGCAGGTCTCCTGGAGCAGTCAGCGACATTCATAAAGCTCTGACATACCAAAGGCATCATTTGAATTATATAAGTGGTATATATACAGGCGATTTCAGGGTCTACTATAGTACCTAGCAGCATAGGCATGGATGCTGGGAGAATGCACATGAGAACAAAGTTTGTGATCCCGCCTTAGACTACCTTGACTTCTCTGGCTCTTTGCACGGTCTAGTTTCAATGCTGAGAAATGTGTACAGACAATTTTCTGTTTCCTATGACTCAGAATCCACCCGCAAGGGGGTCTAGTGACAGGCATTATGACAGATGGCTTTATTACCTGTGACTTGGAAAGACACAAGTGATCTTCTGAAGATCATTCAAGACGAGTACAAAGGAAACCTCTAAATACTGCACAAATTCGTGTGAATGTTTAGGGCACATGTCCTTTCAAGTTATCTTAGGCATTTTTACTGGATACTGTTCTTTCTTGACTTTGTTCTTAAAACCAAGATATCTTAGGTGTTGTGAGAGGTTTGGGCAAGACTTCACTTAAGTGCTTAAGCCATGTATTTTCTTCACTCAAATTATCTATACTATCTCTTTGGTGTATCCAGCTCTACATATCTTAAGGTCCAGTATCTCATAAACTTTGTTTAAAATATCAGACCTTCAAAGGGATATATCTAAGATTTTCCAGGATATTAGAATATTTAAATGAAAGCTTAGTCAATAATCCAGTTCTATTACTAGTGTCACTACAAGAACTTGCATATGCGTTCTTATCTTAGTGCATGAAAGTGTGTGCAAAAGCCAAATACTCCTCTGCGTCCATTGTCTATATGAAGCAGTGAGATAAAATGCCTTCCTCTGTGATGTGGTATTTATTAGCTGCATCTGGAAAGGCTGAAGAAAAGAAATTGGTTGAAGTCTATCAGGACTTCCCAAGTCATGTGTGAGCTCCCAGAGTCAAAGACAGCTTTGTATATGCCAGTAAGGAAAAGATGTAACTGGGGAAACTGTTAGAGACAAAAAAAAATACCACCCTCTACACCCTAATAACACCCTAACTGAACCTACTTTGGAGATTTCGTTTCCTATATTGCCGTGTGCCTGGGATACTATGAATTTAATAACACAGATCTTAAGTGAAGCTCTCAAACCTCTAAGATCATCTGTCTGCACCTAAAAATAATCCAAGTTTTCCAGCTCTTACAGAATTGAAAGCACATAGGTTCCCTTGAAAAGGTGGATTTTTTTTTTTTTTTTCCTTCTCAGCTGTCATTTCTAGCTGCAAATAACTCAGACACAGAACATGTAACACTTCTAGATGTGTTTTCATTCTACTTAGGCATATTCTTTAAGAGCAAGATGATTTGTTATTGCAGGGAGAACAAACTTTTCCTCCAGCATTTACTTCATTTTGCACATCATGATAGCTGCTCTGGTGACTGGCAATGTAAGACCACATATAAAATGGATCAAAGGAAACACACTTTCTTTAACACAACGAAAAGGTAGCATAAGAACTCACTGCCACAGAGATCACCGAAGCACACTGAGATCCTCAGGATATAACATGCATTTAGATGATGATCAAACATTTGCAGGTACAGCAAATAACGTAAGGGTATGGCCATAAACCTCACAGCTATTAACATATGTGAGCGTGGAAGCTGACAGTGAGTCATCAATTACGAATTCACGATAAAAACGGCGAGACCAACGCCAAGCAGTTACAAAATACAGCGCATGGGCCAGACCATCCAGTTTGCCCGAGTCATGATTGCGTTACCACGAGACCTGTGCAATGAGTCAACACGTAGCAGCGCTGCTACGTGCGTAGAGAGGGGGTTCAGGACTGTAGTCTGGCTTTGGTTTTGCCCTTTCCCAAAGGGATTGATTCAGGTACAGACGGTCCTGGCGCTCTGGGAGATACAACCAGTGCTGCCCATCCAACCTACCCACCCGGAGAAGACAGTAACTCATCCATTTCCCTCTAAATGCACAGCCAGCACAGGAGTCACACCAGCAGGTAGAGGAGGAGATGGGCTTTCATGTTATCACTCTTCTGGCATGATTTCAAAGATTTCCTGCAGTGGAAGCATGGTCTCAGCCCCGTGCTCCCATGACCTTGCTGGCACACCGAGGGTCTTAGCAGCTCTGGGGTGGCCTGGTGAGACCACCAGCGAGAAACTCAAAGGAGAAACTCTTGTCCTAAAATGCCACAGGTGGGATAAAACCCAGGGTGTGACTAATTTGTATCTGTTTAGTTGGGAACAAGGCTGGTTTGAGGTGAGGAGTCAGTATCGCAGTGCTGTGGATTTATTGTACAATTCTGGGCTTTGCAGAGCGTTCGGCACGGCAGCCGTGCAGAGCTGCACAGGCTGCTGAAAGATTTATGGCCACACAGTTCAAAGCTATGGGATATAGTGATTGCTCCAACACTGGGCTGAATGTTCAGAGCATGTTTTTTCCCGTTATGATTTTATTGTGCTTTCTTGCTTATCTTGCTGGGAAGTTTCTCCTATCTATCTAAGGTAGTGGTGTTGGAATTGCTGTTTCTAGGGAAGTAGCATGCTGCCTACCCCACTCTGGATATTTTACAAACCTCTGAATATCATGAGGCAAACTCTGGCCTGCAAATACAGCTTACAGTAATTCAAAAAGCAGCTGCAACTGAATTCAAGGCTGAATTCCACCAATTTGACTATATATAAATCGATATAATGGGGGCAGTGTGTGTAATTAAATATATAATCACGTATTTCTCAGTAATTGTTTTTGGAGGTTAAGATGATCATACAATGCACTAATACTTGGGTATTGTCCCATATAAATGCAGTGCACCTGGTACTGGCTTATGCGAATACAACAGTTACTGGAAAGATTGATTTCCATCATTCCGTATGTAAAGCCTTTAAAATCTGCTACCTGATATTATGATTCATGTTCTTGTTTGTGTTGAATGTCACACAGCGTAAGAGAGCGTTGTCTAGAAGAACAAAAGAGACGGAGGCAGCGAGCAACAAAGAAAATAAGTACCTTTATTGGTACTTTTATACTTTGTTTTGCACCTTATGTAATCACAAGGTAAGTGTGAACCTACGTACTGGAAAAGACTACTGAGATGCACTCTTAACTCAGAGAAGTAGGGCACTCTTAACCAGAAAATGATTCAAGTCTCCTGTGAAAATTTTGTGCAATGTTTCCACTCCTATACAGAGATTGCATTTACTGAGCTAACAAAACTATGTAAAATGTCATAGCACTTATCTGATACAATCCTGATGCAGTCTGTGAGCCAAACTCTGTTCAGTCAGCCCAGTCAAGACGCTGGCCACGTGGGAATGATTTAGGAAGTCAGTACACAGGATTTTGCAGACTTTTTTCAGGTCAAGTAGTCACCTACTCCTCAGATTGCTTCCCCGGTTCAGGGGCTGATCTGCAGGGGAAGACACTTGTCTGAATAGGTCAGACTGTAATAAAATCTGGTCAACAAGATCCAGCTGAGGTGAGAACATGTCCACAGACTTAAACGATAGTTTTGTCTGACTGGATAGAGTTTATTAGTCATAAACATCAAATATCAAAGCTGTTCTGGCTCATAGCTAAAAAAAAAATTCTTGTGATTTATGGTCAGATGTCTATCTATCTACTAGCTTATCTTTGGAAATGGCTCCTTTGGGAAACACAAAATTATTCCTATGAAACAAAAAGTATTTAAAAGTGAGTATATCCAGCAAAGTGTTATCTAGTTGTTGAAGGAAATTTACAACTTGCATTCCTTATTAAAAGACTCTGGAAAAACTGATATGCTGCTATGCAGAACAGAGAAAGGAAAAAAATATTTTTGAAGTATCTCCTATTCCAACAGTATCAAATAGAAATTATTGGGGCTGACTTCAGTCAAACTCAGCTCTATCATAAAAAAATCATTGAGAAAGCTGAAATAAGACTCAATATAAGTGGGCATGTAGCCAACCCCAACTTTTTCCAATTCAGTATAATATCCTGTATTTCTAATTCTAACAAAACAATTCTCAAGAAGGTCTTGTAGTCTCTTGGTAAAAATGGAAACCTGCATGTCACATCGATTTTTTGTTCATGACTAACAGCTAATTGATTCATGCTGTTTATTTGTAACAATGTTGCAAATACATTTGTATCAGTGTTACTAGGTTTACCTTCACTTTCACTTAGTAGTCATGAGAAGACACTCCATGCCACACACACTAAAAGGGTATGAAAGGATTTATAGTTACAGGCATTCAGTCTTAGTTCTCAGGCTGTAAGATATTAGAGTATTTGTCTCATTACAAATGGTTAAATTTCCTTTTATGTTGGGTCTCGGAACTTAATGAAAATCATCGCAGCCACAGAATAGCTCGTGGCTCTGTCCCGAGTGACGCCGAGTGCTCTAACCAGGACTGTCAGAAGTATTTTTGTGCTTGTCAGAAGTATTTTTGTGCTTCTCCATAGGCACCTCTGCCCAGCATTCAGGCACCACCTCCCCACCTCCTCTCAACTCTGTGGCATCCTAACTGGTGTCCCAGTAGCCCTAAGATACAGAAGAGGGCTTAGAAAAATCCCGATCCTCCTCCCTTTAGTCCATACAAGGATCACTTAAATGTGCCCCTGAGTCTTCGGTCTGTTGAGGACTAATAGCTTTGCCGCAGGGAGCAATTCCGAGAAGACTCAAGATGTGGGGTCTTGAATGCATGAAGAATGCGCGAAGAATTCTTGAAGGGTTGGGCGCTGACCAGGCATGCCAGGTGGGGTAAAGGCTATCACTTCCCTGGCCTTTTCGGTTCCAGAACATCTAGGGCCATCACTGCACGTCAGGCTATGGGGAATTCCCTCTTCAGCTACTCGGATCCCCCTCGAGACCTTACTGGACCCTACACCGCGTGGATGTGTATTCGAGGACGTGCGTTGCTGTGCTTCCCGATGCCTCACACGTACGTCTGAGGGTGTTGAAGTCAAGGGGATTAGGAGGCTTTTGAGCAAGTATTATTTTCTGGACTATGTTCAGAGCTTTGCCTTCACAAGATAGAGGCAATCAATCACAGTTCAAGGCAGTGAACAGAAGATAGCCGATGAAGTGTATTGCTCAGCCTCTCATTTGGACAGCCAGCTCTAATCAGCAATATGCTTAAATTAAACATGCTTTTAAGTATTTCATGAATTGAGGCCTGAAAGCAGCAAATCACAAGGCTTTACTATAACATCTTTCTGCTTCCACACTAAAACCAAATAGTTGTTTCTAGCAATTCCACGAACCAGTGAAGCAGTTGTGCTTATTAACCCAGCTAGATAAATTCTTCTCTGGGTACACCAGAGTTTTTCAGATTACATTGAGGTAAAAAAACAGATTAAGCACCTCTTTTATCAAGAAAACACCTTTCTAATTAGTTCAGTGGCTGACCTTAAGTACTATCTCAATAGAATCTGATTCTTCTTGATTCATTTCCACTGTACCAGTATGACAGATGTATTACCTGTATTATTTATTTCTAGGCATAGCTTGTTTCTTGGTTTGTAAAAATTCTATTAGTACACATCTCTCCTTTTGCTATATTTATCATTACGCGATTAAATAACATTGTTCAAAACCTATTTTCTCCAAGGAGCTTTTTCACAAGAAAAATTAAAATAAGTCATACTAATTTCTAATATTAATTTCCAACTCCAGGCATTTCATACTGAAATACAGAACTTTGCTCATGTAACTTAATAAGTGCTGTCAATGTGTGAGGAAATTGTTTTTAAATTAAAAATCCTGAAGTAATATCAGAAAGAAGTTCATAGCCCCAAGCCCTCAGGTTACAGAGGAGGATGGTGGAACAGGCAGAAGAATACTAAAATTCCCTTGTAGCATCTCTGGGGACAAGGGGTAAACAACCTCTGTTATTAAAGTGGTTGCCTGCCCTCTGCATGCAAATCCTGCTCGGGTAGACAAGCAAGTTCAGAATTCCTCTGCAAGTTATGTTCTTGCCTGCCTGTGCATATAAATGCATGATTTTTCCTATGCAATCTTAGGCTGACATACTCGAAGAAAGTGGCCTTCTAGTCTTCGTCAAATGTCTCAGCTGATGTGAGGTAGAGATATTTTCCTCCTGGATAGAAAAACCTTTTGGTACAAGCTGGACAGTGCTGCTTCCTATCACCCTATCTCCGCGATGCCTTGCTGTCTTCTTATCTCTGGACTGACAGGTGGTTCCTGCAGCTCTGGAGAACAGCAAGGGCTAAAAGCAATGGTTTGCAAGATTTGCTACAAGAGATTTGCAAGATTAGCTATAGGAGTCCAGAGGTCTGCTTCTGCACAGAAGCTGGCCAGTTGTAATATATGCACCACTTAAGAGGCAAAACTGGCTAAGGGTAAATCAGCTAACAATCACTGCGATGTCATTTTTGTATCAAGAAGCGATCATTAAAACAGGGCTTTTTTTCCTAGCAAGACAACATATAAAAGATTCAGTCTACCAAGCGATAAAGTGAAAATAAAGTAAAATCATCATCAAGATAAAACTCATGGTCAGACTATTCATAACATTAGCACAAAAGAAACAACTCAGGTCTAATTCTGATACTATGGGACTTGTGTGGGAAAAAGAAAAATCAGAATTAGACACAAACAGAAATGTTAGGAATGCAAGCTTAAAGAGCTGATCCAAATTCCTGGGGAAAGGACTGAATTTCTTCTTGTGAGAACTTCATCATCTACCAGCTCCACAATGTAGTGCCAGCTTTGTTTCACTCCTGAACAACAAGGTATTTTAGCTTGTTTGAGACTCTGATCTATACAGAATATTCCCCATAACTCAGTTAAGTTCTCAAGTTTAAGCAATGCACAACAGATATGTTGCCATCATAGTAGCCTCCAGCTGGTCATATACAAGTTCAGTAATATATTTTATTAAAGTGATAAACTGCACATGTACGCAAAGGGTTTTCAGTGTGTATTCATTATCTGCATAAAAGATCAAGGTCTTAATCTTCAATGTAACATTCTCATTTGTTTACTGAAAGTGAAATAAAATAATTGGCTAGCCATTTGACATGATACACGCTCTAGAATTATAAGTTTCTAAAATATTAACAAAATATCACAGCAAAACAGCTTATAGCTTTGAAATAAAGAGGTATTGAAGACCAGACAGTAGAAGAGTGGGTTATGAAAGCAAGATAGGGAATTATGTAGTTGATATTGTAGAATTTAATTTACAGGGAGCACTGAAATATTAATGCTCCTTCACTGAAAGTGTCGTCTTTTTGGCTGAAACTTTTCATGAAAATTGAAGCTCTGCATATAATTTCCCTCATAAAGGAGAAACAAAACCCTCTTTCAAAGGCAATAAAGTATGTGATATGCCTTGAAAGACTGACATTTAACTGTTTGTAGACGAAATGGAATAGCATAGCTTAGGATTTATCTGCATTTCTGTGTTTGATGCTTGATATCTGCAAATGTAATTTCCTATAAAAAATAATACACAAGAATTGCAAAATGTGTAAATATCAAGGACAGTTAGGGAACATAATCAAAGAAAATATTTAAAACTCTGTCAAGAAAAGTGTAGGCTTTTCAGTTGATCGGTCAATGAAGGTATAATTAGCAAGTCTAGGCTTGCAACCCTGAAGTATCTATTTGATATGCTTTACATGGAGATTGTTAACATCTCGTAGAACTGATTGACAGAGACTCAGACACAAATTTGTCATATTTTGGTCATTCAAGGCATCCACTGAATTTAATTAAACTTAATCATATGCACATCCATAAAGTATTCGGTAAAAGTATATCAACCAGATTAAATTCAACATGATGAAATTCAAAATGCAAAGAAGGCATCAAATACGTGAAGTGGAGAATGACAAGAAGAAGGATGGCTCATGGTAGATTACAAAGTAAATATGACTCAGTAGATTATTAATTTCCAAATAGTCAGTTCTCATTTTAGAGCATATTAATGTGGGTGTCATAAGCTACGTTTTATTAAACAAGAGAGAATATACCAGATGAGACCCCCCGACAGCTTGAGTACATAATTATGTCTGAGTTTGAATCCTACCTTGTAAGAAAGATATCAACCATGAGTTACAAGGAGAGGTTGAAAGAACAGCATTTGTTTAGTTGAGATGAAAGGAGAGAGAAATGGGACAGACGGCGGTTCTTTGGTATCTCGAAGTTACTTAACAGTGATCAGCTGAGCCAAGAGGCACCAGTGGGTCAAGAGGCAAGAGCCATTCCCAAGTATTTTCCTGTAACCTAGCCTGGTCACCTCAACCGTCTCACGCATCTGTGAGCCCAAAGAGTATTTTGGCTAATGTCACCACCTCTAAAAACATCATTGTACAGGTGTGCCTCACTCCTGATGGAAGTGATACACAAAATGATAAAATTACTAGCACAAAGTACACAAAACTATTCTCGGTATTAGAATTACCAATTCCATGACAGCGGCTAAAGCCCGAGCACTGGCAGCAGACCCGTGGGTGCTAAGCCCAGCACACATATCCAGGGAGAAACAGTCCTTTGCCGTGGAGTTTGCTGTCTGGGCAAACCAGAACGGAGAGAGAAGACAGAAGCTGGTAGTCAGTGGTGTAACAAATTAAGGCTCCTTAGTCCCACTTTTGTGCTCAAATGACTGGACCATGCCATCTGCCAGCGCTATTTTAAACAATATGATGTAGTGAAAGTTTATGGAATGAGAATAAAATGACTGAGGAAAAAAAATCATCTCTAAACTGCTTGAAGTACCACCACTATTGTCATTGCTGCTGCAGAGACCACACTTCAGAATGCTCCTTGGAAACGATGCATTTTCTGAAGAAATATCAGCAACTGAAGTATTTTCCAGGCAGGTGTAAGAGCACCTGCAGCTGAAGACAGTTTCAGCAAAGATCTTATTTGCCATTGCATAGGGGTGCTCTCTAGTAGGACACGCGGCTGTTTGTCCTCTAGAAAAATCAATAGTTTCTCAACAGTTGTAGAGACATATTGAACAGAACTGCCCTTCAGTGTTGCTCAAAGACACAGGGAAAGAAAACCTTGCGGAGTTATCAATATTTCACTGTCAAAAATACCCTGTCTCAGTACAAAGTGAACTGTCTGTGCTAATGTAGGTATAAGGAGTATATAAAGCTTTTGCCTCCCTCTCTCCCTCCCTCCCCTAATGAGTTAAAAGGTTTGCCTTGCTAAATTTGTTGCAAATGTATAAGTTTAGCCTTTAACTGACTGGTTTTTAAATTCAAGATATATTATGCCATCTCTCAATGATGAATTTTCCTTCCTTGTGTGCTTCTCCTGTGACCCAGACAAACTGTTCAAAAGCATCAGACTCTCTCTCTAGGAGCTGGACTGGCTGAGAAAGCTGGCTAGCACTGGTGAGGTGGTTTCTCAGATACTCTAGAGGGGACCTAGAACCACGAGTTCAGACTAGATGCTGGATTTTTAGATAGCTAAAATTAAGGCAATATGAGTCCTATGAGACCAAGCAATGGCAGTTTTTGTCCCAATCTCAAACTTTAGTGCTCAAAGTGTGGTTTTGCATCAATATTTAGAAAATTATGCTAGGCTATGCAGAAATTATTTTTTACAATACTTGCAGTTAAATTTGCTGTGCAGGATGGATTCAATAGTGATAATGAGTGTGAAAGTCATGAGGAAACATACCTGGGGAGATCCTACTCCTTTCATTCCCTTTAGAGCTATATTAAGTCTGTGATGAACTTCAGCTGCCAGAAACATGATCTTATGACCCACATGACTAGAAAAATGCAAAAGCACTAAATGAAGAAAAAAAAAAGCGGTGAAATGTTACTATCTAACAAGAGATCTTCTTAGGACTGAGAACCCTAGAGTCATCAGAGAAAGTAACACACATTGCCCGTATGGATAAGTTTTGGTACAGAGACTAAAAGCATAATGGTTGAGGATATGTTATGCAGGAAATTATTTTGAGTAGATGCTGCATGATATTTTTCATCAACAGTAAACTTTCTGTGAAGTGTTTACCTGCTTACCACAGAGTATTTATGATCCCAAACACGGTGTTCACTAGACAGTAAAATTAGGGCTAGGTTACAGTACTTTAGAGAGAGGGGTACCCCTTTATAAAGTAACTTGATGGCCTGAGTGAGCCAGATGAGTTGAAAACCCAGCTCTACATCAAAGATTTGGACTCAGTTTTCAGTCTCCAAAAGGTGTATTCTGATAACAAATAAATAGGCTCTTTTGAAGACTTCCTCATATCCTCATGGAGCTTTTCCATTTTGCACTAAACTCTTCAACTTTTGTTGAGGCAAATGATCAAGAGAGCCTTTTAGGAGGCAACACATCCAAGGTCCACTTCCAGCCTCAGTGAATGTACAGCTAAATCTACAGAGTCAAAGATGCCTTGAAGTTTGGAGGTCAAGACGCTCTGATAGGAGCTGTGTAGTCCCATCCTTGGGAAACTGACCTCGAGTTTACATTTGCAGTCTTAGAAATGTGTAAGGGGAAGACTACATTCACATTTTCACGAGTATGGCTTTCTTTACTTTGTTTTCTTGCAATTGCCCAGGAATAAATTGCAGTTTGGGGGGGGGGGGGGTGTGTCATTGCCTTATAGTTGTGCTGTTTCTCCATGTTTTTAATGCGAATATTCACTTTTTCAACCTTCCTCTTTCCACAGACTTGTTGAATTATCCTCTGTGGTCCACATCAATTCCCACTGGGGAATCATTTCCAAGTGCTTAGCTTACAGCAAAGTTGTTTCAGACCCTTTTGTGTACTCTCTGCTACGGCATCAGTACAAGAAGACATGGAAAGACATCATAAACAAGATCCTCAAAAGAAGCTCCATCAATTCCTCAGCCCTCACGAGCGAATCGCACAATCAGAATATATTGCAGCTGAACGAATGAGGAGCCTGGTATGGGACCTACGAGACACATAGAAAGATAGATGGGAAACAAGAGTAACTGGCCTATCCCTAGTAGCTATCCTCAGCTGTCAAGGTTTCGGGAGGCAGTCGTGGAGAGGTTGAAGCCCAGCCCGTGTCCCTCCGGTAGCCCACGTAACACCTAAGGGAAGCAGGCTACTTTGCACCTCCTGCCTCCGACTGAAAGAGCGCTATTGATCGCGGTCCTGCAGGCTCCGCAAATACAAATCTCCCATTGATTTCCATCGGCAGTGACACACACATATAGGGTAAAAAGCTAGTCCTCAGCAGAAGGACTCATGAAAGTAATGGGAGCAAACTGGTGCCATCGTAAGATTATTCTAAAAAGCTGCACAGGGTTATTTGTGCTGCTTTTTTTCACTGGCTGCAGGGAACGCTCCCTCTGATGGAGCTGCCAACCTGGCTTTACAAAAACTCTTAATAGGAAAAACTTAACAGAAAAATCTTTACCTAGATACTCATAGAGTGCCCAACATAGCTTTCAACCTCTTCTGATACATATTTTTTGAACAATCCTGTAGAATTGAAGGAAGAGAAAAATCAGTTTTGAAGCATGCTAAAGGCTGGATTCAGCCATGTCTTCTCTAAGTTTTTTAAGTAACTTCCACAGAATCCCATTAGTTTTCTTCCCATTAAATTTCAGAAAAGTAAAAACGGTAGACAGGATGGAAAGGTCAGGATGCCTACCTTCCAGTATATCTGAGCTGTAAAGAGACGGATTTTGCCCAAAGCTGCAGAACTGGGCCCTGTGCCCAGGGGAAAAAAAAAAAATAAAAAAAAATCTTTTCCTGAGGTGTTATTAATCATGGGTTTTTTTTCCTACAAATATGTTACTTAAAGGAAATACAAGCCTAAAGCTGAGTTTAAAAATATAATTTCCAAAGCAAGTGGACCAAAAATAATAGACCCCTTCCCCACCATGAAAGTGCAGCCAATAATCTGAATCCACATCCGAATGTGCAAATCTCAGAAGGTTTCATTATAGATCTTCATAGCTCTAGATTGCACCTATGCATAGTAATGCTATTAACATTTACCATGCATTCAGTTCAGCCTGCAGCTAACATAGGTCTAAATACCAGTAACATTTGCAAAACCAGAACAATCCTACATGTCACACTTCCTCAGACACCGCCACAGTATCTTAATTTTTGTAAACTTTATTTGTAAGTACATTATAAGTACAACTACAGCTGGTAGATAGCTTCACAACTGTCACATAGACACACGATGCTGAAACCACCCTCCAGTGATTCATGAAGAATTACTTTCCTAGGTAATTTTCAGTGAATTCTCTCTCAATTCAGTGAAAACACTATGAAATGAGACAGTTTTTCAAGTGTTTTCTTATTAATTAAGCTGTCAAATATCAAGAGCAATAATTAATCAGTTGTCATTTCTGCTGTTAAAATTTTTAGGAATAATCAATTTCTAAAACAACTTGCATGAACAAAGTGTGTTGTCCTCATAATCTCTTTAAAATTAATTTCAGTTAAAGAACTATTGGCTTCAAAAGCTTCACATTTATACTTTGATTGGCAAAAGACTTACTACCAATTCTGACCTTAATTCTGCACACATTTTTCTCCAGAAAGTGACTTAAAGTCCATAAGACAACAGCAAGTTAACATCAGAAATTAAATTAATTTTTGCTGGGTAGGTCAAGAAAGCTTCTGTCCAGTGGCCATAAAGTATGCAGTTTCCTTTGTGAGGGCAAATAGCAAATACGTACCCAGATTTTGAATAGTCTTGATTAATTAGGCTTCATGCATGTGATACCAGCTTAAATAACAGCTGACACAGCTGGCTACGTTACCACCTATCCTTGCTCATATTCTGACTGTCAATACCATATTGAGAAAATAAGGCCCCGAGTACTAAAAATGTGGGATTACTTTTTAGTTACCACCTCCTGTGTCTGCCCCCAAGCAAAGGCCACTGTTTGGTGCCTATAGCTCTGCAGAATACCCGACAGCAAAGGTTAATGAGCTAAATTAGCACATTCCCTACCCCTTTTGCTAAACGATCAATGTCAGTCATTTTGCAAATATTAGCATGCTCCATTTTGCAAACTCTACCATCAATATAAGTCATTGATAGAACAGACATTATGGCAACTACAATTTCCTTCATACCTTGCAAAAGGTGTCCGCTGCTGAAGTTTTTGGCCAGTGATTCAAAGCCCAAACAGGTAAATCAGTGGGGCGCTTCACCCCAAAGTCAGTGAACGTGGGGTAATACCTCAGTTGTCGGTCTGGAGAGCCTTGCCTTAGCCCTCGCTCTGGCATGGTACTACAGCTGCAAGGAACCACGTTAACCTATAAATTTATATTGTCACCTGCTTTATAAATGCAAGCATTAATATAATGAAGATCATCAACTACCACGTAAATAAAAATTTTCAGCTTAACTATTAATCTTAGTTACAAAATATAACATGATTCCAATAAAATATACACACAAAGATAGTCACAGATTTTAAGTAAGTTTTTACAACACTGAGTTCAAAATTAGCCCTTAGCCAGATTAAATAGTCTACCTCATCTTAATCATTTTACTTCTTGAGCTTAACATAATTTTCTCACGTGCAATAGATAAAAACACCCAGTTCAATACCTGTTTCTTAAGAAATTCAAGTCATTTTGATGACTTGATTGTATCAGAATACAGGATATTAGAAAGTTGATTATTAGTGAGTTTGAAAAGATAAAAAGCTCTATATCTGTATGTTATATGTTTTACTAAGACCACTTTTACTTAAATAAATTGCAACAGGATGATTGCTAAAGTCCACAGCTGTTGTCAACTTTACGTGGGGCTGCTGCCAAAGTCAATGGGAGGTTTGTATGTCGATAAACCTAGCCCCAGAAGGATTTCAAATTATTCAAATAGAGTAAGAAAATTTTCCAGAAAAAAACATCGTACATTTAGGATGGCTAGTAAAAGATGGAGAAGAATACAGCATTGGACTTGTCTCATTATTGTGTATCACAGTCAGTCACTGGTTGATTTATGTGTCACCATGAGCAATAAATCTCTCCCCTTGTATGTGTTTAAAAATTTGTCTTTCTTTCATGGTGCCTTTCTTCTAGAATTAATCTTAAAACAGAGAATAAATATAATTTCCCCTTACTTACATCAGCTCTCTGACACATTGTCATATTTCTACCATCTGAAGCAAGCGAGAGTTGTAAATGCTGGTGCTTGACAAACTCAGTATACAAAATAAAAGTAATACCCTAACATTTCCTGATGACATTTTATAAGATACTAGAAATATGATACTGTGGCTCGTTAAGTGCTAGATATTCAGCTGAATTCTTATAGGCAACTGGCAAAATTTTCTAAAATGTATGTCTAAGTGATGAATGTAGATATGAGTAACTATCTGTCTGCTGAGTATTATATGTACTATACAACACTTTGACTTGAGTGAGTTAGAATAATGATGGTAAATGTAATGCACAATACTTTATTATCTCTGATCATGAAGCGGAACTGTTCTCTTGTCAAACACAAATGCGCGTGTGTGCGTTGTGGGGGATTTTCCATGTGTTTATTTAAATATTTTTGAAAAAGTTTGTAAAGTATGGCTACAATGTGTGCCCAAAATACGGAACTGCATGTGCAAAAATTGTGCAGCTGCTTAGGCAATATGCAGTTTTCTGCAGTTTGTTGGTATCTGCGATCCATATGCAATATCTATTTCTCACACGCATGTTCAATTAACATTGTCTTCGTATCTTGTAAATTTGGCAGGCAGAAAATTGGCAAACAATTAAGGGAATTTAGTCCACTATGTCATTTTGTGGATTCTGAGCTTTTTTCTCCATTCATTTTACAGTTATTTATATAATCTCAGAGCCCTAACTGTGAACTAGGATTCTGTTTTATGTTATGGTTTTGAGCCAGTTTGAATGTGAAGGTCCGGGTAATTGCATTTGGCAAAAACTATAAGAGACTGATAAGCATTTATTGAATAAAGAATAAGTACCAGGTCCTCTCCTGACATAAATCAACATAATAGTTGGTTGCTTCACCTGAGGATAGGGTCCCATTAGATAACTATATCCAGGTTTTATAGATATGTCTTCTAAATATGTAGGGCCCAGTTTTCATGGTATTTACAAATGGAAAGATATAAACAGGATTTAGTGAGTTCCTCATGTGCGTATGTGCCCGCTTGCAATGTCAGGCATCCGCATGACTCTTCTCTAAATAGGTTCTATCCCTGGTTTTACCCTTTGAGTAAAAGACCCCAACAACGTCTTTTCAGCAGCCCTCAGACTTTTTATAACCTCCCTTACTTCTGAAAAAAATAAATTCTAGACATTAAAAATGTTCCAGACAAATCCTTATGAAGCCTGACGACCGTTGCAGCAGTAGCCACGCGTATCACAGCATCACAGACCAGCTGAGGTTGGAAGGGACCTCTGGAGGTCATCATGTCCAAGTCCCAAGAGGCACATCACTGCCTTTTGCTGTAGTTTACCATCTCAATTTTGCCAATGCATCTGTTTGCTTTGCAATAGTGCTGGGAAATGATCTTAGTCTGCTTCAGGTCAACAATAAAATCTTCCTGGAAAGATTTTTTTTTTTTTTTTTAATAATTTTGGGAAGACATCTTAGACTTAACTTCAAAACCAGCTGCATCAGAACAGCTTTAGAGGTTACAAAACTGGGGCAGAAATAGATGTGAATGGAAAGCCGAGGGTCAGGAAGGTTGGGAACGGTTTTGCTGCCGTTGCAATGATTTGTGTTGTCCTGGCTGCAGCGGGCTTTTCCTAGTGACCTATTTTCACGCTGAGAGTTTTCTAGGTCTCTCAGCTGTCCACTTACCCCAAAGAGAAAGGTAAAATTCCCATCAAAGACCAGTAGCTGCCAGAGTCGGGCTGAGGCTGCAAGAGCAGCACAGCCTCCATAGGAGGATCCTTGTTGGGTTGGGAAGACTCTAACGGTTTTCAGATGGGCTATATGGAAACTACTCACATTGTTTGAATGACCAGAAACCACCTACACCTGGATGAGCCTGACCTTTGGAGACAGGCTAATTCTTAAAGCCCAGGAGGTTTAGGTAGCTTGCAGAAAGTAGTTTTTTTCTGGACCTACATGCTTAAGGTTTCATAGTTCCCTTACCCCTCTTAATCCTAAATGGAGAAAGCTCTGAGGGCTCTGAATATTTTGTCCTATACGTTTTAACATGTGCAGTGAATACTTTTGAAACAACCCTTTGGAAACTGCTTGCTTTTCACTAGTATTGGAGCTGTCTTCATTAAATGTTGTTGTGATTAAACGAAGCCTAAAAGCAAAGCCAGAGACTTCACACCTATGTCAGCTCGTTGTTACTTGACCCTAAAAATCACTAAATAATTCAGCACATCACATTCAGCACAGAAAGCTCAGTTAGATCCTGATCCTATGGTCACTATGTGTTTGCTTCAGGGGGTAACCCATGATAGTTAGGGCTTAGCATAGGCTTACGTGTTTGCAGAATCAGGGTTTATGTCTTTGTAGCCCACCCGAGCCTGAATAAGTGAGAACAATATCATTTTAGCCTTAAGTCTGTTTTTTTTAAATTTGCTTTTTATGCTTTCAGCGTTCATTCAGTATATCAAAAATCTTTGATGGGTAAAGTTTCTTTATGAAAACCATCCTGCTCAAAAAGGCAGCTGTCCCTGTTGGGGGGTATAAAAGTTTACATGGAGAAAAGAGCTGCTGCAGTCTTTGTAAAGTGTCTACTTCTTACCTGTAGTCCTGGTGTGTACCATGTAAATATGTATGTAGGACTGTTCATTTTTAAGCAAATAATGCTGATCTAATGAACTAGAGAGGTTGCTATAGTTTAACATATATGTCTATATTTATAAAAAAGATGATTAGCCCTATAGACTGTAAGTGCACTTCAGAAATGTGTGTATTGAGAAGCAAATGCATCAGGTGTATGGCAGCATGCATGTGTGGTAATTGTGTAGTAAAATATGATTTTTTTGTTGAAGAAATCCTATTGCACATGGTTTCAATGTACCCAAAGGCACGAGTCCACATGGTTGATTAATAATCTACAAAGATATATAAGGAAAAGGATCTCCATTTGGAGTTATTACTGAATACTAGGAAACTGTTTTGTAGTCACTGTAGTTACACAATTAGACCTTTAAAGCAAACCCTTTTTAAAAATCATACAAATAGCAAAAAATTGAAAGCTTCCATTCTCCTTGGATTTGGGTCCAGCAAGAGTTCCTGAGGAAAAAGAAAAGCACCGCTTTTGAAAGAAATGCCAGTGCATCCTAGTGCGGTGTTAGTGGGAAGGAAACATGGCCCAGGGTGCAAAGTTGGCTATAGCCTTCCTCTTGCTGACCATCACAGGTAGTCCTGTTTAGTCATATTGCACTGAACGCTGCCTTGAGCTCTTGAACAAAAATTTTTAAAAGTCCTTCTGGAGATCAAAGTGTTTTATATTACCTTCTGACCATGAAATCTTCATGCAAAGACGGGTAATTTCTACTCCTCCTGCTTTGCTAATGTGATCAAAGAGCTACAGAGGAAAAAAAAAAAAGAAGAAATCTCATTAATTGAATGACTTTTGTTAGGAAAAAAATGTCAGTAAAATACTCGGTGTCCTTAGGGTCACACAGCAAACATGTGACAAAGCTGGGGACAAGTTCTCCATGCTCTACCATACCGCCCAGCCTCATTTAAGTAAAATAAAGCTACCTGCATCAACCAGAGTAAAGAATGGGTCTTTTTATAACAGAAACCATAGAGCTTCCCAGATAAGATGTTTGAAAAATCATTATCACATATTGCCTTGGAAAATAGAAATAGATAACTACAAGGTGCCTTGATTTACATTTATTTATACACAGGGCATTTTTCTAAACCTTGGATTTTTTCATGGTGTTTTTATTTTCTTAAGATCATTTTAGTATAAAAAATCCCATATATTTGGCAACCACTAATCATTCCCTTCTGAATTCTTGCAGGAATGTAATGTATTACCAGTCTTTCCAGATACAGTTAGATATAAACATTTTCCCCTAGATTAGATTATTAGATGATTATTTGCTTTAAAAAAAGAAAAAAGTTAGGCCCTGGTTTTACAAATCCTTGCTGTAAGGACAGTGGGGTTGCTTGGATGAGTAAGGACCATTCATATAATGAGAGGTATAAAAGATCCGGCCTGTGTATTTAAACTTTTATGTTTTGTTTTGCAAATAATGGAAGTAGATGGTTTCCTATTTCTAAAAGCACCTAGCCAGTCTGAAGAAAGGTAGGTCTGAAATAAAATTAATAATAGCTGCTATAGATAGGGCATGTTTTGCTTATATTATTATAAATATACCATTATAATTTATTGCATTTTACTTTTTTGTATTACAATGGGATGTAATTGCAGGGGCTATTTATTTAGGAAAAAATGGCAATATAAATAAAACCTTTCTAAATTGCATGGATAGAGAGATGCACAGACCAATTTGTAATGACAACATGCTCAAGAGTGCCATGGGTTACCATGGACTTTAGGGTCCCAGGGAAGCTAAACTGCAATAGTCTCCCAATAGATATTTCAGAGCTACAAATTCATTCATGTAAAGGCAGATACATAAAATTCTGCTATATTAGTACCTACAGTTTAAAGGAATACGATAAAATAAATTTCAGTCCTGACTTTAAATTCTTGAATAATGGGGCCTGTGCTGTCTATTCTGTTTACAATGGCTTGTGCTTTGTGAATACATATCAGATGTTGTAATATATTTTTATTACATAGAGTTAATGGTTAATACAAAGTGACATATATATAAATAAATACTTACTATATATGTATATTGTGATTTTGTTAAATTTACTGTTAATGAAATGTGATTATGATAAATGACTTGGTGTGAGCTATTTTTTCATATAAAAGTTAACATTTTAAAAAGTCTGTTTCACCTCTTTGTTGCAAAAGTTGAGCCTGTAGTGTCATCACAATGCTATCACCTGATCAGTCCCGCTCATTTTTGGAAAACAACCACAAAGTCAATTGCAACAGAATATTACTTCACTGCACTATGAGCAACACAAGTGAAATCATTGAGAACCTTAATACATAATGCATATGTCTAGTCTTAAGACACGTGGTCCTACTTAAATTTAGCTGTTCCTTGACATCTTGAGGAGGTTTCACGGTTGCTGTGAAACCCGGTGGGGGGGAGCTGGTAATGTGGGGCTCCCTATTCCTGCTCCCGGAGCATCCTTGCCCACCCGGAGCTCCCACGGAAAGGTCTCCGGAGGTTTCCGACTCATCCTGAACACCAACCCAGGCGGCACACCCTGCAGAGGGAATAGCTGGTAGTCCCCACAGAGCAGAAGTCTTTTATGGTCTATGTAAAGTCCAAAATCTTTGTCCCCAAATGTGTTCTTCTGCTGACTCACAGGGTTTAATCATTAACTGTGCTTTAATAACAACATCGTAACTTCAATACTCAGATGTAGGTAAGCACTCACTGAAATCAACAACAGTATCTCCAGTCTTCTCCCTGGGATCTCTAGACGGAGATTTGAGCTGAAGCTTAAATTCCACTCCAGTGCACAGATTAGGCCTCTTAAGGGCTCTTTTGCTTCCCTTACAGGTGTTAAATCTCCTCCGTAAAAAAGCAGAAGAGACCCCAGAAGAGCTCAAAATTCTCAGACATCGAATAATTTCTGATTTAACCAACATGATTACTTTGTGCTATGCCTTTGGTTCCCATTTCCCCCCTTTATTTTAAACAGCTCAGCAAATAAGTTTCTCTTTTCCATCTTTCTCTGTGCGTGCCCTCCCTTCTTCTCACACACAGAGACGGTCTCAGAAAGGCTGGCAGGGCTGGACGAGGTAAATAATTTATTCATGTTCAGCTCACAGCCACTTTCAATTTGTACTGAGGGCAATGCACAAATCAGGCTCCAAATGCAAAGCTCTCACTGTTGTCTTTGGAAGGAGAAGCTGGAGACGTGCTGGCTCTGCAAACCTCGATGCCACAATAATGTCCTCTCACAGGGGGAAAAACATTTCCCAGCATCACGGGTCCGTCCTGGGCTCCAGGCTCAAACAAACACTCAAAGGAAACCTGCTAACACAATGTAAGAGATTCTGGGAGGCTGCTCCCTCTGAATCTGTGGGAGGTTTTATTTTGCTCTGGTCTCCATTACAACTGCTTCTTTTCATCCCTTAGGAAGGACCTAAATATTGCCTTTCACATTACAAAGGCTGATGCAAAGGAATATTAATTCCTGGAAAGTTTTGCGTGGAGATTTAGCAGAGACAGAATAATTATCCTGGAAAATGCATCTCATTTCAAAGGACTTGCCATCCACATGGTTATAAAACATATTTCTTTTGCCAGCATGATGCTAGGACCCAGTTAAAAGCTTCATGCCAAATTCTGCTACCCAGACTTTTGAGGGAAACAAGCTGTAATGCCAGCAACACAGTTGACATGCATCTGGCGTGGCAAGACACCTCAAACAATAAAACTACTTACTTATTCTTTTGTATATAGTGGCACATACAATGTAGAAAAGGGGCCCAGCCAGAGCTGCAGGAGTCCTAACACAAAATAAAGAGATGTATGTTGGCTCTTAGAGGTGTAGTCCATCCCTTGAGTCAGTTTGGTCCTCGCACACTGGAGCAGTACATGAGAAGGTAAATCTCAGCACATCATCAGGTGGCCAAGAGGCTTCTGAAGGGGAAAGGCAGTGAGATACTTGGTGGTTTATGGTCCATTAGATAACAACAAGCTGACCTAAACTGATATGATATCCCTGTGTGTGACTGTAAGGCCCGTTTTCCAATGGGTGCGTGCAGATAAGCCATGCAAACGATGCAGGAATACCCGTATCAGTGCCATTTACTCCAATTATTTGTGTTAGCATCCCTCCCAGAGCATTCCCAATGTATTGGGCCGAAAGACTCTAATGAAAGATAAAATTAAAGAAAGCAAACCAAACACAGTTCTCTGGCAGTAAATAAGCAGCTGTTCACGTTTAGCGTTGTGTCAACAGAAAGAAAAAGCGTTCCAGAGGAAGAGAAGATTAAACAACCACTCTTCAACGTAAGAAAAGTGCTTTTGGAGGGAGATACGGCTCAGGAGAAGCTTTTCCAGCTAAGCAAGAGGAAAGAGCAAGCAGCAGCTCCAGCCATTCCTGCCCTGTGTGTACTCTGGCCAGCACAAGTGCAGCCCTGGAGCCCCCCGCTGTGAGCTCTCCTTGACACCGAAATAAGGGAGCACTTGGGTTTGGGTTTTTTTTTTCGTTTGGGTTTTTTTTTGTTTAATTAAACTCTATAAATTCAGATCATTGCAGCACAGCATTTTCCAGGTAATTTCTTTTTTACTCTTTAAGCTCCATATTTGAATATGCATGTATCAAACCATTCTATTTAATAATTAGGATCAATTAACTTTGATGGTAATTTTGACCATGCAGAGGCTTCAGCTGAAGGAAACACTAGGAGGAAACACTGCATATCATTCTAAATTTAAGCAGTCTAAATGATTCAGCTTTCCAGTTGAGGTTGGACATAGCTAATGCCATTTGCCTTTGGGTTTTGGTAAGGAGTTTTATCACTTTAAATTGCCAATATTTCTTTTCAGATTTCTTTTTCTTTTCTGCACTTCCTGAAAATGCTTTAGAGAACCTACTTCCAAGATGACAAGTGATGTTCTGACATCTTTCCTAATGGTTTCATCATTACATCCGACTTAGTAATTTAAAAATTAATACTGCACCTTTGCTGTCCAGGTATCACATTTAATTCCCATTTTACTAACTGCAGCTACATAGCATTTTCCTATATCTGCCTATATGGGATGTCACTTTTGCTTTCATTAGTTCTGTAAGCTTCTTAAACAGTAAAATAATGATTATATACTTTTTCAACAGAGCAGTAATTCCTGTTGCTATGTATTAACTATCCTGACTTTCATGACATATGGGAAGAAATAATGTCGGCTTGATTTATTCTGTTCTAACTTTTTCTGAAGTTGTGTGCTTGAACCTAATACTGCCAAAATCTTAAATCTACCATCACAAGATTTCACTAACATCTTGGGGTAAACCTCTCATTCTGTTAGTGTTTAAGGAAAAGACCCACTGGGGCAGGATCCAGCCAAAAATGTTTGTATTATTATCTTATCGCTCCTACTTCTTTCTGTTGTAAAACCTCCACTCCTCACAGGCAAACTGTCAAAATCAAATTATTTCTTTTAAAAGCAGGTTGCTCTGGAACCCATACAACTTCATATTGCTCGTAAAAATAAATGTGATATGAACAGCCAGCCCAGCAAAGCAATAGCATCCGAACTCACTCTAGTCTGATTAGTTATCACCTTTTAGACAAACCATACTTAAGTCTTGCATTTTCTCCCTGAAGGGCTGTCAGTCATCCTCTCTGCTCCCGCATTTGCCCCAGGACCACTCATGTTGTGTCCCAGGGTCTGCGCAGGGCACAGCACCTATGCAAGGACCCAACATTTGGGATGCCCACGCAGCCCTGGGTGCCAGGTCAGGCTTCCCTTGGCTCCTCTGTTTTGCAGGGAAGGTTTCTCCACCTTCTCATCTACGTCACCAAGTCCTTGAGTCACCACTCTGAAGTCATCATCGTTAAGATGGACATGAGAAAGGACAAAGTATGTTAAATGCATTTTCATCTTCTCATTCAGTGTAAGAGTTGCCAATAACCATAAACATATCAGATACCTTTAGGATGTCCAGTGCCTTGATAATTTAAGAAGTCGATTTTCCTTCTAACTTTAGGAAATTTAATACTTCTCAATAAATTAATGTAATCTGGCCTACTAAGCATGCACTTGCACAAGACCCTTCACCACTATTTAGAAGAGTCTATGTCGCAGGCTGGTTTTCGGCAGCGAGCAAAACTGGCAGTACTCTGCGGCTCAGGCTTGATGCGAGTTGAGTCTTTTCTGAACTTGGGCAGAAGAGCAAGAGCCAGGGTGGCACTTTGCTTCACTGATTATTTACAAAGGTCTACACTTAGGATTGCAGATTCTTGTTTTACCACTGTGAGAAAAAAAATAGTTCATTTAAAGTTTTTAATACATACAAAGTCATGATACGATAATTTTTACAAGGCTGCTTTTTCCTTCCATATTTTCTGGTATAAAGATTGCTTTCAGTGCTTTGTCATCTGTCCTCGTTTAATCCATTTCAAAAATATCTGTGCAGCACGAAACATTGCCGTTGATCTCATTACGTGTCTTCTAATAATTGCAGGTTTTAAGAAAGCTAAAGACAAAAACTGACTGAAATTAAGCTTGCAATGAAAAAGAACAAGAAAAAAATGAGTAGGAGTATGGTAATTACATGCTTATGACTGTGACAGCAGGCAAAAGAAAACAGAGCAGCAGATGGTATCCAAATCTAAAGGAAAATGTAAGTGATGCTGAACTCAGACAGTTCCCTAAATAATGGTGTATTTAGCAGCAGGTAGATGTTTCACCTAAAGAAGTGCTGCCTGATAATTCAAGGACATACATCTGATGTAGGAGGGACATAGGAGCCTTCTTTATTTGGACTAGAAATCGCTTTATCAATTTCTATGTACTGTGGGGCATTTAGCTCACTTTCCTGGCCATCTCTACAATTTTGCTTACCAACAAACTTACATTAGATTTGATATTTGTCACTGGTAGTGACACAAAAAAATCACCTTCTTCTGTGACCTTAGTAGCCTTAACATGGCTATTTGCAACACAGCCTGAGTCAGTAGTAGCTGGCCTCTAGTTCAGTGGGGAAAACAAACATGACACTAAAAGACAACAAAAATTACCATCAGCATTTTAGCACATGCTTCCAGGAAGGCTGGTCAACATTCTAATAAAAGTGTCATGTGAATAAGTGTAATGGAAAAATCAGGGCTTCCCAATTTCCCATGTCTGTGCCTGCAAGAGAACATGAAAGGCCAAGAGAAGGCGGGCAGGAGGTCTAGCCAGCGAAGTGCTGACTTACAAAAGAGGTTTTTTAAAGAAGGGCAGAAAGCAGGGCATGTGTGCAGTCCAACTGTTTCATCAGCAAAAACTTGTGTGTCAGGTCTGATAAAACTAGCCAGCTGCCTAAAAGCCTCTTTCCAGCTATGAATTATTGGGTATGTATAAACACAGTTAATAAGTTTCTTGGGCTTTGTTTTGCTCGTGTTGTTATAATTCTGGAACCAGCAATGTACGACCACTCTGTAGAGCCAGGCAGTATTTGTCTAAAGATATTTTTACTCATACTTTGTTTCTCCTTTGCAATGCAAAAGAAAGAAGAGGAAGGGAATATATATCTATGCATTTTTCATATTTACATACATATATATTTATATCACATATAAATATGTATGTGTTCTACAAATGTATTCCTCCAAAGGAATACTACGAAGGCAATAAAAATCTCTTATCTGTTAAAAATTAGTCAATTATTTCTGTAAAAAATAGTATTTTGAAATTATAATTATTTTCACTTCTCCTATGTCAAGAGGACCCAAAGAATATTGCTGCCTACCAGCAAACAATCAATATACATAAGCAGTGAGATCATCTCAGAAGAACTTCTGATTACTTTAGATTGTTTTCTCCTCTATTTTTTGGCCAACTTGCACAGACTTCTTCCAGGAACCGAGGCATATTCTTGTCTATGGTAAAAATAAGTAGATTAGATTGAGTTGATTAGGTGGTGAAGATACAACCTGTGCCTTTCTAATTTTACTTTTTCTTCCTCCGTAACCCAAATTCCATGTACGTTCCAAACTCTTCACTGAATTTAAAGAGTTTCCTGAGGGAAGTGAGCATCCAGTGTGGCCCATGTGGATTTCCAGTCTCGTGCTGCTTGCTCGGCTCATCCGCACCACCCATGAGCTTCCACACCACGGCCCGAACCAGCCACGTCCTTTTATGTTTTGCATTATGCTCAGGACCTTCATTACATCGTCCCAGGCTGCCTTACAATGTATTTTCACCTTCCCCTTTCCATCTCAGTTCCTATCAGCCCGCACCATGACCCGCAGATAGGCTGACTAGTTACTGCTTGTTATTCTGTGTATTTTGCTTCTTTTAATAGATGCAGGTGCACATGCTGCTGAAGTGTTTTCCCCAGGAGCCTGCAGTTCTTAATCATCCTATTAAAGCGACTGTGTATTTGCCATAATTTTCACATTAAAATTATCTGCTTTAACTGCACACAGAGAGCTGTTCAAATTATTTGTTGTGAACAGCTGATTGAATTTAGCTCTGTTTGTTGTTTATAAATTGTCCCCTGCCTGTTCACAGTTTTAGGGATCTGCTGAGTCACTGAGGTTGTTTAAGATATTATTTCAGCTATTTTGGGCTGGGGACGCATGAGCACTATTGCTTACAGTGAGCTGATCTGAGCATACAGTTTCTGAAATGCCATGGGGCACCTTGCAGACTAGCACCTAACCTGGTGGCATTCCTGGTCTTCAGTAGGCTATCGGAGTTTTTCCCATCATTAATGCATGTCTGCATAGAGTCTTCCTACAGCAGCAGCGTAACAGAAATAGCCTCAGTGTTAACTTGGCAGCAGCAGCCTCTATGGATAGAGCACTGAAGCATTAAGCCATCAAAATAGATATATGTCCAGACTTCTGTTTAGGTAGAGCCTGTATATTTTTGTCTTTCCATACTACGTTTTTCAGTCTTCTGGTCCAACTGGCTGATGCGCATAAAACAAAGGAGCTTCCAGGCAGGCATTTAGTGTCACTTGATGCAGTGTAACTGCTTGCTTTAAATATCTTGCTTGCCTGGACAGAATGGGTATACGAGTACATCGCTCCTGCCTTGGAGCAAAGGGACGAAGATGACAACCTCAGATATCTTCTGGTATTTCTTAAGAAACAGTGATAAGAAAAAGGTATTAGCTACCATACTGACCATGAAGACCTACCTTGCTCTGTTGTTTGTTTTTTAAGTTGTTTAACACTTTTTTATATCAGGGTTTCAAAAAATCTGGGGGGTTTGTCTTGCAGAAAGAAATGTGCTGAGCCAGCCGTGTGCCCAGGTGGCCAAGAAGGCCAACGGCATCCTGCCCTGTACCAGAACCAGCGTGGCCAGCAGGAGCAGGGAGGTGACCGTCCCCGGTGCTGGGCACTGGTGAGGCCGCCCCTCGAGTC
>JANHGO010000012.1:5613314-5751831 GCA_024606505.1 Aquila spilogaster | reverse complement strand
GGTTTCCATCACCTCTATGCCTCCTGCACCCTGTACAACAAGAGACCAGAGGATAGGACACAGTTTGTGATTTTCACTGGGGTCTTTCACACCCTCAGCTTCCTCCTCTCCCTTATAGTCCTGTGTTTCACTTATCTGAAAGTGCTGAAGGTGGCACGGTTCCACTGTAAGCGGATTGACGTGATCACTATGCAGACCCTGGTGCTGCTTGTGGACATCCATCCCAGGTAGGTGCCTGTGTGCTCAGCAAGAGAGAATACGGGCTGCAAAGGAAGCGAGGACCGGGCTTAGTGTTATGTTAAATGCACTCTGAGTGGTGTCACAGCAGGGAGGGATCGGGAGGGGGAGAAAAGAAGCATCCTTCCTTCTGGTGTCTGTTCTGCACGTTGCTTTGTACTTGTGTTTGTGTTTTTCCGGCTGCAGAAACAAGTCTTCTTTCTTAGGAGCTTGTTTTGGGAGGGAGAGCAAAGATGCAAGCAGTTTCGGCTGGGCATGCATTTCCCTTTGAGACAGTGATCAGACCACTGCTCTTTGTCTTAGAAGGTGGATTTAGCGATTGATGGGTTCACGGATTTTAGCACTGTCAGCCTGAAACACTGTGATTCTCACTGAGAGGGAGCACATGTCTCTGGCTCAGAGCTGAGAGAGAAGGGGAGCTGGGGCACTCGCTGCTCCTCCAGCTGTGTCCATGTTGCCGTGCTCTCTGTAACTTTATCTTTCTCGAAGGCAGCATCGTAAGGGAATAACATCTGCTAAATATGTATGCTTGGATGCCTGTATTTAAATCCCACCGAGAGACTTCAGTAGCAATGTTAATAAGACAAGTGAGGGATGTGGAAAGCTCGTTGCTAATGAGAGTCCTTAAGCGAGAGAATTGTTAGGAGAAAAGTCTCCAGGGACTGGAAGAACGGCAGGCACCAAGCAGGCATGGATGTGTGTCAGGAAGCTGTGCAAGAGTCCCATCAGAGATGATGCACAAGCTATAAATCTTGCATAAGTAGGACATGTGTGGGTCTGAAAGGGAAGCAGATTTGGCTGGGGAAGGGAGAGTGGGAGAGACCTTTTCCTGGTCATTAAGGGGTGCAGAGCTGTACAGCTGAAGGAGAGAAAGGCTTGCTGGATGGAAGCCCTGGGACTTGGGGCCTGTGAGAAGGCAGCAGCAGGACAAGTCAGAGCAATCTGCCTGGGAAAAGGGGAAAATAGAAGTCAATCCACAAAGCTGAGGTAGGATGCAGTGGGATGGCGTGGCTGATGGACCACAGTAGGCTCAGGGCTTGAAGGCTCCGATGAGTTGAGGCAGGTAGGTTAAGGACCAGCTGGGACTGGGACAAGGTGTCAGAGCCAAAGGGTGAACTCTGGGCAGGGGAAACATGGGACATGGATCAGTGAGCATGGTGGTGATGGGTTGATGGTTGGACTTGGTGATCTTAGTGGTCTTTTCCAACCTTAATGAGCCTATGATTCTATGGTTCTGTGAAACCAGAGGTGCTGGTTGTAGTGTGGGAAGAAATGGGCCTGGTTTGCGGAGAGTTTGGCTTAGAGGAGGAGTGTGTCTGGAGCAGGTGATTGGGAAGGAAAGGCTCCAGTGGACTCACATGGAGAAAATGGGAGAAGATGGTTTGGCTACGGAGGGTGATAGAGCACTTGTTAAGGATGTGCGTGCTGCCTGGGAGACTGTCAGAGACTGAGTCTTAAAGTTCACGCTGTCAGACTGAGGGGAAGAGAAGCATCTTTCAGCAAGGTGCTGGCAGTGCAGGCAGGTGTCTGATACGGGGAAGAAGAGAGGAAAGCCACGAGCAGACGAGGAGGGTCGTCCCGTATCAGCATCCCACCTTGCCATTCTCTGCAGGCTGGAGGCAAGCAGCAGCTCCTGTATTGCAGCCAGCCACAGGAGTGGAAGGAAGCACATGTGGCTGTCCTCAGAACGAGGTCAGAGCTCGGGGATTCCGTAGCCTGAGGCAAAGAAGTCTGAAAGGATCAGGGCAGGACAGTGCTGTGTCAGAGGAACAGAAACATTTGCTTAAAATTCTCCAGTTAAGCTGTCTGATCCGTGTCTTGACCACAAATGTGGAGCAGAACTTTGGGTGAGTCCTGCTCCTGCTTTTGAGAAACACATGTATAAATCTTCCCTTATCCACCAAGTCACAGAGAGGAAAAAAACAGCCTCCTACCCCATGCGCTGTCTGGTTTGCTAAACTGTACCCCAGTTGCTATTAATTCCTGCTGTGGGATGCAGCAGCCACTCGCAGGGCAGTGCTGTAGATGTGTTGGGGCTGTTTGAAATAGCGATCCTCACACCTAATGCTTAAAGTATGGCTGGATTGTACAGAAAAGCTTAGAAAAAGGGCAAAAATCGCAGCGGTATTCTCCTCCTCTGCATTTTTTCTTGTCTGAGTTAACTTGAAGGCATTCTTGCATTTCTTAATCGTCTCACAGAAGAGCAGGTCTGTGGGGCTGTGGGTATCATACCTCTTCTTTGGAGGAGATGGATTTGTACAGGCACTTTGCTGCCAGTAACCCCTGTTGCTGTTTAGCTCTTGCATCAGGCTGTTCTCTAGGAAAGGAGAGTTTTGATTTCTCTAGACTACAGCAGTGATGGCTGATTCCAACCTATGGTGCTGCTGTCCTGTCAGTGACAGCTGCATTAGCTGTAGGGTCAGATCTTAGACCCTACACAGAGGCTCTTCACAAAGTGATCTGCATCGAGATATAGTGGCACATGTACAGGAATGCTTAGTGTCTGCGATAGTACCCAATAGCGTAACATGGGTGCTGGGAGGACATACATGAGAGGCCAAAGTTTGCAATTGTAGCTCAGCCTACCCCTGGCTTTTGCGTGGTTTAGTTTCAACAGTGAGAAATGTGTACGGACAATTTTCTGCTCCTCGTGACTCAGAATCCACCCGCCAGGGGGTCTGGGACAGGCGTTACAACAGATGGCTTTATTACCTGTGACTTGGAGAGACACAAGTGATCTTCTGAAGATCATTTGAGATGAGTACGAAGGAAACCTCTAAATACCTCACAGAATCGTGTGAATGTTTAGGGCACACGTCCTTTCGAGTTAGCTTCAGTGTTTTTACTGGGTACTGCTTTCTCTTGACTTTGTTCCCAAGACTGAGCTATCTGAGTTAATGTGAGAGCTCTAAAGTGCTGAACTCATGTATTTCTCAAACAAAATTATCTATACTATCTTTTTAGTGTACCCAGCTCTTAAAGATAGCGAATCTTAAGGTTCAGTATCTCATAAGCTTTGTTTAAAATACCATACCTTCAAAGGGATATATCTCAGATTTTCCAGGATATTAAAATCTTTGAATGAAAGCTTAGTCAACAATCCAGTTCTATTACCAGTGTCACCCCTGGAACCCATGTTTATGTTCTTATCTAACTGCATGAAAGAGTGTACAAAAGCAAAATACCCATCTGAGCACATGATCTACTGGAAGGAATGAGATAAAGTACTTTCGTTTGTGATGTGGTATTTACTAGCTACATCTGGAAATGCTGAACAAAAGAAATCAGTTGAAGTCTTCAGGACTTGCCACATCACGCGTGAGCTCCTGAGTCAAAAACGGCTTTGTGTATACCAATTAATGTGTGGAGAGATATGATGGAGGGAACTATTGGAGACAAAAAATACCCCCTCCCCACCCTAACAGCATCCTAATTGAAATGGCTTTGGATATTTTTTTCCTATACTGACGCATGCTGGGTTACTGCTAGTCTCAGTGCAGGTCTTAAGTGAACTGCTGAACCTCTAAGATCCTGTTTGCACCTAAAAGTACTCCAAGTTCTCCAGCTCCTGCAGAACTGGAGGCATAGGTTCCCTCAAACAGGTGGATTTCTTTTTTTACTGCTCAGCTGTCATTTTGAGCTGCATATAACTCAGATGTAGAACATGTAGCACTGTTAGATGTGTTTCAGTTCTACTTATGCATATTCTTTAAGAGCAAGGCAATTCGTTATTTCTTTTGTTCGCTTTTCCATCATGGCAGCTACTGTGGGAAGTGAATGCAGGAGTGTACATAGAAAGGAAAAAAAAGAAACAGTTTTTTTTTAGCCCAATCAAAAGATAACATTAGAACTGTCTGACACAGATAGCACCAAAGCATCTTGAGATCCTCAGAACACAGCACGCGCTTAGACATGGATCAGACAGTTACAGCAAACAACGTGCAGGTGCGGTCATAAACCACACTGCTATTAACATATGCAAGCGTGGAACCTGACAATGAGTCATCAATCGCAAGTTTGCAATAAAACCAGAGGGAGACCAGCTCCAAGCTGTTACAACGTGCAGCACGTGGGCCAGGCCACTGGCTTCGCCCAAGACACGTGGTTGCTTTGCCACAAGACTTGTGCAATGAGCCCACAGGCAGCAACACTGCTACGCACCTAGAGAGGGATTTTGGCAAGCAGCCTGGCTTTGGTTTCATCCTTTCCCAAAGGGAATGTGTTGGCACATTCAGCAGTTCAGGTGCAGATGGCTCTGGGAGGTACAACCTGTGCTTCCAATCCTACAGAAACACCTGCAGAACCACAGGCACATCCCTGGGCTTCACCCAGGCAGCACAGAATTTGCTCAAGCAGGTAGAGGAGGATGGAAAAATCAGGGCAGGACCAACTGGTGTCTGTTTGGTCAGAAATAAGGCTGGTTTGAGCCTCGGAGTCAGAACACCTCAGCTTTTCAGATTTGTTGTATAATTCCTGGCTTTGCAAAGTGCTCAACGCGTGCACAAGCTGTCGTGAGATTTATGGCTGCACCGTTCACAGCTACTGGATGTAATGATTGCTCCAATGTTGGGCTGACTGTTAAGAAGGTGTTTTTCCTGTTATGATTTCATCATGTTTTATTGCTTACCTTGCTGGGCAGTTTCTCCTATTCACAATATGGTCATTTGAATTGCCTTTCCTAGGGAAGTAGGATGCTGCCTGTCCCACTCTATTATTTTGAAAACATTTGAATATCATGAATAAAACTCAAATACAGATTGCAATGATTCAGAAAGGAGATGCAACTGGATTCAAGGCTGAATGCCACCAGCCTGTCCTTATGTAAATTGATATAATGGGGTGCATGTGCATATAATTGTACATACATGCATTCCTCAGTAATTGGTTTTGGAAAGTAACATCACGTAAAGCATTAATACTGACTGTTCTCCTATGGAAATGCAATGCATTGGCTGTTGGGTTATGTGAAAGCAGCACGTACTGGAAGAATTGATTTCAGTTATTTCAGAAGTATAGCCTTTAAAGTCTGCTACCTGATATTATGATTCATGTTCTTGTTTGTGTTGAATGTCACACAGTGTAAGAGAGCGTTGTCTAGAAGAGCAAAAGAGACGGAGGCAACGAGCAACAAAGAAAATAAGTACCTTCATTGGTACCTTTATACTTTGTTTTGCACCTTATGTTATCACAAGGTAAGCGGGAACCTACGTTCTGAAAAGATGGTGAAGATGAACTCTTAACTCAGAAAAGCAGGGCACCGAACCGTTAATTGTCGCAAGTCCCCTATAAAAGTTCTGTGTAATATTTCAGCTACCAGAGAATGTGGTTAGCTCAGCAAACAGAGTATGTGGAATGTCACAGCACTTACAGTCCAATCCCTCTATAGCCTGTGGGCCAAACCCCATACAGTGAGCCAAGTCGAGGAGTGGGTTGCATGGGAGGGAATAAGGAGTTCAGTCCCCAGGTGCCAGGTGATGTTGTGGTTATTTTCTGAGACCAAGAGTTTACCTACATTTCGGACTACCTCAGTGGCCCAGGGGGTGAACCAACCCACAGCGTGCTACACTAGTCTGAATAGGTCAGGATGGAGAGCTCTGATCGAACAAGACTCGGATGAGGTGAGAACATGGCCCATAAACTCAAACAACAGCTTTCTTGGACAGAGTTCTTGGTCATAAACATCAAATATCAAAGCTAGTCTGGCTTACAGCTAAAGAAAATCTTGCGATTTATGGTCAGATGTCCCTATTTATCCAGCAGCTTATTTCTGAAAATGGCTCCTGAGGGAAACACAAAAGTACTCCTGTGAAACAAAATTATTGAAAAGCAAGTATATCTGGATTAGCGTTATCAAGTTGTTGGAAGGAAATTTACAACTTGTGCTCATTATTAAAACTCTGGAAAAACCGAAATACTGCTGTGCAGAGCAGGGAAAGAAAAAGATAGATCTAAAGCATCACTCATTCCAGTATTATTGGAGAGAAATTACTGGGGCTGATGTCAGTCAAATTCCGAACTGCCAAAAAAAAACCCACATGGAAAAACCTGAATTAAGACTTAGTGTAAGTGGGCAATAGAAAAACCCATATTTCCATCACAGTGCAATACCCTGAATTTCTGTTTCTAACAGAGCCATTAACAAGCAGTCTCGTAGTCTCTTGTTAGAAAGGAAAACCTGCATGCCACATTGATTTTATGTTCATGATAATAATAGCTAATTGATCTGTACTAATCTTGTAACAACGATGGGAATACATTTTTATAGCATTGTGAAATTTTTCTTCACCTTGACTTCTCAGTGACAAAGAGACCATGTCCTGTGCTGTGAAAGGGTATGAAAGGATTTATAATTATGGGCACTTAGCCTTAACTCTCAGGCTATAAGATATTAGAGCACGTCTTGTCGCAAGTGGTTAAATTTCATTTTATACTGGGTGTGTGAAGCTAATGACAATCATCGCGGGCATTGAATAGCTCTCAGCTCAGCCCTGATGACACCGAGCGCTCGAGCCAGGGCTGTCAGAAGTATTTCTGTGCTCCTTGCAGCTCAGTCCAGCATTCAGCCACCACCTCCCCGCTTCCACTGAGCTCCGAGGCAATTTGTGTGCTCCTAATCCTGAAGTACAGAAAGGGAGGGTTAGAAAAATCCTCAGCCTACCTGCTTCAATCCTTACAAGGGTCACTAAGTGTTCACACAAGTCTTCAGTCCATGAAGGACTGATAGCTTTTCTGCAGGGGGTGTCCGGAAGAGTTGAGGCATAGGGTCCCGATGGCACAGAGATGCTTTGCACCGCGATACATGGAGGGATATTTGAGGGCAACTTCTGTATGTGTCTGAGATGTCAAACCTAGGGGGGTGAGGAGGCTTAATTATGTAAACAAGTATTATTTTCTGGACTAAATCCTGAGTGTTTTGCACTTCACAGGATGGGGCAATCAGTCACTTTTCAAGGCAGTGAACAGAAGATAGCTGACAAAGTGTATTATTCCCACGTGAACAGCAGGCTCTACTTGGCACAATACTTCCATTAAACATGCTCTAAACTAGCTGATGATTTGAGGCCTCCAAACAGGCAGGTACTGGGTTACACTATGACATCTTTCTGCTTCCACACCAAAAGTCAGCAGTTGTCTGCAGCACCCATGAGGGAGGGAGCCGTGCCTAAAGCTTCAGTTGGACAAATGCCTCTCTGGTTCAACCAGAGTCTTTTTCAGCTTACATCAGGGTAAAGATCAGATTAGTCACCCCTTTTATCAAGGAAATGCCCTTTTAATTAGTTCAGAGGCTGACGTAAGCAGTACATCTAGGCAATCCCATTCTTCTTGATTCAGTGTCTTCATGTACCAGATGTATGTTGTATATTCCTAGGTATAGCTGGTTGCTTGGTTTGGAAAAATGCTATTACAACACATCTCTTCTTTTGCTATATTTATTGTTATGTGATTGAAAACAGTATTGAAAATCTGTTTTCTCTAAGAAGCTTCTTCATCACGAAAGTCAAAGGAAGCCGTGCTATCTTTTAATATTCACGTCATAGTCTGTGCTTTTCAGACAAATACAGAACTTTGCTCACGTGATTTAGTAAATGCTGTCAATTCGTGGGAAAATTGGCCCTAAATTAAACAATTCTGAAGAAAGAAGTGTGCAGTCCCAAGCCCTCGGGTTAGGGAGGATGGCAGAAGAGGCAGAAGACAAATTCTTTTGCATCATCTCTGGGGAATGGGACAAACAAAATGCATTTTTACATTGGTTGGCTGTCCTCTGCTTGGGCAGACAGACAGGCAAACTCACAGGGGAGTTCTGATCTATGTTCTTGCTTGTCTGCATATAAATACAGTTTTCCTAAGCAATTTTAGGTTGGCATATTTGAAGGCCTTCTAGGCTCCCTCAAAAGCTCCATATGACATAGGTGGAGGGGTAGGAAGAGAGGAAACAGCCTTGAGTTGTGCCAGGGGAGGCTCAGGTTGTAGGATAGTAGGAAAAAATTCTTCTCACAAAAAGTGGGAACACTGATGATTATGTTCAGCTTATTCGTTAACACAAGAAAAAAGACCAAGGTGAAATTCTGATACTATGAGTCCTGTGTGAAATAAATAAATGAATAAAATCAGAGTTGGTAGCAAGCAGAACTGTTAGGATTATAAGCTTAAAGAGCGGATCCGAATTCCTGAATTCCTGCTCAGTTTCACCTCTGGACAAGACATACTCACTTGTTTGAGGCTCTCCAGCCTATTCAGAGTTTTCTCCATAACTCTGTTAATTTCTCAAGGGGAGGCAATGCTCAGGAGAGATACTGCCATTATACTAGCTGCCTATATGGACCTATGTATGTCCAGTAAAATACTTCACTGACATGATAAACTGCATTTTCACTCTGTTATCTGCATAAGAGATCAAGGTCTTACTCTTCAAGGTGACATTCTTGTTTACTGGAAGTGAAAGAAAATAATTGGATTTGCACTTGCCACCAAGTGCACTATAGAATTATGCTTCTAAAATACTAAAAAAAAATTATCATGGCAAAACAGTTTGTAGTTTTGAAGTATGGGAACTGAGTATCAGGCAGTAGAAGAGTGGGTTTGGAAAGCGAGTTAGGGAATGATGTAGCCAACGCTGTAGAATTTAATTTACAGGTAGCACTGAAATATTAATGCACATTCACTGAAGACATCTTCCTGGTTGAAATGTTTCATGAAAATTGAAGCTATGCATATGATTTCCCTCATTAATGAGAAACAAACCCCTCTTCCAAAGGCAGTAAGGTATATGACACGACTTGAAGGCATTTAATTGTTTCTACATGAAATAGAATTGCGTACCTTGGGGTTTATCTGCAGTTGTTTGTTGCTGTATATCTGCAAATGTAATTTACTGTCAAAATAATACACAAAAACGGCAAGATTCGTAAATGTCAAGGACACAAGGAAATAATTAAAGAAAATGTCATAGATTCTGTTGATAAAAGCGTTGGCTCTTTAATTGGTCAGTCACTGGAGGCAGAATTAGTAAGCCTAGACTTACAACCCTGAAGTGTCTGTGTGATGGGCTTTAAATGGAGATCGTTAACAGCTCATAGAACTGGGTGACAGAGGTTCAGACACAGATTTGTCATACCTTGGTCATTCAAGGCATCCACTGCACTTAATTAAACTTAATCCAATTCAATATCTGTAAAACATTTGACAACAGTAAATCAACCACGTTAAATTCAAGATGATAAAATTTAAAATGCAAAGGAGTCATTAAATATGTGAAGAAGGGCGACTCACGGTAGATTACAGAGTAAATATGACTCAGTAGAAGATTAATAGCCAAACATTCAAATCTCATTTTAGAACATATTTACATGGGTGTCATAGCTACGTTTTCTTATATGACAGAATTCACCAGACCAGACCTCCAGCAGCTAGAGTAGAAGGTAATTGTGTCTGACTTTGGATGCTGCTTTGTAAAGATATCAACCACGAATTAGAAGGAGAGGTTGGAAGAATGGCATGCACTTAGGCAAGATGAAAGGAGAGAAAAATAATGGCAGTTCTTTGTGATCTCATAGCAGCTCAGTGATGAGCTGAGCCAAATCCTCAAGCATTTTCATACAATATAGCCTGGTCACCTCCAATGCCTCACATACCCGTGAGCTCATAACCCAGTAGTTACTGGACATTCCTCTTTTCATATACATAACCCTTTCAGCCCTTGTCTCCACTGAAGCACGAATAGTCTCTCTGGAGAACAGCACAGGAATGCAGAACATTTCTGAAACGGCCATTCAGCTCAGTAAAGATATAAAGAACTTGAAATTAATTCGTTCTTTGATAATAGGACATATTAATGTAAAGATGTTATTTGTGACAGGATGATATTTCTCTCTGAAACATGGTGGTTATCAATGACTAACGCTTGATTATTTGACAGTGAAATTAAGAGCATATAACATGAATTGTCAAACTTCATCTAGGTTCCTTTATCTCATGATTCCATCAAATTATTCATTTAATACAGCTTAGACTTGCACTGCATGCTGTTGCAGCATATGCAAATGAATGCCAAAGAGGTGCTCAGGAACCGCTTCAAGATGACAAAGAGGCCATTGTAAGTAAGAACTTGCAAGAGCAGTAGTAGTTCTTAGAGCAGTAGCTATCCAAGCATCCCTGAGCACTAGGATGTTTCGAGCACTACTGCCACGCTGTACCAAATACAGGCTCCTCAGCCCCACTTTCGTGCTCCGGTGACTAGACCATGCCATCTGCCAGTGCTATTTTAAACAACAAAATGTAGGGAAGCCTTATGGAACGCAAACAAAATGGCTGAGGAAATCCTTGTTTCTAAACCACTTGAAATGCTCACAGTGTTGGTGTTGATGCTGTAGGAACAACGCTTGAGAATGCCCCTTGGAAATGGTTCTTTGTCTGGAGGAGCATTAGCAGTTGAAGATTTGTCCAGCCAGGTTTAAAAGCGCCTGTGTCTGAAGATAGTTGTCAGCAAAGATCTCATTTGCCATTGCATAGTGGGGCTCTCTAGCAGCACACATGCCCTTTGGAATCATTCTTCTCTAGAAAAATCAATAGTTTCTCAACATTTGTTGAGACATATTGAACAGAGCTGCCCTTCAGTGTTGCTCAAAGACAAGGGAGAAGAAAATCCCATGGAGTTATCAATATTGCGCTGTCAAAAACACTGGAGGTCTCAGAACAAAGTGAACAGTCTTCGCTGGGGTGTGAGGAGCATATAAAGCTCTTATCTCCCTCCGTCCCTTCCCAATGGCTTAAAATTTTGGGGGGGCTAGATTTATTGCAAAAAATATGTTTGGGCTTCAAATTGACCAACTTTAAATGTTAAGATTAATTGTGTCATTTCTTAATGAATAATTTCCCTTCCTTGTGTGCTTCACCTATAACCCAGTCAAACCATTCAAAGGCATCACACTCCAGGTCCTGGACTTTTTAAGAAGGCTATGTAACGCTGCAAGATGGTTTCTCAGATACTCCAGAGGGGACCTTGAAGGATGACTTTGGACCAGATGTTGGATTTTTAGATACAACAGTAGGGAGATATGATTCCCACTCAACCAAGCGATGACATTCAGTGTCCCAATCTCAGACTTTGGTGCTCAAAGTTTTTGCAACAACAGTTAGGAAATTATGCTGGACTACACAGAAACATATATATGTATTTTACAATATCAGCTATTAAATGTGCTGTGCAGAATGGATTCAGTGGTGCAGTTAAGTGTGAAAGTCATCAGGAAATGTTCTTGGGGAAATGTATACTCTTTTCATATCCTTTAGAGTTTTATCAAGTCTGTGATGAGCTTCAGATGCCAAAAACATTATCTCACGGCATGTGCTACTAGAAAAAATGGCACACAAAAAACCCACACTAAATAACAACAACAACAAAAAGAAATATCAACTATGAAACTTAGCTTTCTAACATGAGATCTTATTAGGACTGAAAACCCTAGAGTGATCAGAGAAAATAACATGCATCGTCCATGTGGACAAATTCTGGCAGAGAATAAAACCATAATGGTTAGGAATACAACATGCAATGTCTACGAGTAGACATTTTTCACAAGCAGAAAATTAACCTGTTTACATAAGAGTATTTATGATCCCAAACACAGTATCCACTACAGAGAAGAAAAAAAATAATCAGGGCTAGATTACTGTACTATATACAGAGTGAGCTGACCCTTTATCAACAATCTCACTCACTCGGGTCATCAAGAGGAGTTCAAATCTCAGCTCTACAAAGAGAGTTGGACTCAATTGTTAGTCTCCAAAGGTGTCTTACAGTAACAAATAGAGACTCTTCTAGAGTTTGCCTCACTCTGCTGGAGCTATTGTACCTCACATGCAATTTTCCAACGGATTTGAGGCAAAGATATGAAGAACCTTTCAGGAAGTAACACATCCAAGGCCCAATTCCACCTTCAGTAAGCATACATCCAAATACACGAAGTGAAGGATGCCTTGAAGTTTACAGTTCAAGATGCCCCAACAGGAGCTGTGTAATCCCATTCTGGGGAAACAGACTGCAAGCTTACTATTGCAGAGTCACAAAAACGTGTACATTCACATTTTCATGAGTGTGGCTTTTTTTCCACCCTTTTGTTTTCTTGCAAGTGCCCAGGAATTTGGGGAGGGGTGCGTCATTGACTTCTCATTGTGCTGCTGGAATACTCACTCTTTCAACCTTCCTCTTCCCACAGACTTGTTGAATTATCCTCTGTGATCCCCATCAATTCCCACTGGGGAATTATCTCCAAGTGCTTAGCTTACAGCAAAGTTGTTTCAGACCCTTTTGTGTACTCTTTGCTACGGAATCAGTACAAGAAGACATGGAAGGACATCATAAACAAGATCCTCAAAAGGAGCTCCATCAACTCCTCCGCCCTCACGAGCGAGTCACACAATCGAAATATATTGCAGCTGAACGAATGAGGAGCCTTCCTCATGGGTACGGGATCTTCCAGAAGCATTAAATGATATATGAGAAACAACAGTAACTGGCCTATCCCTAGTAGCTATCCTCAGCTGTCAAGGCTTTGGGAGGTGGTCACAGGGGCTGTGTCCCTCCCACAGCCCCCATATACCCATGGGAGGCTGCTTTGTGCCTCCTCCCTCCAACTGCAGCATGCTATTGGTGCGTGGTCCTGCAGACTTCACCGAGACCAATCTCCCATTGATTTCCATCAGCAGTTACACACAGAGTGGAAAGCTGCTCCGTGGTGGAAGGGCTCATGAGATTAGCAGGAGCAGAAAGGGGCAATCATGAGATTATTTCAAAAAAAGCCACGCAGATGTATCTGTGCCATATTCTTCACTGGCTGCAGATCAGGGTCTCTCTGATGGATCTGCCAGCTTTACAAAACAACCTCAATCTGGTTGCTTCAGCAGGTATCCTATAGAAAAGATCTTAATAGGAAAATCTTAATAGCAAAATCTTTACCTGGGTACTCATACAGTGCCCAGTATAGCTTTCAGTCTCATTTGGTACATATCATTTAAACAATACTGTAGGACTGACTGGAGAGAAAATCACTTTTGTCATACACTACACGCTGGATCCTGCCATGTCTTCTAAGTAACTTCCACAAAATTCCATTGTTTTCCTCCTCATTAAATTTTAAAGCAGTAAGAAAAAAGAAAAAAAGGTAGATAGATAGGATGGAAGGGTTAGGATGCTCCTGCCTACCCTCAGTCCCCTTTGTAGGATTTCTGAATTATAAGGAGATGGAATTTGTCCCAAAGCTGCTAAAATCAAAAAAAAATCAGGAATAATAATTACTTGGTTGTCACTGCTATGATTTTAGTAATAATCATTTCATATAACAACTTGCATCAAGAAAATGTGTCCTCCTCATAATCTTACAATTATTTTCAGGTAAAGACCTATTGGTTTCAAAGGCTTTACATTTACACTTTGATTGGCAAAAGACTTGCAAGCAATTCTGACCTTAACTCTGTAACCGTTTGTCTCCAGCAAAGTCCACAAAACAAAGGTAAGTTAACATAAGAAAAGAAATTTTTACTCAGTAGGTCAAGAAACCTTCTGTTCAGTGGCCATAAAGTGCACAGCTTTTTGGTAAGGGTGAAACAGCAAATACATCACATGCCCAGATTATGAATAGTCTTGGCTAATCTGGTTCCATGCATGCAGTGGCAGTTTATATAACAGCTGACATAGCCGGCTCTGTTAACATCTATTCTTCCTTATATTCCAACTGTAAACACAGAAATCAGAATCATATTGATGGAATTACTTTTTAGCTGCCACCTCTTGTGTCCTCCAAGCAAAGGGCACTGGATGGCACCCATAGCTCTGCAAAAGACCTTCCCCTTGCTTGGAAGACACAAGAGGCAGCAGCTAAATTAGTATATTCTGCTTCATTTATGGTAAAAATAAACAACCAAAATCAATCATTTTGCAAACCTCAGCATACTCTGTTTTACAAGATCCACCATGAATATTTCCTCTTCAACACAACGGAGATTATGACAACAACGGTTTCCTTCGTACCTTGTAAAACACGTCCACTGCTGAAGTTTCTCACCATCAGTTCAAAACCTGAATAGGTAACTCGGTGAACGGTTTCACCCCAAAGTCAGTATACTTGGGGTAATACCTCAGGTGCTGGTGTGCAGAGCCTCGCCTTAGCCCCACTCTCTGGCATGATACCACAGCTGCAAGGAAAATGTTAATCTAATGTTAATCTCATTGTCACCTGCTTTGTAAATGCAAGATTTAATAGAATGAAGATCAGTAATAGCCATGTAAATAAAAATCTTCAGCTTAGCTATCCAGTTTAGTTATAAAACTACAGCATAAATATAGTAAAATGCATACACAAATGTAGTCATGGGATCTAAGTTTTGCCAACACTGTGTTCAAGGTTAGCCATTAGTCATGTTACATTGTCTACCTCATCTTAACCATTGGACTCGTTAGGCTTAAAGTAATTTTCTCAGGTGCAATAGGTAAAAAGACCCTGCTCACTGCTTGTTTCTTACAAAATTCAAGTTGTTTGGATGACTTTGTTGTATCCCGAAAGGATATTAGAAAGCTGATTATTAGTGAGCTTAGAAAGGTAAAATACATTGTACCAAGATGTTATGTGTTTTACTAGGACCATTTCTATATAAGCAAATTAGAACGGGGTGACGGCTGAAGTCCGCAAGTGTTGTCAGTTTATACACTGGGCTGCCACCAAGTCAGTGGGATGTTTGCATGCCGATAAACCCAACCCCAGAGGGGTTTCACACTTTCAATCCATTATTCCAATAGAGAAAAATAATTTCCCAGGAAAAAAAAGAATAAGCTACTGTTAGAATGACTGGTAAAAGGTGGAGAAGAATATAGCATCAGGCTGTGTATCACAGTCAGTCCCTGGATGATTTATGTGTCACCATAAGCAATAAATCTCTCCCCTTGTATGCATTTAAAGCTTTGTCTTTCTTTCATTGTGCCTTTCTTCCAGAATTAATCTCATAGCAGAGAATAAACATAATTTCTCCTTACTTACATCAGATCTCTGACACACTGTCATATTTCTACCATCTGAAGCAAGCGGGGGCCATGCATGCTGGCGCTTGACAAACTGACTCCATATACAAATAAAAATAATACCCTAACATTTCCGGATGACATTTTATAAGATATAGAAATATGATACTGTGGCTCGTTAAGTGCTAGCTATTCAGCTGAGTTCTTATAGGCAACCAGCAAAATTTTCTGAAATGTATGTCTAAGTGATGAATGTAGCTATGACTAACTACGTGTCTGCTGAGTATTATATGTACTATACAACACTTTCACTCCAGTGAGTTAGAGTAACGATGGCAAACGTAATGCTCAATACTTCGTTATCTCTGATCGCCAGTCGGAACCGCTCTCTTGTCAAACGCCAATGTGAGGGTGCGCGTGAGGGGTGGATTTTCCATTTGTTATTTAAATGTCTTTGAAAAATGTTGTAAATTAAGGCTACAACGTGTGACCAAAATATGGAACTGCATGTGCAAAGCTTGTGCAGCTGCTTAGGCAATATGCAGTTGTCTGTTTGGTGGTTTCTGCTAATCCATATGCAATATCTATTTCTCACATGCATGTTCAGTTAACATTTTCTTCCTATCTTGTAAGTTTGACAGGCTGAACATTGGCAGACAATTAGAAGTACTTAACCCAGTATGCCATTTTGCAGGTTCTGAGCTTTCCCTGCTGCTCACTTTACAGCTGTGTATTATTTATATGATTTCAGAGCCATAATTCTGAACACCATTTTTTATTACATTTTTGAACCCTGTTTGGATGTGAAGATTTAGGTAGTTCTATTTGGCAAAATGCATAAGAAAATGAAATGAGTTTATTGAGTAAATAAGCAGTATCAAATCCAGTCCAGACATAAATCAGCCTAACGTTTCAACTGATGATTCTGTCCCATTAGATAACTATATCCAAGTTTTACAGATCTGACTTCTAGATGTGTAAGGCCACGTCTTCAAAAGTATTCACACATGCAAGATGTAAACAGAATTTACTGAGTTCCCTATGAGTATGAGTGCCCACTTGCAGTGTTAGGCCCGCCTCTAAATAAGGTCTATCCCCATTGTTACCTCTTTTTGAGGGTAAAAGATCCTCAAAACTATGTTTTTGATGGCCCCAAACCATACTTTTTACAACATCAAATTTTATTTCTGAAATAATCAAGTCTAGACAATTTAAAAGTCCCAGGCAATTCCTTATGAAGCTGAGGAATACTGTAGCAGTTCCACATGCATCACATCATCCCAGAGCAGCTGAGGGTGGAAAGGACCTCTGGAGGTCATCTTGTCCACCTCCCAAGAGGTAATCCCTACCTTATGCTGCCATCTCAGTTTTGCCAGTGCATCTGCTTGCTCTGCAATAGTGCTGGGAGATGATGCCAGCCCACATCAAAAATAAAGTCTTCCTAGAAATTAATTGAAAGAAAAAATTTGGGGCTTAAACTTGACATCAAAACCAGCTGCATCAGTACAACTGCAGAGGTTACCAAACTGGGTCAGAAATGTGATCAAGAGGCTTGGGGCCAGAAAGTTTGGGAACCCTTATCCTTGCTTTGTTGCTATTGCAATGATCCACATTACCCTGGCTGCAGTGGTCATTTTCCTAACAACCCATTTTCACACCAAGAGTTCTCCAGATATCTCAGCCATCCACTTACCCCAAAGAGAACATTGCTCTCAAGGCTCGGTAGCTGCCACAGAGGAGTCTGAGTCTCCATAAGCAGAACAGTCTCCATAGAAGAGTTCTTGTTTGCTTGGGAAGGCTTAAATGGTTTTCAGGTGGGATGTATGGGAAAGCCTTACGTTGATGGGCTGCAACCAGCCCCACCTGGGTGAGTCTTGCCTTGGGAGACAGACAGCCTAGTTCTTAAAGCCCTGGAGGCTCAGGTCATTTGTGAGAAGAAAGTTTTTTCTGGATTTACTTGCCTAAATTCTCATAGTTCCTTCACCACCGCTTAATATTAAGAAAGGTCTCAGAGGTCTCTAAGCATCTTGTCCAGTCCACTGTTACACTTGCAGTGAATTCTTTGAAACAGCCCGTTGGAAGCTGCTCACTTTCCACTGCTCCCAGGACAATCTTCTCCCTCGTCTTCTTCTGATTAAATGAAACTTCGGTTCAAAACCAGAGACTTCACTCCTATATCAGCTTGTTGCTATGTGGCCCTAAAAATCTCAGTATATTACCGCACACCACGTTCAGCACAGAAAGCTCAGATGGGTGGATCCTATGGTGTTTGCTTTAGGAGGCCCTGGGTAGTTAGCTCTAAATATAAGCTACTTGAGCCTGAACAGGTGAGACAAAAATAACATTTTAGCCTTAAATTTATTATTATTATTTTTAATTTGCATTTTATGCTTTAATTCAGAGCGCTAATTATATCTCAAAATCTCTGATGGATGAAGTGTCTCTATGAAAACCATCCTTCTCAAATAGACAGCTGTCCTTATTAGGAGGTATAAATGTTTACATGGAGATAAGAGCTGTTGCAGTCTTTGTAACGTCTGCTTCTTACCTGTAGTCCTGATGTGTGTCATGTAAATATGTATTGAGAATTGTTGTTTTTTAAGCAAATGATGCTGATCTAATGAACTTGAGAGGATGCTAAGGTTTCTCATATATGTCTATATTTATAATGGAGATGGTTAGCCCTATAGACTGTAAGTGCACTTCAGAACTTTGTGTGTTGAGAAGCAAATGTATCCGCTGTATGACAGCATGCACGTGTGGTAATTATGTAGTAAAATACGTTTGTTTTGTTGAAGAAGATTGTACATGGTTACAACATACCCAAAGGCCTGAGTCCACACGGCTGATTAACCATCCTCAAAGGTATGTTAGGAAAAGGATCTCCATTTGGAGTTCACTGAATGCTGGGAAACTGTTTTCTCATCACTGTAGTTATAAAATTACAGCTTTGGAGCAAACTTGTTTTTAAAGATCACAGAAATAGCAGAAAGGAAATGGAGAGCCTCCATCCTCCTGGGATTTGATCCAGCAAGATCATTCTCCTAAGGAAGAAGGAAACAAATGCTTTCAAATGTAGTGCCAGTGCATCCTAGTGGGATGCCAGTGGGAACACAGTGTGACCCAGTGTGCAAACGTGGCTGTGTCCCTCTCCTTGTTGCCCACCACAGATAGTCCTATTCAGTCATTTTGCACCTATTCGACCTTGAGTCCTGGAACGCAATTAAAAAACCAACCTGTTGGATTTCAAGTGATTTACATTGCCTCTCTGACCACGAAATCCTACCTGCATCAGCCACAGTGAATGATGGGTCATTTATAATAGAAACCATAGGGCTTCCCAGATAATAACGTTTGAAAAATCGTTATCACAAATTGCCTTGGAAAATAGAAATAGGTAACTAAAAGGTGCCTTGATTTACCTTTATTTCTACACAGAGCGTTTTTGTAAACCTTGAATTTTTTCATATTCTTTTGATGTTCTTAACATCATTTTAGGATTACAAAATCCCCTATATTTGGCAATCATTAATCATCCCCTTCTGAATTCTTGCAGGAATGCGATGTATTACCAGTCTTAATAGATGCAGTTAAATCTTTTCCTTTAGATAAGAGTGTCAGATGATTATTTGCTTTTAAAAAAAAGTTAAAGGGAAAAAGTTAAGGATTTTTTTACAAACCCTTGCTGTAAGGATAGTGGGATTCCTTGGGTGAGTAAGGACCATCCATAGGATATGAGGTTTTAAATGGTCTGGCCTGCGTATTTAAACCTTTTTGATTTGCTTTAAGGTATCAAAAATACATGGTTTCCTATTTCTTAGCACCTAGTCAGTCTGCAGAAAGATAGTTCTGAAATAGCATTCATAATAAATGCTGTAGGTAGAGCATGTTTCAACTATATTATTATAAATATAATTTATTGCATTTTACTTTTTTTGTATAACTATGAGTTGTAAATTCAGGGGCTATTTATACGGGGAAAAAAGGCAATATGAAAATGTGGATAGAGTGATGCACAGACCAACTTGTAATGACAAAATGCTCGAGAATTCCATGGGTTAAAATGGACCATGGAACTTCGGAGTCTCAAGTAAGCTAAACTGTTATAGTTTCCCAGTGTATATTTCAGAGATACATATTCTTTCACACAAGAACAAAAACATAACATTCTGTTGTATTAACACCATTGAAAGGAATACAAGACAATAAATTTTAATCCTGACTTCAGATTTTTGACTAAGGGGCCTGTGCTGCCTATTCCGTTTACAATGGCTTGTGCTTTGTGAATACATATCAAATGTTGTAATATATTTTTATTACATAAAGTTAATGGTTAACACAAAGTAACATATAAATAATTACGTGCTATATATGTATATTGTGATTTTGTTATATTTACCGTTAATGAAATGTGATTATGATTAAATGACGTCGTGTGAGCTATTTTTTTATATAAAACTTTACATTAAAGAAGATCCGTTTCATTTCATTGTTGCAAAAGTCAAGCCTGCAAAGCCATGGCAATGGTTGGAGCCGATCATTGATTTCCAAAATGTGGCTGAAGTCAAAGTCAATAAAGTCAACTGCAACATAATATTACTTCAGTGCACTTATGAGCAACACAAAGGGGAAATAATTAGAGAATATGTTACGCATTTATCTAGTTGTGATACATTTGGTCCTTACACTTTCCTTGATACCGTGAACACAACACATTGAAATGGACACACATATCCCCAGACGTCTTCCTGTGATCTCTAGGCAGAGATTTGACCTGAAGAGTAAATTCCACTCTGGTGCATAATTGAGGACTCTTAATGACTCTTTTGCTTCCCCTGTGGGTGCAGAAAAGCAGAAGAGACCTCCAGAAGAGCCCAACATTCTCAGACGTTGAATAATTTCAGATTTAACCAATATGATCACTTTGTGCCATGCCGCTGGTTCCCATATCCCCCTTTATTTTAAACTGCTCAGCACTCACTTTCTGTCTATCTTTTGGTGTGCGCGCTTTCCCTTCTCACACGCGCAGACATTGCTGTGAGGATGCTGTGTGTGGGTTCGTGAGCGCTGGTGCTGAGGTGCAGTTATCTCAGAAAGGCTTGCAGGGCAGGATGGGGAAAATAATTTATTCATGTTCAGCTCGTGGCCACATTAATTTACACTGAGGTCAGTGCAGAAAGAAAACTCCAGATGTCAATTTAGAGCATGAAAGCACAGTCTGGCTGGTCAGCCCAGGCAGTAGTTTTCATAGAATCATGAAGGCTGGAAAAGACCTCCCAGATCCCCAAGCCCAACCCAAACCACCCCCACCATGCCCACTGCCCACATCCCTCAGTGCCACATCTCTGTGGGTCTGGAACACCTCCAGAGACGCTGACCCCACCACTCCTTGGGCAGAGTGGTACCAATGTCTCACCACTCTTTCTGAGAAGGAATTTTTTATGTTGTCCTTGGGAGCAGATGCTGGAGATGTGGTGGCTCTGCCAACCCTTGGCACCAGGATAATGGCCTCTCAGAGGGGAAGACGCCCAAGGGAAGACCGCTAACGCAGTGTGAGGTGCTGTGAGGCTGCTCCCTCTGAATCCTTGGGAGGCTTTGTTTTGCTCTGCTCTCTATCACAACTATTCTTCACTTAGGAAGAACCTAAATATTGCCTCTCAGATTACAAAGGCTGGTGCAAAGGAACATTAATTCCTGGAAGGTTTTGCCTGGAGATTTAGCAGAGACAGAATAATTATCCTGGAAAACACATTCAATTTCAAAGAGCTTGCTGTAAACATGGTTATAAAACTTTTTTTTCTATTGGCAGCAAGAACCCAGATAAATGCTTCATGCTGACTTCTACCCAGGATTTTGAAGGGAACAGCTATACCACCAGCACCACAGTGGACGTGCATCCATCACGTGAACACGAAGTATTACTTACTTATTATTTTGCATTTAGAAGTGTGTCCAATGTAGAAGTGGCCATTAGCCAAAGTTTCAGAAGTCCAAACACGAAATAGAGATGCATGTTGGTCCATACAGGTGTAATGCATGCCTTGAGTCAATCTGATCCCCCCACAACACAGCGGAACATGAGCAGAGGAATGTTGGTGCATCACATCAAGACTCAGAAGGGGAAAGGTTATGAGGCACTGAGTGGTTTGTGGGTCATCAGATCATAACAGGCAGAACAAAAGAGTTCTATCACTGCGTTTCGATGTTTGCATGGTTTTCCAACAGATGTGTCCAGATGTGCCATGCAAACAGTGCAAAAATACCTTTATCAGTGTCATTTACTCAACTGATGTTAGCATCCCTCTCCTTGTATTCCCAATGTGTTTTTCTGAGAGAAAGACTCTAATGGAAAATACAATTAAAGGAAGCAAATCAAACACAGTTATCTAGCAGTAAATAAGCAGCTAGCCGTGTTTAGCATTTTATGAACAGAAGGAAAAAGCATTCTAGGTAAAGAGGATATTACATAAATATTGTTCAGGATTGCTTATGTGAGGTCCCATGGTCTCTACAGGGCACAGAACCTAGGCAAGGTCCTGGCTCCAGGTCAGGCTCTCCCTTGGCACCTTCCTTTGCAAGAGAAAGCCCTCCACGTTATCACCTGTGCCACTCATTCCTCAAACCACCACTCCAAAGGTGTCATCATTCAAGTGGACGCAAGAAGGATCAACATGTGTTAAGTCCATTTTCTGTTTCTTATTCAGTGTAAGAGCTGCCAATAACCATAAACATTTCACAGAGACTTTTAGGAAACCCTGTGTCTCAGTTGCTTAGGAAGAGAATTTTCTTTATACCTTCTCAGTAAATTAATGTAATCTGCACTGCTGATCATGCACTTGCATGACAGCCTTCATCTCTACCTATGAGTCTATGATGTTGTAGACTGTTTTTCAACAGCAAGCTTTGCCTCTCCGCCAGTGGCGACGTGTCATGCCTGGTGCCTAGGGCTGCATTTCCAGTCAATAGAGATGTGCATTTCCAGAAGGCAGTTCAGAAAGCTCACGCTGGACACAGTAAGATTCCTATGTAAGTGGTATGACCTGATGTTGGAATGTCTTCCGATAAATTTGCTGAAAGTATTTCAACTAAAGCTTATGTATATTACCCAAAATGCTGCTGTACAAGCCCAGCGCATAGTTTTCGTCTTTTGTTTTACTTCTGTCGTGAGCATGAGTAATCCCAAACAGCTGAAATTCTCATAGGACCATAAGGAAGTATTTAAAGCAAAATGGGACAGCAGATGACAGCAGTAGATTCTTAAGAGAGAATGTGAAGCAACCTGATGGGTGGGGCATTCCACCAAGTAAAGTCTTGGATCTGAAGAAACTGGGCTATCAAATTCCCTGTTTGCCCTCATGGAGCAAAACCACCAGATGTACCATCTGGCTGATGGGTAATCTGCCATGTGTACGCTAACAGAATCATTTCCAGCTGCCGTGCTTTGGAGTTGAGCAACGAAAATAATTGGTAAAGAAAATGTTGTAGCAAATTGGGCATTTGGGGCTCCTGCCCTCAGGTGGGCTCGGTTAAAACGAATCCAGCACCAGCACATAATAACCCCAATGATGGCTGTTCCACAAATCTGTCCTCTCCAGACTATTTCAATTTTATGATTCCCGCTATTAGATTAATCTCCGTAATATCTCTGCTGCAAACCTCAGAGCAAACTCTATAGATTTCAATCTGTTTTATGCATGGGCAGGAAACGCTTCAACAGGTGAGAAGTTGAAGAGCGAAAGCTCTATTTACGAGACACTAAAAGTATGAAGGAAACTTTCAGAGAGAAGAAGAAAGTTCCCCAGCTCTTTTCTCCTGCAAAACGCCCTTGACGTGGATAAACACTTGCACAATAGGACACTTCATGCACGCTGGCACAAGTTAGTTGCATTGTTTCCAAGATGCTGATATATCAAGGGCAAGTGTCATATGATAGTTTTGAAAAGGCTTCAGGAGATGATGAAATAGGGAAAAAAAAAATATTCAACAGCCCACATTTTCAAAACTTTGCTTACCAAAAATTTGGTTAAAATCTTAGCGTTTTTTTGTCTCTCAGCACTCTACAGTAGTAAGCCTGAGATGCTACTTCATAAATAATATATACATGACATACAACATTTATGCTATACGTAAACTGTTAGTTGAACCCCTGATGGACTGCAGTATTTTCAGTGTTATTTTTAAGCCAGCACGGGAAAGAGAGCTAAGTACTGCTGAATGTGGAGGAGTGCTGTTAGGCTGCTTTAGCTGCTGGAAAAGACCTTTTGGATTCCCACGGCCAACCCCAGCCCACCCGCACCGTGCCCACTGCCCACGTCCCTCAGTGCCACATCCTCATGGGTCTGGAATGCCTCCAGGGATGGGGACTCCCCCACCTCTTTATGGGTATGGGGACAAGGCTCCTGCCCACACCACGTGCCACAGTCCCAGGACAGAGCTGCTGCTGACTCTCCCCCCTTTCTCCATGTTCTGCCCAAATTCAGTTTCAACAGCAAATAAATCAGAAGCTGAGAACAAACCTGGCAGTTCTCTGAAGCTCAGGCCCAAGTCCTTTCTGAACTCAGACACAGGCGGAGGAGACAGAGCAGTGCTTTGCTGTGCTGACTATTTAGGTGCATGCTTTCTCACTATTGAAAATTATTATTTTACCACTATGAGAAAACAATAACAACACACAACCTCTGTCTGTTTAAAGGTTTTGATACATAAAATCACAATATGTTAATTTTCAGAAGAGTTCTCTTTCCTTCCTTTTTTCTGATATGAAGATTGCTTTCAGTGCTTCATCTGTCCTTGTTTAATCCATTTCAGAAATATCTGTGCAGCACCAAACATTTCTGTTGATCTCATTAAGTATCTTCTAACAATTGCAGGTTTCAAGCAAGCTAAAGACAGAAACTGACTAAAACAAAGCTTGTAGCTCAAAGGAACAAGAGAAGAAATGCTTAGGAGTATGGTCATTACGTGCCATGATAGAAAAGGAAACAGAGCAGCAGATGGTAGCTACATCTAAAGGAAAATGTAAACGATGCTGAACTGAAGCAGTTCTCTAAATAATAGTGTATTTAGCAGCAGGTAGATGCTCTTCCTAAGGAAGTGCTGCTCAGGAATTCAAGGGCATACGTCCTGTATAGGAGGGACGTACCAGGCTTCTTTGGTTGACACCTGACATCATCAGTCGCTGTGTACTGCAGGGCCTGCCCATCACCTTTCTGGCCACCTTTATGATTTTGCTACCAATATGCGATGTGTCGGATTTAATGCTCGCCATTGGTAGTCACACAAAACGTCACCTTGTTCTTGATGGCCGTAGCATGGCTATTTGCCACGTAGCATTTGCATCGTAGCCTAAGTAGTAGGTGCCCTCTAGTTCAGCAGGGAAATGAAACGTAACGCTAAAAGCCAACAAAAACAGTATTTTAGGACTTGCTCCCAGGCTGAGCGTCGTCATAGAAGTGTCATCTGGATGAGTGCAACGCAAAGAACAGGTTGCCCTGGTTTCCCACATCTGTGCCTGCAGCGGAGCCTGAAAGGGGAGAGGAGCTGGACAGGGCAAAGGAAAGGATTTGTAGGAGAGCAGAAAGCAAGGCATGACTGCAGCACACGTGTTTCGTCAGCAGAAGCTGCACGCCAGGTCTCATGAACTGCTGGAGGAAGCACAGGACAGCTGCCTAGCAGCCTGTGTCCAGCTATGGATTACTGGGCGTGGATAAGCACAGTTAATAATTTTCTTTGTTTTGCTCAAATTGTTATAATTCTGGAACCAGCAAAGTACGAGGCTGCTCTGTAGGGCCAGGGTGTATTTGTCCAAATATATTTTCGGTCATGCTGTATTTCTCCATTGCAATGCTTTTGCATAGAAGAGGCAGGGAAAAATATCCATGCATTTTTCATATATATACACTTAGATATTTATATTGCATATAAATATGTATGTGTTTTACAAATGTATTCCTCCAGAAGGTATAAAAAAGGCAATAAAATCTATTATCTGCTAAAAATTACTCAATTATTTTTATAAAAATATTAATATTTAAAAAATATAATTATTTTCACTTCTCCTGTGTCAATAGAAACCAGCAAATAGTGCTGCCAGCCAATACTGAATATATTTAGGCAGTGAGAGAATCATCTTGGAAGAATTTATGCTTACTTTAGGTTGCTTGCTCCTCTTGCTTTTGGCCAAGTTGCCCTGATTTTTTCTGTATTCTTATCCATGATAGAAGTGAGCAGTGAGGTTGAGCTGGTGGGACTTTGAAGACGCTGCCTGTGTGATGAGCTTTGCTTTAAGCTCAGGACTTTCATTACATGGTCCTCACGCTGCATTTCCTCTTCCGCCTCAGCTCTACCTGCCCCATGCTACGACATGCCCATGGGCTGATGAGATATTGCTTATTAGCCTGTATGTTTTGCTTGTTTTAATACATGCAGGTGCATGCATTGCTGAAGTGCTTTCCCCAGGAGCCCACAGCTCTTAATCATCCTATTAAAATGATTGTGTATTTGCTATAATTTTCACATTAAAATTATCTGTGTTGGCTGCATATACAGAGCTGTTCAAACTCTGTGTTGCGAGCAGCTGATTGAATTGAGCCCTGTTTGCTGTTTATAAGCGGTCCCCTGCTAGTTCACAGCTTTATGGAGCTGTTGAGTCACCAAAGTGATGTATTTCAGATATTTTGGGCTGGGGGGCACAAGCAGTGCTGCTCAAAGCACACACTCTGAAATGGAACGGGGCACCTTTCAAAATGGTTTCCCCATATCTAGCACCTCACCTGGTGCCTACTGTGTTCCAGTGGGGTACCTGAGTTCTCCTGATCATAACTGCATGTGTGCTGCCTTCTGTGTGCTGCATCTGCCTCGGAGTGAGGGGATGAAGATGGCAGCCTCAGATACCTTCTGATATTTAGAATCACAGAGTCATTAAAGTTGGGAAAGACCTCTCAGATCACCAAATCCAACCCCAACCCACCACTGCCCACGTCCCTCAGTGCCACATTCCCACAGTTCTGGAACATCTCCATGGACGGTGACCCCACCACTCCCTGGGCAGCTGTGCCACTGCATCACTGCTCTTCCAGAGAAGAAATTCTTCCTAATATCCAACCTGAACCTCCCCTGGCTCAGATACAGCAGTAAGAAAAAGGTGTTCGCTACCGCACTGACCATGAAGACCTCTCCTGCTCTGTTGTTTGCTTTTAAATCATTCAGCTTGCTTTTGTATCGGCATTCAAGAACTTTGGTTGTTGGTGGGTTTTTTTTTTGCCCTGTTGTAAGAAATGTGCTGACATGTGGGCTATTTCAAACAGTCTCTAAGTTTAGGAAGACTTCTGCTTAGGATTGCTTCAGGGAAACTTCTAATCCAGAAATACAATACTGTTTCAGAATGAGTCTGCTAACTTTCCCAAAGCGCATTTGCTTATAACATGCAGCTATGCACGTTGTTAAAGTTTGTGGTACGTTATTCCAAAGGCAAAGGCAGTGAACTGAAGATCTACCAAACGCTGCTCTGAATACTGCTGCCACCGTCCCCTCCCCTTCCACGTTGCATTCACAAGAAAAGACTCGATGCAGACAAGCACTGGAGGTGCTTCTCAGCCTATTTGTACACGAAGCACCGTTTGCCTGAGCACAGGAGGAATTTAAAACAAGAAACCTTTTCCTCACTCCCAAATCTCTTTCCTCTCACCTCCTTTCCCTTTGGGATGCTTTGCACAGGCGTGCTGCCGGTGTGCTCCTTTCAGGGTTTTTCTTGCTTTTCCTTTAGTGTACGTGTGTCCCTTACACTGCTTCTCTCACTGTCATCTGTGCTGTTACAAATCAGTAAGGCTGATGGAGGCAGGTACTGCTGAATTTTAGGGAGTTTTCTCTACAGCTCATAAATGTACAATGCTGGATGTGTCAGTTATCCATCCAGTCCCCACGTTCCCTTACAGTGCCACCTGCCCCTGTTGGGACCCTGCAGCTCTTCTTTTCTCCCTCTTGCAGCAATTCCACTTTACATAAACTTCTTTCACTGAAATGCGTCGATTTTCAGCAGTGATTTGAACTATGGACCCATCTCGGCTTATTGGGGGAGGAGGGGGCAAAGGAGACAGGGACTGTGAGTTAATAAAGAGGTGATTAAATTGATCTCCCAGATCCCGAAAATATGCTTACAAGCTCAGTGTTAATGATAAACATACAACTTACATAAGAAGCAGCAGTCTTAGGAAGTAATAAGTGAAAAACAATATATTCTCTCAACAGTATTGAGACAGTATCTTCACATTTATATTCGGGCTCATGCGAAGTCATGATTTCTGCTTAAAAATGATGAAATTACAGGGCAAACGTAATTGAGGACAATGGTATTTGGCCACGGTTTCTCCAACTTGCAGACAGCTGATGCGGGGCTTTTCTTTACAGCTTTTAAGGCTGGAAATTTCTTGTAACAACGACAAAAAAAACCTTGGGATTCTTCAGGGAGATTTCCAGCACACCTATCAGTGTTGGCAGCATTCCACCAGAACTCAAGTTATATGCTATTTCTTAGTAGTGTGTTTACAGGTGCACCCACAACACATGGAACCTTTTACAAATATTCAAGTGGAGATGGGTCTGTAGTTCTTATCATAAAATCATCGTACTTTGCACTGGGAGTCAGATAAAACCAAAAAGTCTTCCTGATCCATGACCATGAGCCATGATAAGAAAGCCAATGCAGCAAAAAGCATCTGGGCAATTTTATCTTGATGCCAGTAGATTTGGGATGGCTTCAACAGGTATTTGTTCTTGTTACTACCCTAAAGCCTCTTTATATCCTGACCAAATTAAAAGCCTGGCCAAGATACTAAATATTTCAGAATAGCATTTTCAAATGCAGAATTCACAGGAGACTTTGGGGTTTCCTTCTGCAGCTTTTTCCCATTTTAGAGAGTGGGAGCTATGGTGAAACCATTATTTTACATCTTGAGTTGTTAGGCTACAGCTTGATCACTGAAACAAATTCGATGAGACATAATCAGGAAAGCTGATAAATACTACAGACTCCCACACTCTGCTCTGATTGTTACTATAATAAGGCTACATCTGTACAGTTTGGCTTTCCTAACGTCAGGCAATTGGCAGCTCTGTAGCATTGATGCCCCCTGAGGGCTGCCTGTCCTCATAATTTTTTCTGTCTACTGCAAGTAAGCACATGAAGTGTATGCTACATGCCCACACAACAGCACACAAACACACATACCAGTATTGTCATGGGTCATAAAGGCTCATTTCCACTCTACCATTTCTAACATCCTTATTTGCTTCTTATTCCCCATGCAGACTTAATCTTTTCCCCCTAATATTATACATTTGTTTTATTTTAAATTTAGAATGGATTATTTCAGCAGTCTATGCCACTTTTATAATCTTTCTAGAAAGACTGAGGGAATTGTCAATTGAGAGACAGTGGTACTTTAGAGCTGTGCCTGGCATGGGCCAAGTATTCAGCACAACGGGAGGTGGATGGAGCCCTCACTTGGCTCATTTCATGTTAGTTTTGCTAACTGTCCATCTTCCTGCCACAAAAAGCTTATAACACCATTTCCTCTTTCACACCAAACATGAAATTCATGTCAAATCATTAACTCATTGATGGAATTCTTTCTTGACCATCCAATTCCTAGCCTGACCAGCTCTGTTCCTGCATCTCCCCTCCTATCAGATCCCAAAATTCAGAGTCATTTCCTATTAATTGAAGAAGTACAGTTATCAGTGTTTAGGGAGAAACATCTGCTTCTGAGTTCTCTGGTTTGTACTGGCAATCTTGAAAAGCAACCTCTGTGGCTCTTCTTTGTTGGACATCTCAATGAATGTCAAAGTCAGACTATCTGAAAAGTCAGGAACAGGAATAATTTTAGAGAAAGTTTGTGTGGACATAAAGGTGAGAAGAAGCATCTCTTCTCATTCAGCATTACTGGGACATTTTCAGAAAGTGGGATACTCTTGTTCTTCACTGTCTCCAGAGTTAGTGCCAGTGAGTCCCCAATCAAACAGCCAAGTGAAACTCCCCGGTCCTGAACTGCTTATTACATTTGCATTTCAGTCTAGCTACAAATCATCCAACAGTCAAACAATTAATAATACATCTGAGGAGTGCGATAATCTGAAAAGCACTCTCAGGAGGCCCATACTGCTTTAGGAATGATAGATTGCTTCCAAAGCCGAGGTGAAAATTCATCAATTAATTTTATGAACGCTTTCATTAGTGAGAAACTGATTTTATGCTGCTGGATCTTCTCCAAGTCATGTATGTTCTGCACGTTACCTAAGGCTGAAGGTGGCACAGTTATTGACAATACAGTACTATCAGTACATGAATCAGCACACTCTGTGTGACTCGGATTCATTAAATTTGTTCCTGGTGACATTTTAGGGCAAAAATGGCAGAAAGTGTGCAATGAAATATCACTGCAAAATTTCAGTAAAACGCAAAAATACCTCAAGATTTAACAACCAATCAACATGTTTTAAAGTGCCATAGCTTACAGTTTCTGTTGGAGCTGTTGACTCAATGGCCTTGGTCCTTTGGTGCAAGCCAAAGCATTGCCAGGAAGCGTTATGTTTATTAGTGCAGCTCTAGATGCCATTCATTGCCAAATATGTAAAAACAAGCTTTTGCACTGGGGCAGATACAAGGTAAATATAGACATGAAGGCTGTTTTTCCATTTCCATCCCACTCCTTTCCAGGTTATACTGTAAATCTATCAATTCTGCTTCTGAGGGCCTGATCCAGCCTTGAAGCCACTTGAAGTGAGCTGCCTTAAAGCTGTGGCAAGCTTCTGGGAGACAACCAGAGTAATGGCTCCATTCACCTGCCAATTGGAGGTCTCAGAACACTGTAATAAATAAGAATGTGATTTTAAAGCCCTTTACAATAACAAAAACCAACACCACCTGAAGCCCTGTAATCAGATCCAGGTCTCTGAGGTAAGAAATAGATCTCAAATTTAAATCCCTCTGGTCTATTCAAGTGAGATTCTGCTGTCATTGATCCTTATTAACCTAGGTATTGAATTTCTGTCACACCTAAAACATGAAAAGTAATTCCATTTTTCATATTTTTGCTTGCTGACAATAAGGCTGGCTGGATTTTGTTAGATCTTTAACTGCTGGTTTACCCTGAGTGCTCTTCTCTGTTGCTCTTGGGGTAGTGCTGAGTTAATGAGAGTGATTGTGGTGTTGACATAAGAGGTATATTGAATTCTGGAAAGCAGCTGCTGCAAATTAAGTAAGAGTTAATGATTAAATATATATATATATCAGATGATTGATGTAACTGAATATGATAATAGGAGGGAATATTTGCTAACTGTTAGCTCTAAAAATCACCAGTATTTCAGAGTATACAATAGAGATCTGGAATGGAAATAAACTGAAATTAGGAGAGAAAGCTTTCTTTCCATAAGCACGTTTTGGTGTTACTATTGGTAAATGTGCAGAGGAAGTCTTTTCTTGTTTGTTTTGTGTGCAGTAAAGGAAGTGTTTTTGTTTGTTTGTTTTAAATCTCATTCTCAAGGAAGACCCTATTCTATATGTGCCATCTTTAGATTGTAGTGTTATCACAAGGGAATAGTATGAGGCTAAAGTTGTAGGCAGTGGCAGAGCGGTGCGATGCTTCTTTGCTGTATTCTGCCATACTTTGAGAGCACCATGTGTGTGCCTGGCTGGTGGGGATGGGTGAGCGCTTGAAAGGTCTCTGAGAGAGCCAAGCAAAGTGGCCTGAGCATAGAGCTGTGTGGGATGCTGCTTGATCCAGCCTGTACAAACCACCAGGCAGAGGGAAGGCGAGGATGGATGCAACCTCTCTGAGCCTCTGTGTCGCGTTATTAAAGGTGCTTGTGCAGCTGAAAAGGTAATAGCATGGAAATGCAGATATATCAAGCGCCTTTACGTTCATTTCACAAGCATCCCGAAGTTCTGTTCTTGGTGTTTTTATTGATAAATGTGTTCTTTTCAGCTAACAATGAGTTAAAATGATATACCAAAAGTCATCCAGGGAGCACAGACCCTCTGAAATTCATGAAAGGCATAAGCCTGTCCTTTTGTTGCTTGATGAGCCAGGAGCAGGGAGTCAGTGGGAGAACACCATTTAAAAATGTCACATGAAGCAGTAGTACAAATCTCCACGGGGAAGAAAAAAATCCATAATTCGATGGGTTAAGAGGACAGAGGAGCTACCACAAAAACTCGTGAACAAGTTGTTCTACAAATCTGAATGTGATCTTGGTGGGTTTGCAAGTCAAGTCCCACCTAGATGTAAACAGGCAATACAAACTGCACAGCGATGTAGATGGCGGAGACTGGTTATTTAGTGACTTGCTGTTCCAGGCACATTCACTATGATGGCTTCATTGACCATAAATTCCGCTGCTCAAAAATCTTATTAAAGTGTCACAGTGAAATACAAAAATGTCATCTCAAGCTAAATGACCTTTAAAAAGAAATTAAAGACGAGTAAGCACGTTAGGCTACGTGTACAGATCTGATTTAAGCTTGGAAAATTGAGGAAATGTTGGAATAAAGATCTTCACCATCTGAAGTGAATCACCTGAAGCTTAAAAACAATTGTACCTTGCATTAAATACTGGTACACCTATTATTGAAGAGGACTGAACAATTTTCATGCCGCTGTGGTAGCACCAATAAGCACATGTAAAAGTGGTACTAAAATTATTGGTGAAATCAACTGTAAAAATCACTTTCCCACTCTTCACGTATGCTACAATGAGAAAGAAAAAAGATGTCATATCCTCTTAGTAAGAAACAGGGCTTCTTTGCACTGCTGTTGGATAGCTGGAAGCATACATGTAGCAGCCTGTCCTGCAGTGCTCCCATACCAGCCCAAAAATGTGCGGCCACAAGAGGTGACACTGCCCCAGCTGATGCCATTGGCACAGGCTTGTACCCTTCTTCACACCAGGCTGGGGGCTGAATTCAGGTGGAGATCTTTACAAAAGTAAGCAATAGAGAGTCACTTCTGCCTCCAAACTTGGGCATTTGTATGCCAATTTTAAAGGTTTAATTAAGGAAAGGTGTTGGTGTGGAACCACTTGTCCTCCACTCCAAGTTAACCCGCCTTTGTTCAGTTGTTTCTCAGAAAGGTCAAGCACCCACTGCAGGATGATGAGAGGAAAGTAAATCTGGTTGTGTAACTCTGTTGCTGACAGCTAAAATCCATACTTTGGTAAAATGTCCCAGATTCACTGAAAATATGAGCTGAAGGTAGAGCAAAAAATAATGAGCTGAAGTCAGGGGGAAAACAACTATACATGGATCAAGGAGGGGAAAGAAGGTGAGAGAAACTGAAAACACACCGCAGGCAGAAAATATCCCATGAAAACTTGCGTTTCTTCCCCAGCATCGTTGATAGCTTCGTTTGCATTCATTTTTATCAGTGTGTTTTATCCACACAGAGTTCAACCTCACACTCGAAGGCACAATCAGATAATCCTACCAGTTTTCTGATTAAATTTGAGTTAGAGATTACCACGATTCAGTACATTTATCCCAACAGGTGTAAGTAGACACAGTTTTAGTAGATACAGTGTTGTTGGCTTCAGCATTCCCAAGCTGATTTGCAGATAATGAGCTTTGTCTTCCAGAGGTTTGCACGCTTGTAGTAACCGAGATGGATGAGAAAAAGACACGTGGTGATAGAAATTATGATCATTATAGAGATTAACAAATGAGTAACTCGATGGCATAGCACACATACTCAAGGCAGTGGGCTCATGCTGAATTTTGTGATTCCAGGGGCTCTGTATGGGAACAGATGACTGATGGCTGGTATTATCAAGGAGAAAGGAATATGTCCTGTTTTAACCTTTTATTTGTTCAACCTTTACCGTGTGGGTGATGCTGAATTTCTTATTACCTGAAGATATACTTTTTTTTCCCTTTATATCAGGAATGCTCAAAGCTTGGCCAAGTCCTCATAGAAGCAGCTGTTAGAATGGATCTGCAATCATAAAAGGAGTGCATCTATCCTCCAGTTTTATTTCCTGTTGTTTCTGCAGGATTGCTTTTTTTTTTTTCCTACAACAGTAAAAGCAAAGGAGATAAAAACCAAAGAATTTAGAAAAAATTACCTGTTCTAAAGACATGGAAAAGATAGACAACTGTAAAATACTGACTTTATTGGTTTGTTGTTGGATCTACATAGAGATTAAATAGCAGTGCCACATATTTTTCTTTAAGTGAATATTTAGTTCCCAACTGCATAACTATAGTAGTAACTAGGGCACACTTCATTTTGGTATTGTTGTATTTAGGGCAGGCATAAGCATTCTGTCACAGCATGAGATGTTCACGCATCTAAAGTGACTCCTTTTGAGCTGGAATGTTTGGTCTAAAGGTGCCGAAAAATAAAAATAATTGCACTGGTAAGTGCACCTCATGGCTATAAGGCCATTTACATAGTAATGCCTGGAACAAAGTAGGATGAGGCCACCTGTGTTAGTGATAGTGCTGCTGTGCTCAGTATGTGCAAGCACAGCCACTGCCAGCACAGAGCACCAAGGCCACCACCTTCAGCATCTGATGGTACTGAGGCCTTAGCAATCAGGGACCATTTACTTTTAGTTCGCAGATATCAAAGAATTTCTTATCAGATCCACTCCTCGAATAAAGATATCTGGTGGTTGAGATAACCTCATACCTGGAAACAGAGCATGAGGACCTTTAGGTTTGCAAAGTACGTTATTTCAAAGTAGAAAGAACTGACCTGCCAGGACTAAGACTGTCCATCTACTGGTTTCCACCTTCAGTCCAGCTATCAGTGATGCAAATGTGGCTGCTCAGCTCCCTGCGTGACTGTTCAGACCTCCACCCCCAGCAAGATGACTGAGAATTCACAGGACTATAAAGAGAACCAACCTGAAGACTTTCATCAGATCGCAACACAGAAAACCTGGCATTGTGGTGGTGGCAAAACCTATGTATGCCAATGAATGAGCCCAATTAGCAGGAGTACTGATACGCTGTCACTACTCCATTATTCTCATCTATGCCCAAGTGAAAGAATGCCATCTCAGCTGCTAAAAAACCCTTCTTGACAACTGTGCTGTTACGTTTGCAGTTCAAAATAAACAACAGAATGTTGCAAAGGTGGTAAATGGAGTGACATAAGTAAAATACAATTCAAAATGCTAATGTAACGATTGGATTATTTGTTTGACTCTACGATTTAGTTTGCACAGTGCTGACAATGGAGCTGGAGTTCCATAATTTCAGTTGTGGAGAATTATGTCTGCACTCTGCTATTTTCTCTGTTCCCTCGCTGTCACACAGATTGCTGTTATTTAATGGTATTTGCGGAACAAGGCTGGGCTGGAACTGTCTAAGAAATATAAGAACAGGGCTATTTATTATGTAAGGTTCATGACTGTATTATTCACTCTGCCACATTTTGCCTTTTGTGTCTGTGAGATTCTTAGCTGAGAAAAAAAAAATAGATGTAGTACAGATGGCACGTAATATTCTTACAGTAAGTTTTCTACTCACAGTTTATTCCTCCTCGGTCTTGAATAGTGTTTGGGTGAATGTCTTTTCCAAGAATCACATCAATATAGGCAAGCACTGTAACGGCAATTAAGAAGTTCTAAACAGGACTCTATGTGGAAGTGCACACGGCGGCCTCGCTACCATGCATACTAGAGATGTTTATTTATCCACAGACTTTTGACTGGCTAAAAAGGTACAGCTGGCCCTTCTTTTGGTACAACCACGGTCATGACGTTGAAGCTAACAGAGCAAAGTTGATTTCCACCAGCTGATGCATTGGCCAGTGTTTATTTAGTTCATTCTTTCCCAGATCCGATCTGTGTCTTTCCCAAACCTCAATCCCATCCTGCTGTACAACTTTGTTGCTTAAAAGCCAATAATAAAGCACAAGTCGAGCTCTCAAGAGCGGCGAGGCCAGGAAAGCAGCAGCTGTAGTGGCAAGACGAGAGCAGACCAAGCGGAGGAACGAGAGTCCCTGCCACACTGTGGAAGACAGCAACGTGAGGTGTGCGTGAGCACAAAGGTGCTTATAGGCAGGCCAGAATCAAGAAGAAAGATGCTGTCAGTGGATTTTTGCCCATGCCCAAGCCTGCATCCACAAGGAAAGCTTCATTTCAAGTCTTTTTCCTGTGTCAGAGAGGAGGTGCTGTGGCTGCAGCGGTCCTTATCCAACGCTCATTCTGTTAGGTGTAGTTCAGAGTGAAAACACAGCCTTGAAAGCAGAGAAAACACTGGGCACTAAGTGCTGGAGTGACCAGGCATTCTTGAATACCAAAACAGAAAAGCTGAGATGGGTTATTTGCTTCAGGATACTTTTCCCCCAGAGATTATGATGCTTGTCAAAAAGTGGATTTACAGGGAAAGGGAGACCAAAATTTAGACACATTTTAATGATGGTCAGCAGAAGCTGTGCCCTCTCAGCTTTTCTCCCATATGAGCATAAAATTTAAAGACTGTCATAACTTTTCTGAATTGCAAAAATATATCAATTTTATACTTTAGAAACATCGTTTTTCTTTTTTTCTTTCCTTCTGTCAAAACTATTTCTCATTTACAGATATCTTTCTTTCTTCCTTTGCTATTTTTAAAGAAAACAGATTTACACAGGATTAAATAATCCACAGGAGAAAAAAAAAAACCCCAAACATTTCATTTCAACTCAAAACATCTTTTCATTCTTCCCACCTTTCCCCCCTACACACCGGGGCTTTGTTCACTTAACTCGAACCAAACTTTGCTTCCAGTCTTTTTATCCACTGACAAACCCGCATCCAGCTCCACTAACAGAAAGGCCTCAGACGGGAAAATGCGTACGAAGGGATGGGCTATGCAACTCTCACTACTGCTACAGCTGGGCTGATGTCAGCAGAGCCAGGCTCTATCTGCGCTGCCGCCACTGCCGAGCCCGCTGCCGGAGCCGCCGCAGGGACAGGCTGATCGGCTGCTTCCCAAATTTCCTCATGATTTCCTTGATCCTCGCCAGGTTGGTTTTGGAGATGGTGAAGTCGCAGCGGGTAGCTCCCATGTCGTAGCCCACCTCGCAGGTTTTGGTGGCGGTGGTGTAGCCTTCTGCTGTCACACTGACCATGTATTCCCCTGGGTTGAGAAGGCGCCAGTAGTCCCCATCAGCTCCTGTTTGGAAAAAGGATGCTTTTAAGACAGGGTTCCTTTCTCCTGCAGCGCATACTGGTACCCAACATGGGCTGGCATGCAGCGCAGCATGGTACCCAACATGAGCTGAAGGTTGATTTTCAAACTGGCAATTCTGCATCCCTCCTTCACAGCCACCCAGAGCTTGTAGTTAACAACCAAACTCATGAGGTCCACCCCAGCAATCCCTCAATACAGAAGAATTTTAGGGTAATCTAGCTATACAAGCTCCCCAGCCCAAGAGGTAAGGGGAGTGGGATGCACTCCTTGCTCTGTGTTCCCTAAAAATCTTTCTTCTGGAGCGGCAATAGGAAACCTCACAGCTGGAAGAGATCATCACTGGATGGGGCTCTAAGCAACCTGATTTGGCTGTAGATGTCCCTGTTCATCGCAAGGAAGTCGGACCAGATGGCCTTTAATGGTCCCTTCCAACTCAAACCATTCTATGATTTGGTGATCACCCTATGTGGTGAACTACTTCTCAGAAAGTAGTGGGAAAACATGTTCCTTATTCTGATGAAGAAACATTCCTGATTCAAAGATACAACATGGACATGTAGCGTTGGACCTGGCTGTGGGCAGACGTAACTAGCTGGGCTTGTACATGAAAATGCAAACAAATCTTCCATGTGCAAAACAATAGAAAGGAAAAATCCATCTTAACTTTTATTCCCTATTCAGCCTTCTGTAAATATAAATGCAAAGTAATCCTACTTCCCCCCAAATATTCCTCTAGATAGTAACACACACACAGGGCTAAAGAAAACGTACCAGTGCAACCAAGCAAGAAATTCAAATCAACTGCAAGAAGAGCAGTTCATTCCCAGGAAGGACCACCTTAAAATGAACACGTAGAGAATGCTTTCATGTGAAAGCATGGGGAGGAAGAGCAAGAAGGGGTTAAAACAACACATGGTAGTGACACTGTTCCCCAGGGAAAATTGAAGGAAGTGTTGTTGATGTGAATGTAGACTTGCCAGCGCATGGGTAAGGTGACAGCCCCGTGGCAGGAGGGTGGCTATGAGGCACATGTGCCCCTACACCTCCTTCCAGCCCAACAGGAGAACATGGAACCAACATTTCCAAAATGGTGGGGAAAAAAAATAAAAAGACAGTATGTTTCAATCAAGCATGCAATTCTATATATAAATAGAAGCACAGCATCTCTAGTACAGAGAGGGTTTTTTGTTTGTTTGTTCTTGTTTTTAGCTCTAATGACAGCTGACAGCCTTACTACCGCTAGCCTTGGGTTGCTTGCAATGCAGTGTTGCAAAAACTAAAGATCATTTGGGTAAAAATATGATATTTGGGAAAATATCAGACTAGCTGGCCTTGGTTTAAAGAAATATGATTTTAATTCAGGGCATGGTAAAGATTTGCAAATAGCAAACCTCAGCAAAACAGGAATATGAACTATACCGTGGTATTGCAGCCTCTGACTGCAAACGTGAAACTGTGTGCAAGCACACCTGTGTTAGTTCTTGCACAGCACCTTGCTCAGGTTTTTCTTCAGGCCACTGTGACCCTCTGTGGGGTGAGGGCCAAGGTCCAGATTTCCTATTTCTTAGGACCTCAGGAACAGCGCTCTTAGATTGGGCTCTCTGAGGAGCTCCTTGTTTAGTTATTCTCCCTCGCAGTTGGGTCTGTTGGGACCCTAACCAAAAGGCAAAACTGAAAGCTGCCCACATTGCTTGAATTTCTCCCTAAGGGCCCATTTTGAGCTGTAGATGCCCCTCAGCTCTGGCAGTTCCAGTGCTCCCACTGTGGGTCCCCATGGGCTCAGCTTGCAGCCATGCTGTGTTATACCCTGCAAGGGAAAAGGGGTGATTAGGAAAGGGGTTGGGTTCCCACTGGTGCATCCACCACCACGTTCCTGGAGACACTTCATCCCCACCCTGAGGCTGACCCACATTTTTCTAACATTTAATAAGCAGTTTATCACAGCCCCACACCAGGAAAACATCTACACATTGACACACCACTGGGGAACCATTACTACACTGGATGTTAAGCTGTGAGCAGGATGCATTTCACTCTTTGACCCTGGTAGGATCGTGGTGGTGATGGGTCAATGGTTGGACTTGATGATCTTAGTGGTCTTTTCCAACCTTAATGATTCCATGATTCTATGATGCTATGATGAATCCTATTTTAAAATTAAACGCTTAACATAAACGTAGCAAATTTTATTAACTGAAACACCTTATAAAAATTATCCTAATACTCTGTTACCTGCAAAAAGGTCCCCAGAAAAGTGAGTCGTAGTGCTGCATGCCCGATGCATATAATAACTAAAACCCAACTTTTCTCCACTGAAAGGCAGCCAGCAAGGAGAAAAAAAGGGTGAAGTTCTAACACTAGAAATATGCCTAGCTGAGACTAATGATATTAAATACTAACTAGATACTACTTGAAAATCTTTGAGTTTGGTTACATAATGTATGCTGAAAGCACATCAAGTTTACCAAAATATTCATAATTTTTTCTCTGAACATTGTGTGAAATTAAATTAATTACGCTTAATTGCAAAAAAAATCACACAGAAATGCACAAGTCTTTGAGCTGTGGTAAAGGCTCCAGTACAAAATGCTTCACTAGAAGAGATCTGTACATTTCTTGGTCAAGACTTGCTTTGAGATTTCCAAACTGTGCAAAATCACAAAACGTTTCACCCTTCACTAAATATTCCAGGTTTACTCATGTGTTCATTGTTTACTACAGGCAGCTGGTAGCAAGCAACATGCATCCCTTTGCCAGGTACTCAGAAAGACGCCACCAAAGTCTGATTTAAAACACAATGGCCATGGTAAATCAGAAGCATTTTGCAAACTGCTTTCCCTCTGTGATGGAAATTCCACTATCTCTGCTAGTGGGAGTGAGAAGATGTGGTTTAGGGACATGGTTAGAGGGCATGGTGATGATGAGTCAATGGTTGGACTTGACGATCCTTGTGGTCTTTTTCAACCAGAATGATTCTATGATTCTAAGACAACACAGAAAACTGACTGCATTTGCGACATCAGGAAATAAAGGCATCCAGTGCATTCCTTCACCCCACTGATGAACTCTTCTCCAAAGGTTATCTCATAGAGAATAGTCCACGTCTAATCGTAATACTATATAGAATCACAGAATGATTCTAAATCAAATATAATCACAGTTAATCAATAATTGCATCTGCATCAAGAGAAAATGGCATAATCTTCCATAAAGCTCTTACTCTCAAAATCAATAATTCCAAATAGCCTATTAATATTATCAGCTTAGTGCCACCAGTTTTCCCATAAGACATACTGTACTTCCAAGAGAAAATAGAAAAGTGCTTTCTGCGTACTTTTGGCAAGAGATTTCCTCAAACAAATAAATGTTGTTAGAAGGCCATTGCAGGCAATTTTGTCTGCTCTACAAGGTGCTCTACCATGTTGAAGGAGATACCTTACAGCCTAGCTTGCTTTAAACAAAGGTTACATGAATAAAGATAGTGGCCATAATTCTCCTTCCATTTAGACTATTTTTATATCAAGACAATTCAGAGGTTTAAATGGATATATATATTTTTTTCATTTTAATAGGTATAGAAGAAAGGAGAATGCCAACAATTCGCCTTCTTTCTCTGAAGTTATATGTAGCATTTTTGCTTTTTGTCTCCAACAACATATACGTTGTTATCTGCGTAATACAAAATGAGATTAACTCCTGTAGCTCCCATCTAAAAAGCGATTCCCAAACCCAGTATCAACTTCAGCATTTCTCATTAAAAATATAAATAAAAAGTAATAAAACAATTACTTTTGCTTGTACTGAGATGGCCTTGAGTCACAAAAACTCAGCTGTAAGCCTAATGCACGTAGTTGTGAGCTTCCCAAGTAGTACAAGCTGGGTTCTGGGATGCTGCACACTTCTTCCTATGCCACCAGGACTCCTTTCTATATGCTTGTTCATAGTCTTTAAACAGTAGATTTTTCTTTCATGTGGGAATCCAGCATAAGGAGAGCTGGAGCACTTGTTTGGTCTCAACCATAGAAATACATTAATTCCATTAGCAGAATAATGCAACTTACAGTTTATGGCACTCCTCCAAGACAGAGAAAACGAACTGATTACTTTCGTTCCCGCTATCATCTCCCACTTGTCCGATTTTGAAATATTTAAGGAAGAGTCATTACTGCCTAATTAAGTATCTGTTATTCAACGCTCTCTTTTACAACAGAGACAAAGTAGCACCGAAATAAAATTATTTGTAAACTAAGTTAGATATTCCAAGATTTATTATTGGCTCCAATGAAAGATTAAAGAGGTGGAAGTCTCTTATCTTCATGGTACTCCATAGCCTGGACTCAGCCAGCACATCAAAGTGTGCCATCCTGTAGCTCAGCAGCCAGCCCTTGTCATCACCTCTTGCTTATCCATCTCCTTTCCATCCCCTCTCCCAGTGACAGAGCTCACAAGTGCCCCAGCCACTGGGTCATAAGCAATCACACAGGACCTCCACAAACACAACAGCTGGTGGACACCATCCAGCCCCTGACCTGCCAACAACAGTTTTCGGGTATTACTATTAATCCTGTAGTCACTAGTGTCTATATAAAGCAATGCTTTATTTAGTGCCATGGCTACTTGCCAGGCCATTAAACAGGTCTGGAGTTTACTCCGAACACAAACAGCTACATCTGGGTGTAGATCAAACAAGGCAAACAGACATTTGTGCATTTTTTACTTTCAGCTATACATATTGAAAGTTAATTCTCAGGCTGACATTCAACCACACAAAGTAGAGTCCTGGCTGAGCCCGTCAAACTCTCCTTCCCAAAGCTGTGATGCTTTGCAGAGGACTGCAGTGTATGAAACTCCTTCCCTGCAGCAGCTGTTCCTCCTCTGCACACAGCTCTGGCTCACGTCTCCAACACATTCCCATTCCCATAACTTAACAGCCAGAGGAGCACTCTGCATGGCAAGCTGCTACTACAGCCTTGTTTGTCAGTGCTGCTCCAGGTTAGGTTTGCATTCACTTTTCATGAGAAAAGGAGGAATAAAAATTCTTCTAACATAGCCTGACTCAGGCAATTGATTCGGGGCAGATAGAAGGTTATTTGCTCAATACTATTATTATTTATTACCTGTGCGAATGTCATGGTTAACACCTTCTACTGAAATAACAGCATTTGGGATTCCCCTTCCATGTATGTCTTTCACTATGCCTTTGATGCCCCGATGGACCTGTTGGGAGAACAAGCGAAAAATAAACATTACACAGCAAGGAGCAGTGCTGCCGTTAGGAAGACAGAGCAAATCATTAATTCCACATGCGAATTAAGCATCTGCTTTTCCTATTTTGGGGTTCATACAATGCAAATCCAGCTTACAAATGCTGGCAGAATCCCAGCAACGCTGAATACAAGAGACAGATGAAACATGCAGATAAAACAGCAGAAATGGAAGCCAACACGTAGGTCAGAAGATACTATGCTCTTGAATACCTGCTCCATGAAAACAATGAGGGATTCCCGGTTGTTCTCCCACTCCTCGGGCAACTCGCTCTCGTGGGGATACTTGTCGCAGCCCACGTAGATGGACAGCTCAAAGCAGTTCGTGTGCAGATAGCTGAAGTCATTTATGCCTGTCAATGGGGAATAAAAAAAATAAAATGGAGTGAAATATAATGGAATGGGAAACAATAAAATGGAATAAAACAGATTTATATTGGATATAAGGAAAAAGTTGTTTATGATAAGGGTAGTGAAGCACTGGAACGGGCTGCCCAGAGACATAGTGGTGATGTCCCATCCCTGAAGACACCCAAGGTCAGGGGAGGGGCTCTGAGCACTGATGGAGCTGTGGGTGTCCCTGTGCATGGCAGGGGGTTGGACCCTTCCAACTGAAACCATTCTATGATCCTATAACATGCACACACTGTTTGTAAGCTAAAAAGGAATTATCGAAAGTTTATTAAATATCTTCTCAGTCCATATGTTTTCCATGCAAGTAATCTAAATGATAGGAAACAGAAATCAAAGCAGTAGAAAGTCTTTTAAGTTGCATGCAGTTTTATACATATATCCAGTATATATATGTAAGCTTGTAATGAGTGAAATAATCCATTCTGTGTTTCCTCTTGCAGCTTTGCATAGGAATAGAATCTGCATCATCACTCTGCAATGAGGACTTCCATTAGAAATCCATCCTGACCCAAACCCAGGAAGCTCAGTGCCTGTGAGGAGCTGCAGCTTGTCTGCATTACAGAAAGTGCTGTGACCTTTACAAAGGTCTCAGCTGCTATGGAAGACTGTATTTAGATTCAGATCTCGACTATTTCCATTTTTCAGCTTTCTCCTCCAATTCTTGCAGCTATTTTCCTTTGGAAAATTCCATTTATTAGCTCTTCACAACCACACAGATAGCATGGTACAGTCTGTGAGCCATAGAGAAAGAACTGATAGGAGCTTCCTTCGTTACTATCCACTTGCACTTACAATAAAAAATTATTTAAGCAAATGTTTGTTCACAAACATTAAGTGTTATACTTCACAATGGCAAAGATTATGAGGAAATGCATTCATTTCTAAAGGAAAAGAGTTAACAACTAAAAAAACTGTAGTCCTGTCCAATTACCACAGAGCAGTAGTCAAATATTTAATGAGTCCTCAGAGCCTCCTGGGTGCAGAGCGGGAGGGTTATGTAATGCAGATGTTATGCTCTTCACATTTGTTAGTGGGGAAAGCCTGAATATCAGACAGTGGCATACACTGCACTGTACAAACACACTTCCCTTCCATCCGAGAAACAGCCACAGTTATTCTTCCCTCACATATTCTATCAGATCCTGATTAATCTATTGTGAAATGTTTTGCAATACATAGCAATTGCTCAGTTTTAGTACGTGTATTTTAGAAAATGGCTTAACGTTGCCAAGAGCAACTCTTTGTGTAGTGTCTTAACAGGCAATTCCAGCCTCGAAAACACCAGAAATAAAATAAAATTCATCTGTTCTTTGCCTTTGAGCAGATCACCCAGTGCAGAAATGTTACATGTAAATGTGCCTGAAGAACTTGCATTCATTGCAGTCCAAAACGCGTGCAGAAACTGTTATACATCAAACTAAAGGCTAAATGAACAGAAAGCTGAGTGACCAATGTGTCTACATTTGTGTCAGCCTGGGAATACAGAGGGAATGGAATGGAAAAAGTATGGGAGAAATTCACATCCAATTCTGGAATCAGATTTGGGCAATCCTTCACAATGCAGGGTGCTGCTGGTTAGCTGTCAGCTGTAGAACATGTCTATGTGCATATAGTTACGTGCATGTCTTTTTCTATGTGTGTACATACATCTACGCCACAAAAATCATTCTCTTCCATTTCTCTGTGTAGAGATAAGGTCTACAACCATCCCAAAGGTTGAATGGAGACAACATCATCTGAGGTACAGCCTAGACTCTGGGATGTAAAAAACAAAGGCAAAAGCAGTATTTCAAGTGTTTCCCTCAAAGACAATCTTGGAAGTCTTATTATAATGGAATAAAGCAGGATATGTAATATAATGAGAAACACCGTAAAGCAATAAAATAGATCAGATGAACAAAATCCAATATGCAATCATTTCTAAGAAATCAAGATATTATTCAGCATCCACATTACACACCATTACTTAATGTAACTTAATACCGATCTCTGTCAGTGACGTGGCCAGTGCCATCTTTCCTCTATTGATTCATAATCGCGTTTCTGTAGCACTTAGGAAGATTAAGGTCATACATTATATAATTAAGCAGTGGACTTAGCAACCAAGGGTTTTTGTTTTTTTTTTTTTAAAGAAAAGCTTTTTTTTTGTCCCAAAGAATGTGGAGAAATGCACAGAAATGTATCATTAGACACTGGCCTTGCAACCCAAGCAGTTCAATCTTTCTCTTCCCCCCCTCCCTGAAACTCACCCACCACTTTTTAACCTCCTGAAACAATATTTGAAAAGTTAATTCTTTAAGGCTCTGGCCTTCAAAGGGTGGCCAACATTAACCATACATGGGCCAATGTAAAAAAAAAAGGCCAAAGCTGAGAAACGTGAAACTACCTGTGAGCTACAAACAGGAGCCAGCTCCAATAAAAACGTGGTCTGCACAGATGCTTTCCTGCATCTGTTTGCCATTAGGGCTGCAGTGGCTCCTGTTGCCCTTCGTGCAGCTGCTTCCTTTTTAATTCTGTAGAAAGTATTGTCTAACTGATGCACCTGGAAACTAAGGTTTTGAGCAGAGCTGCGATGATCCTGCAGAGTGCCTCATCAAATGTGCACCCGCAGAGTGCACTGCAGCTACTGCTGATAATAATGTGCCTTTCATTGGGCTTCCCTGGAAAGTGATGCTCTGTCTGCACTACAGGACACGGCTTCCCCTTTGCGCTCAGTGACAGTGACACAGGCTGGGGCACCCCGTGAGTGATGTGCTCTGTAATTTATTCTGGCAGCAAAAATGTCTGCTGAGCCTATTCATATTTTAAGCGTGAGCACGTCCAGGTCTCTTAAAAAGAGGATGGCAGCAGGCAAGCAGGAGGCTGAGGTTCCCCTGATATAGGGTTTGGACTGTGTTGTTGTCCCCCCAGCAAACCACCTTGAATATAGAGAATCTATACATTACACATTGCACATGTGCTTCTGGAAACCCTGGTAGTAAATGGAATGGCCATTGGGTATTAGTGACAAAGCAGCACCTGTCCATCTGCTGCTACCTGATGGCATGCAATGAATGGATTTCCAGATGAGGAAATACTGCTCTCAGAGCACACTTTACCACCTTTATCTCCACAATGCATACTGGGCGGTGATGTCATTATCATGTTTAACAGCGTAATGGCACAATGAATGGGAATTTAGGAGGAAATCCTGTACTCAGGGGGTGGTGAGGCCCTGGCACTGCTGCCCAGAGAAGTGTGGGTATCCCATCCCTGGAGGTGCTCATATCCATGGATGAGCTTTGGGCAGCCTGAGCTGCTGGGGGGCACCCAGCCCACAGCAGGGGGTTACTACTAGGTGACCTTTCAGGTCCCTTCCAACCCAAGCCATTGTGTGATTCTGCTCATTTCCTCAGGCACCTACTTCCAGCCACGGTGTGCCATGAGGCGCCATTAACTGTGCCGTCCTCCTTCTGGAAGTCCTCTGTGTGACACGCTCTCCTCCTCGCGTCTGTCATCAGCCGGTGCGTGGAGGCATAGGAATAGGCGAGCCAGCGAAAGACGTGGTCGTCTGGCGTGGGTGTGTAGTCCTGCGTCTTCCACAGGGACCGCACCATGTCATAGGGGTATGCCACTACCAGCTCTCCTCCCTGCAGATTACCCCCCAGCACAAAAGGAATTTTCTCCATCCATGCGATGATTGCTCGCGTCTCCACTGCCACCTAGGAGAGAAGAAAACAGCTCTGCTGTGGCCTGTGAGATCTGGTTATCTTCTGGAGGCAGACTGGAAGATGCTTCACATAGAGTAGTCAGCACAAGAGACGTGGCCAAGAAGAAAAGCTATTAATGACAGTACTTGCCGGACACATTTTGGAAGCCACTGACAACCCACAAAAGCTAACTACAATTCTGTGATTCTAACACAACCTTAACATTTGTGGTTTATCCTGCAGAAGTGATCTAGAACAGCAACCAACAAGTTGTCAGATCATAATGCTGTGCCCAGCGGCATCAGCTGGAATGAGTTTTGGAAATAGGGGATTTTAAGCAGGGAAATATTTCTAAAGCCCACAGAACTGCCACAGTTAAGTGCCTTCCCTGCAAAACAGGGGAAGCTTGGCCACTATAAATAGCTATTTCAAAGGCCATGCAAAAAATAAGTTAAATGTGAACACAGCTAGCATGCGCCACAGTGATGCAATTTCAAGCAACATCAGGAAAAAAAACAGGAGAAATCTGCATGGTGCGTACCTTGGCAAAGAGCTTATCCATGCTGCAAAGCTAGGGAGCAGCCTGACTCAGAGATGAGCCCAACTGTGGGCTTGTGTTTCTGTTTCTTTACCTGCTTAGGCCTCAAATTTGGGTATCAAATCCTTCAGGCTCTCCCAGTAGCCAAGGGAAAAGATGGCACTCCAGAAAGCTGCTCTCATCCCAAGGGCAGCTGCTAAAACATGGGACCCAACTGTATTCTTTATGGTGCAATTTTATTTCCGTTGACTATCAGGGAAGCCCAGACAGCTGTCTTAGAGGAGGTATACAGCTTCACCAACAAGCTGCTCTCTCCACGAGAAATATAAAGCTCAGTCTTTCAACCTGCCCCCAAATTTATCTTCCCATCTCTCCGGAGCCAGTGTTACTTACGGTGGCATTTTCAGACAGGTACCAGTCAGGAATGGGGATGTGATGGTTTGGAACTTTCCTTTTGCTCTTCTTCTGATCTTCGGACTCCCAGAGCAAAGAGTTTAAATCGGGGAAATTATTGTTGATGTCAATGCCATCCTGAGTCCATCGACCTAAAGACCAGCCCCCTAATTCTGAGCCCTGAGATTGAAGGGGGAAAAGAAAAGAAAAAAGAAATGATCATTCAGAACATGACAACCTGTAATCCCCAGCAAAGTGAGTGGGGATGTTCCATGCAGAGAAATGGAAGGATGAATTAGTTCTATGACTGAAATGAAAACATGGATATTTTTTTTCCCCACTTGATGGAAGTAAAGCAGAAGACAAAACACCTGGGGTTAGACAGAACGTTCTGGTTTGTTTTCAAGGTTTCTGCTGAAGACTGTTTTTCCCTAGGTTGCAGTAGAGATGGCATACATCCCTTCCATGGCTGCGAGCACAGCTTTTGTATTCTACTCTGCTGCTACAGACTGCCCAGGAAGATTTTCCAGTGCACGTGAACAGAGCCCATGAATTTTCCCTTCCTGTTGTCTGCCTTATTCCAGACTGAAATATCATTATGCCCAACACTTCGTGTCCTCCTTAAAGGAGGACAGAATTTCATGTGCTTAAGCTCGGTTTCCCATGGCAAAACAGGCTGCACAAATTCTCCAGTTTCCATAATGGTGCTCTCACTGATCTACTCCTCAGTACGGTTTGTGTGGAAGCCTTAGGGCCCCTCCTTTCCATATGCATCTCCATATGAGCCAATATCACATAAAGACCGATTCAGATTTTTCCCCAGGTAAGATGCTTCAGTGGCTTATGTTTGTTTTGATGTTTCTGTTTTTATTTTGTTTCTTTCTAATAGATCTAAATCATTCCTTGACATTACCGCTTTATATGCCTTGTCATATCCATCCGGATTGACTGAGGGAAGGAGGTGGATTCTGGTATCCTCGATGAGATGGACAATGCGCGGGTTCCCAGCGAGGTATTCCTGACACATGAACTGCATTAACAGAAGGATCAGCTCACGTCCGAGCACTTCATTCCCATGAGCTCCTGCAATGTACCGAAATTCTGGTTCACCTGGCAATCACACAGGACAGAAATGCAGTCAGAGCAGCAAATGAAGGGTCTACAGATGTCAAGCAGCAGCTTTTCACTCAGTGTGGGTTGGAGAAATGCCTTAACTGAGAAAATAATAAATGAAAGCATATAAGAAACAAATAATTACTTTCTGTAGTTACTCTAAAATAACAGGCTTATGCCTCAGAGCCCCGGTAGCATGCCGTGATCGTATAGTGGTTAGTACTCTGCGTTGTGGCCGCAGCAACCTCGGTTCAAATCCGAGTCACGGCATCACCTCAGCGGTACACACAGGCTCTGCCTTTTTAGTTGGCCCACACGAACCCACTGAGGTTCAACAAGGCCAAGTCCATGGAAGGAATAACACTTGCAAACCTCAACTACAACGGACCCAAAAGGGGCAACCTTTGGTTTGTAGCTGAGTCCACCCTCTCGCTTGCCAAGCCCATGACACACAATCTCAGGCTCTGATGGCTGGGCAAGGACATGAGATGAATTATCCTGGTGTTAACACCTGGGTAACACCTCCCTTGCATGGGGCGAGCACCTACCAGGCTATTCACAGGTATGGCAGAGCACATTTACACCAATGCCCGACCTGGACAACAACACAGTGAGATCTTTATTCATCTTCACAGAGGGATCACAGATGGAATGATTATCTGTCCTGTGGGATTGTATTACTGTAGGAAATTGTACCCCAACACTCACCAGTGAAAGAATACTGGGAGGTTTGACCTGTCTTTGCTTACAATGCATACAGTCCCATATAGAAAAGCAGATTTTCATCCCAAGGTGCATAAATTTCAGCACTAAAATCCATTCCCAGCACTAAGATTCACTTTTTTTTTTTATTGTAAAGAATAAAACTCATTATCATTGAAGAATTTGATCCTACATTCAAAATGCCTTCTGTTTGTGCTCATCCTACTCTTCTCATTTTAGAAACTCAGCACTGAAGTTCCTCCCACATACATTTGAAATCATTACTGCCATGAATATAATTCCATCAGGGATAATTACTGCAGATAGAGAGAATGAGGAAGAAAGAAGAAAAAAAAAAACACCAAAGCAAAAAACCAAAGCCCAACACCCTTCGACAGAATTAGTTAGATTAAATCCTAACCAACTTCATGTTCTCCCGGGTTGTCAGAAATCTCAACAGCGTACAGTTTTAGTCCTTGGTGGCTTTTTCCAATATTGTAAATTCTTGTGATATTTGGGCACATTTTATTCACAGTTTTCATCAACTGCCAAAGAAAAAATGACATAGAGTTAGACTAGCAGCATCAACAGTGTTCATCTACTATGATTTTATTCCAGATCGGTTGTTTCAGACACTCTTCATTTTCTATCTTATTTCTTAGTTGTAAATGCTTTATGTTTAACTTATGAACTACAGCTGTACTATCACACAACATCAACTTTGGTCAGCTGGAACAAGCTGAAACAGCACAGAGTGGGTGAAGTTCTAGGTCCTTCTTACACAAGATGTGTTTGTAATATTATCACAGAATTAACTACATGATGGGTAGGTTCAAAAGAAATGATGAACAAACGATCCCCTCCAAAAGTCCTGCAGTATCAGGAGATAATAGGGCACATGTTCTCAAAGCATTACACGATGGATGGAAGGTAATTAGGCTTCTCAACACCTCTTCCTACATGCTCTGTATTACAATATAAAGTCTCATGTGAGTAAAATCGTTGTCATAGGCAGTATTGGTGTGGCCAAAATAGCAAGATAGGTGTTATCTGAATTACTCCCATAAACATAACAGGATATACTCTTTTAGCAAATAAATGATATAACAAATTCCCATGAATTGCCTTATCAGGTTTCAGCAAAAAAATAATGGCATCCAGTCTTAAGACATCTATTGTCAAAATCCTCCAGATACTGCACGGCATCTGCTAAATGTCATCAGTTAGCCTTACTGCTTAATAAAGCTCATGAGGAAGGTCATGGTATGGGCTGCAGTTCTGTTTGCACCCATGGAGTCATGCAGATGTCAACCAGATAAGGATATCTGCAGTCTAAATCAGCCCGCAAAGAAACAAACAAAACCTATTTTCACTGCGACATTTCAGGTGAACATTAAGATTCACAAACAAAACTAAAAACATGTGTTCTTACTAAGAAATCCTTGCAAATAGCTTTAAATGACAAAATTTATCTGTCTTGATCTTTTTTCAGTGGCAGGGATTAAAGAAATAAATAAGGACTTTACTGTAAATTGGAGCCCGAGGGTTTATTAATTAGACAATCTTTCCATAAACGAGGGTGCATACATTATTGAAGAAGTACTGCAGCATAACAAAACCTCTTTGCTCGCACAGCATTAATACAGAGACAATACTGGATGATAACAAAGCCAATGATTTAAAAAAAAAAAACACACATTAATTAGATGTGTCCAATTCCCATGTCACCATTTAGCGAATCAAAGTGGGAACACAATTCACATTGAGAAGAACATCATTAAAATTCCTCTCATAAAAGACTTCTATTTATAATCACACTAAAGGACTGAAAGGATGCTTTTTTATTTTTTTAAAGTTTGTTCGTCTCAGACATTGGCTTTATACATATGGGAAACAATTTCTTTTGCAAACGTCAACTCAACACCCCTCTAAAAACACATTCACGTATATGTTTTCAGTGTGTTTTCTGGTTTCACATCTACTTTTTTCCATCACTGCCATCATCATCAAAGTGCTGGTATTGTGAGCACCCAAATATTTCCACGGACCTTTTTTTTATCTTCTAGGCATGTATGTAAGGGTATGCCATGATTTGTTTTTCCAGCTGAAGCACATATAGGAAGCAGGGGACATTGTTTTTCATTTTCTACACAAGAATTAACAAGTCAATACCAAATTTTTAAGACAGAATGCTTTAAATCTCCACCATCGAGAGCTGCTGTGCCTGAACTTGCTCACAGTGAACCAAAAATACCAATGGACAGGGAGCTACGGAGCTCTTTCTTACTAGAGCAGATACTCAGCTTTGAATGAGGGAGATGAGCCCGTCCTTGCAGAGCTGTCCATGAAATCCTTCTACAGTGCAGAAGCTTTCCCAACATAACCTGGCACAGAATAACCAGAGCATCAGCTGAGGAAAGCAAGTTCATTCCTGGTGAGAAAAATGCCTAGAACCAATTTCAAAGCGTTTTACAAACAATGGAAATATTTGCGTTGGCCTCAGCAAACTCCCAACCATCTGTTTTATTTCAGGCATGTGACTATTTCCAAGGTAAACAAAGAACCTTTCCTGAATCAGGGCCTCTGCAGCATTCTCTACTGCGGTCCCTCTGATGGCAGCCTGGGTATAGTACGTGGATAAGTGTTTATACATAAATACAATGCTGGAAACGAACATATTTCATATTTGCTTTTCTCATGCCCATTTCCTACAAACGGCACAATAGGTCACCTGGAATGTCACAGTGTTTTCTTTGCGCTTGTACAAACTGTCAGAGACAATTGATGATAATAGTCCGTCAGGGCTTTATTAACAACCAGCAGGGCTGTAAAACATTTCCAGAGTTGTGCTCACCAGCAGTTCTTATTTGACAGTTCCTGTTTGTTTGTCACTACCAATTATTTATCTTGTTAGCGCCTTGGAAAAACTGTGTGCAGTCTTTGAAGAAGCCCTTCAGAACTGGTGTCTCAAGGTCCAATTCTTAAGTTATGTTAAACGTACGTCTGAGTGCTACCTAAACCTGGAGGAGGCAAAAAGGCTCTCCCCTTAATGCCTCTCAGGTTAGGGCTATCCATTATCGTTCATGAAGATCGTTTGGGTATCTGAATCCTATAACAGACCAGGTATGGATATCTCTGTGTTCTTTGCTCTGCTTCATGTCAAAACAGAACTTGCCGCCTTCTCGAGTGGAGAGATGGAGACCGACAATCCGGCCTTGCATGCAACACGGGATGTTTGATGCAAATTGCTCTAGCCTTCTAGATTTCATTGACACAACCTCAGATAAAGAGGTAACACATACAGCTCAAATTCAGAACGTTCCTCACTACCATTCCACCACTTCATGAATAAAGCCGGCTGTGAAGACCTACACAAGACCTGAAGGGTGACTGCAGTCTGACTTGTCCCAGAGGAAAGAATTACACACAGTTAAACAGACTTAAATACTTAAATATTTTCTAAGCAAAGTATGATTCCAGTTAGACATTTCAGTTTGTAACAAAGACAAGGTTGAAGCTTCAGGCCAGATTCGGATTCACCTCCTTCTGAAGCTTAAAGGTGACTATTTTAGAATAGCCAGCCCTAACACAGAAAGAAATGTCAGACACTTTGGCAGGATTCTCTCCTACGTTCTATTTAATCAGATGTTTCACTTTATGAGAAGGGATGGTTTTCCATCCCTTTGTACGATTCTCCTAGGTTACGCAAGCAATGTGTACTCAAATGTCCATCTCAAATTATTTCCAGGAATATCCATCAACCATTTTCAAAGCTTGCTATACAGTATAAATGCATCATGTCTGTACTTTCTGGACTATACAAATACTTTGTGGACTATAAGACGTTCCCCCCTTCTGAGTTACAGTGCGTGGCCCTATTGACTGAAGGAAGAGTCCTGAGCACTCTTCTGAGAGAAACATTTCATACTATAAATTTCAACTTCCTAAATAGAGCGTTCTATTAAAATAATCTGACACTGAAAAATCCCTCCCTCCTACAAACGCTTGACACTTCGCAATGTAATGTAATGCTTCCAAAACACAGCCCAGGGAACACTCTCCTCCTCCTCCTTCAGTGTTTATGATAAATAACTCCAAAGAACAGTGCTTTTCTGAGATGATTGGCGGTGTTAACAAAACTGATAATAATGCTCTATATGACAAAAAAAAAAAAAGATCTTGAAGTCTAGAAATTGACAGTAATTGTTCCACTTTATACTTGGAAAAGGAATCATTAAGTTCTGTGGCTGTCACCAAAGAGCGGTTTGGGGGATATAAAACTTATCACAACCCAGCTCGCAATCTTCTGCCTACCCGCAGCAGAACCCAATTAGAATGCAATCAGTACTAAACACACAAACTGTTTTGACATGCGGGAACACAAATCATGGGAGAACACGGAGACAGGTCACAACTGAGCAGTCTCAACCACAGCTGCAAATTTTCTGCTTGTATTAAAACTGGAAAAGTATCCAATTTTAAAACTGAACTTTTTTTTTTTTCCAAAGACCTTTCTAAATTGACCAACCTGTCTTTCTGCAATGAGAAGCTAAAATACCCTTTACTTTATTGCTCTTGGCAGTAATTATGCCAATTGAATTTCTACTTGTCTAATCTTTGTGCTAAGAGATATAGGCCATGAAATCTCTGCTGAAATAAGCGTGTGACTCAGTACACAATTGCTCAATAAAAATGAACGGTGATTCATGCAGTTCAAATACACTGAAAATTCAGCAAATGATTCACACACTTCAAGTCCAAACATATTATCTTTATATCCGAAGAGAAAGGAGGCAGAAACATTTCCTTGGTGCAGCCCACACCTATGTCTGTGGTGATACAAAACAAGATTAAAAACCAACAAAAACAAAACCAAGATTGACTATTTCAAGCAATAAGAGCGAGATCAACAAGGCTGGGTGGTTTAGAACTATACCAACTGGATTTCCTTTTCCTCATTAACACTCTTTCAACAAAACAATTCCAACGGTTTCTGATGAGATTTCTCACTACTCTACAGAATGCGATGCTCTACAGTTTACTGTGGTTATGCCAAACCACTGAAAGATAGGAGAATTCTAATGGCCAAATCAGGGTTAAATTTGTAAGGAGGAACTCCTATAATGTTCACCAGTTAAACGGAACACACACACGGAAGCAAAATGATGGCATGTTAGGTGTAAATATTCCCGTCATGCGGTGACACTTGTTTAAGGTGACGTACAGATTTGGATATTGAGATTTTAATAGATTGCAGCTTTTAATAATAGAGTAAAAGAGATAAAAATTTAATAGATTGCAGGCACATTTAATAACATTTCAATAGGAAGAAATTCTATTCGGTATGAGCTCTGGAAGATGTGCACCCATCCAACCCCCCAACCCCCCCATCCAGAAGGTCACACACCAGACTCTGCCTACCTGCCTCATTTCCTTGTAGTTATGATGCTTAAAGTCGAGATTATCGGTAGTTGTCATCTCATTTCTTCTGTGGTAATAATTATTTGGGTCTGAGAAAAGAAACAGAAGGATTTTTGTATACTTATTAACTACTTAGAAAGTTTCTTAGCTGTAGTGAAGGCATGGAATGTGGAAACCTGACTTCCACGCTCCTACGCAGGTTTTCAAAACCAAAACTTAAAAGAAACAACGAGTTTGAAATATTTCTCCTTGCAGCACAAATCAACGGGCATTGATTCGAACAAAAGCAAGGAGGCAGCAGGCATCTGCTGAACTTCAACAGAAACGCAAAAGGGCATCCTAAGGCCACAGAGGAGTGCAAAAGACACAGGCAGACGGTGAGTCAGATGCGCGATAAAAGAGTGGAAAAAGATATATCATATCAGAGGAAAAAGCCCCAGTCATTGCTTTTATGACTACTTAATTAATTTGCCATCGTAAGGAATGGCGAGTTGTCTTTTACTTTGCGTGGCATTTTCAGAGTCTTTGCGCTGCCTACGGAAAGGAACCCCCGAATGTACAAAACGTTCCTAACTGTCTCCCTTATCATTTCTTATGGGAGCCTAAGGTCTTTTTTAAAAGAGAAACTTTCAAGTAATCACTCTTTTTTCTATACGGATATAATTCGTAATTCATACGTTTCATACTATCAAGGGTGAATATGTCCTTGACTTTCCAGGTGAGTGTTTTGGCCGTTCACCTGGAAAAAAAGCCCAACCAGCCAGCCAAGACTGTTAGGGCTCAGCTTCCTATTTTGTGATACATATGCTCCTGATCTAATCTATCATGATTTATTTTACGAATAAACAAAGCTCTTTGGAAAACAGAGACATTCCTTAATGTGCCCTCACTGGAACATCTTAAAGTTTGTGTAATTGTCAAACTGAGAAACAGTTTCTCTTCCCACAAAAGCATCTTGAATTGGTTTAAAATTATTGGGAAAAGAACCAAGTATTAAAATCTAAATATCATTCTACCTTGTTGCAACACAGAGAAAAGACATGTCCATACAAGAAAAACCAGTACCATAAGCAGCTGTGATTTATTGGAAGAGAAAAAAGTAACTATTGGTAGGAGAAGTATTTGTGGTAATTTCTTGCAATAATTAATGCTTTTTGATATTATGGAAAACCACCTAGAAACACCTTACAGCTTAACATACTTAAACTTCATATTTCTGATATTAATATCTCCAAATTCTCACACTTCCTCTCCCCATAAAATTCTTAATGTATTTATTTGGATTTTGGGGGTTGTATTTTTTGGATTAAGTTCTTTATGAAATGAAACAAATAAGTTTTATTAGGTTTTACTGTAAAATCACTTGTGTTTTCTGCCACATATTTAATTTTCATTTGAGTGATTTTCTTCCCCTCCAGAAATACTTCTGGATGGTCTATTGAATGGGATGCAAAAAGGTAAAAAACGTCTTGCCCCACCAAAATCTGGTTGTTCAATACACTCATTCCTGTGTATACCACGACCAACCGGAAAATTATTTCATTTGGAGCCTAACCAGGTGAGGAAACAAGATTCCTTTGCCTATAAAGACAAGAAGTTTTGAAGAATCAAGAGGGTGACATTTTCAGGCCTTTTTTCCAACCAACTGCAGGCTGCATTCATCCAGGTCCACCCACAGCAGCAGTGCTGCAGTAAACCTGCAGACAGCTCGGGGATGCCAAACTCTTCAAGGTCAGCCCATGCTAATTCACAGAGGTTACCTGTCAATGTATTGATGGCAAAGAACTTGAAATTGTAAAAGGACTTCTTGTAGAAAGACGCTATGCGCTTAATGCCTCAAGGAGTATCTTTAACATCATAAAAATATATCTGTTGTAAAAATCAGCATAAAAATAAACATGAAAAAAATAAACCAGCTGGGATGTTGAAGGCGTTCTCTATCACCACAAGCCAAAGTATACAGCAGCTGATTTTTTCCTGATACTTTAATCCCATTCCTTTCAAAGTCTGGCACTTTTTCCATACATCAAACATTAATGTCATGGGAATGACTGTGAATACTGCAGAGCTGGTGGAAAGTCAAGGAACTGAAAAAAACATACAGTGAGAACGATGGCATCTCTAGACCTTCCTCAGAAAACTCGCACTGTTTGACAGCTCCCCAGAGAGTTAACACACATTTTGCCAGGTTCTACTCCAAGTCAGCTTGGATCGTTGGATTTCTGCTGCAGCAGGAATACACATCAGAAACTTAAAGACTAAAATGCAGAAATGCATACAAATATCCTGCACAGTTGTCTAGGACCACCTTGGCAAAATTATTATCTTTCATAAAACAGAGTGAAAGATACTCAAACCAGAGAATAATTTGAATTGAAATGCGCTCACTTATTCACGACACCATCTCAGACAGCCTCTCTTTCTTCCAAGGGGGAAAGATACTGCAAATGTGTGGCACTTCCATTTAAGCAGAGGAATATATTAGCTTTTTCTTCCACTAATCTGTCTTTACATTGCCACCAGAGTTAAATAAGACTTCAGGTAAAGTTGGCTTGTTTCTCCTTCACACTGTAATTCTTCAAAAAGATGGGCAAATGACTAGAAAGCCTTTTCTATCTCCATTTCTACATAAGAAGGAGATCAGTTTGAAAATGCCCAGTAGTCCATCATGACAGCACTAGGGATTGCCCATAAATTAAACCTAGCACCAGACAAGACCCAGTCCTGAGCAGTTTGACATATAGACTGGATTTTCTGTTGTACTGCAGCTCTCCACAGCACCTGCAGAAGCTGTGCAGCGGGAGCCCTGGTGCTTCCAATATGCTGCCAAATATTTTGCTAACCCAACATGTGTTGAATTCTTTCCTCCTTTAATTTTCAACACACTTTCAAATCGCATTGTAAAGGTAAGAAATGGTCTGTGCAGTGAGTTGAAGATGAAATCAAAACTCACAGAACCGAAATTCTCACATTTAGTAAGTACACATTGCAGCCATTCATAATTTGTTCATATGCTTCATTCTCACAGAAGACCTCCACTGCACCTTGCAGATGAAGCTGTCAAGTTCAGAAGTGGTGCTCATGTGGTCCTCCAAATGGTTGAGATAATCAACTAATCCCAAGTGATTTAGGTAAGTTTTTAAACAAAAAGAAGAAAGAACTCAAAATCCTTTAGATTGCCTTAGAAATCCCAGCATTCCATTTAGCAAATGACTGCTGGGGTTTTTTGTTGTTTTTTTTTTTCCCCCATTTCTGTGTAACATAAGTGAATTTCACCTGACTTCACAAAACTGTTATCACAAAGAAACCCACTGGCAGAAGTATCCGGTGATTATAAGGTGTGGGGCTTTTTTTCCACATGATCTATTTCATGGCAGTCTTGAGCATTATCATCTCACGTTAAATCAGAAGTGAAATAACACTCCTCTACTACATGTGGATTATTTTCTACATACGTTGAGATACAGTCAAATACCTCAGGACTAATTCCAACTCAACAGACTGAATGAGATATGCAAGAACAAACAAACCCCTGACCTCTGCTAGTTTCTTCTTAAAAGTTTTCTAGCATCATTTGATCTTCCTAACGAGTTCCTACAGTTCTATTCTAACAACAGTGGAAAACTGTAATGGAAATCATAATCATAACGAGCATTGGCAATACTTCTTTAGAATGGTAAACATTTTACAGATAAAAATATGAATAAAAGCCTTTTAAAGATGGCCACTGCATCGTTGGAAGACACATCTGCTGTGAGGAATATGGAGATAAATAACACATTGGCCTTTTCCAGGAGCATTACTGAAATTGGTCTCATTTTTATTCAGTGTTCGCTCAGGAGAACTTCCAAAAAAGTTTTAAATCATAGAAGATTAAGTTTTAGCTTTGTAACGATAAAAGCAGAACCCTAGGACAGGCCGTCACTTGAAGCAAGAATTTACTCTCAAAAGCAATGCACTGAATTCAGCGCCGCTGCATGCACAATCACTGATAATCAAAGCTAAGTGTGGAGTTTTATACAAAGTGAGCACATGCCTGGACTTAACCAGGTAGCTTGACAAAAAGAGGCAAGCAGTGAAAATAGGACCGAATGATGCATCCACTGCAGAACGCAGTACTCCATTACTGGGGAGTTAAAGTTCATCTTTTACCTCGAGTTGAAAGCAATGGCGTAACCATGATATCAGTGATAGTCTTCTATATAAGAATTATTAAAAATTAAATTTTATCACAAATTTATTCAATTTAAAAGATTGCCTGTTGCCTCGAATACTCGACAGTATAAATAAATGCATGAAGAGCTAGGCTAATTTTCTCTCTCCTCTCTGGCTACTTTTGATCATACACATTTTCTGTCTGATTTTTTTCTTAAGTTTGAGAAAGAACAGGCGAAAAAAAAAAGTACATCCATCCCTCTGAGGCAATTACAAAAGACTGTGCGTGTCAGTCTACATCTATGTAAACACTGATATTTCTGGAGACTGGGGAGAGAATTACGGGTGGGTGCCTTTGTCCTTTATTTTCACCAGCAAGTAATGGTGGCTCCGACCCCCTGACACAGGTAGGATTTGCTGCCACCTATACCCAGCAGTTAAGTGTTTTTCCATTGGTGAAACATAAATGGCTTCTGTTGGTTGAAAGGTGGTAATGACGTGGTTGGATATATCCTGTAGAGCTACAGTCATAATCCAGAAAAGGCTGTTTGTCAAAACTAGCCTACAGTACAGCAAAAATGCATTATGAATAATATATAAGCGTTGCGCTGATAGACGTGACAAGTATCTTAGTAATACTACTGATCTAATCAGTAATATCTCTGTACAAGTCCTCTAAGCAGAGGTTCCTCACTTTTTGTCCATGTTTGGGTCACGCAGCATACACAGCAGGTTTCATTACCAGGGTCCTACCACAGGACCTTGCTGGCTCTCGTTGTTCTCATGGCCTCCTGCCAGTGCTAACAAGCTTTTCTAGAATATTAATATCTTATCCAGGTTTCTTTTTTTAATCTGGTATTCCTTCCCCTTTAAGCCTACACAGCACAGGCTGACTGCCAACCACTTAACGTATTCAGGGATTAATGAAGACATAAAACCTACGATTACAAGTTAAAATGACATGAAATGAGGCTCTGCTGTGAAAAACCTCCAGAACCATCTTCCTTCTTTACAAACCACCTTTTTAGCTTGGGCTGCTTCCCTACACCCTGTCTACCTGTGCACTGACGTTGGCTCAGGAGGACACAGTGCACAGGAGCTCTGAAATCTGTCCAAGCTGCTCCTCTTGACAATTTGGTATCTTGCACATCCGCATGCAGGGTGCAAATCACAAGTATACCATTTGTTCAAGGAAACTGAGTATCGCATAACTACTTCTATGGACCATTGGCTTCTGAAAGGATAGGGTTGGGTGAACTGACAGAGTTCTGCTCACTGGTTTTGATGAATTTGTTTTTTTCCCAGTTTTATATGGGAAACCTCTTTTAGAAAAGGAACCTTGATTTCTAGTTGCACAGTCAATGCAATGTAGCAGAGCAGCACGATCAACGAGGCTGGACCCAAGGCCAAACCAGCTGGCTATTTAACTGGAACCAAATCAAGTGAAGCCTATAAAGGCTGAGGACACTTACAGGGAATTGCAAGAAATAAACCATATCCTGCTGGTGGAAAACATGTATGAAAAGGCCTCTTACAACCTGAGGAATATTTTCTTTTGAGTGTTTTGCTTGCAATCAATACAGTGAGCTAGAAGAAAGAAATGTCAGCCCTCTCTGAGCCAAAAAGATGAGTCAGCAACATACCAAAACCCATTCATTCCTGCAGCCCACTTACATTTTGAATAAACCCACCCCATTCTCATTGTGTTTCCCAATGAATGAGTATAGCATTTTCTATCAAAAATCAACAGAACTGGTCACTGCAGACAAGTAACTCAATAAAGCGCTGTCAAGAGGAAGCGCCAGTGCTGCTTCCATGCTAATCCAAGTTCTTCAACAAGCTGTAACAGTACTTATTTCAACAGTGGGCAAAGTGCTGACAGATTCTGATCTCAGTAACACCTTCACCACCAATATGGCCCTGTGAAGTTATGACAGATGTTAACACTACAAAGCAGAATTTGGCCCTATATGGGTGTATATCCAATAAGAATATCAGTGTAAAACTGCTGCAATTTAAAACAAATCAACCTCACAAAAACACATCTTTCAAAATATCTGCAGTTTTACTCTTTCCTCTTTAAATACTATTTTATAGAATTGAGAACGGTTATGAGAATTACTCTCTAAGCTGCTGTCTAAAAAAGTATTGAAACATCTGAAGGACAAAAATCAGGCTACCTCTGCTTGGCATTTGTAGGCATCAAGTCTCTGAACAGCAGCAGGCACAGTTAAAGCAGTAACAGTAGGCTCTGGAAAGGCAGTTCTCTTTGCGGTTCTAGTATTTCTGAAAATGCTATTCACAGCCCCAAGAGAGATCTATTCCCCAGGGTGCCAGCATTTAAGAGCAAAATAAATAAATAAATAAATAAAAAGGAGATGAAAGATCTGGAGCGAGCAAAACGACAACTTAGAGAAGGTTCGAACACAGAGTTCTTCAGACACGCAGCAGTTAATCCACCGTGAGACTATTTACAACATGGTTAGAAGAAATATGAGTTTGTCACATTGAAGGAACCAATTTTTAAGGTTTCACTTTGTATTCAGTAACAAACTCTAATTATACTTCACACTTACATAATAAAAGAAACATCAAATGCTCAACATTTCTGCTCAGCACCCAGTTTCTAGTCTCAGCCAAGGATTAAGAGCATTTACTAACAGGCAGAGTATTTGCCTTCAAATTAATTCAAAGTAGTCCTGTAGCCTGTGCAATGAAGTTAAATAAAGAAAAATAAAAACATAGGTTGGATTGCATTATTATAATGGCTCTTTCTTGCCTTAAAAGCTTAAGATATCTGCAAGTTACTGTCTTACTGTATAATTCTATTGCCTCCCCAGCACATGGCACTCAGTAAGATTAATTGCATTGCACTTCAACCCAAATAACAGAGACAATCTTGTTAGATCTTCCATGCAATCATGTTTTATTAATATAGCCAATTATATATACTATGGAGTTGCGTTTGAAATGAGTTATCCTGATATTGCCCATGTATCTGGACAGATACTCTTCCAATTCTTTTTGCATAGCTCTGTCCATTAAAGAGAGGTATTGTGCCAAGAGCAAAAATTATTCAAAGGACATAAAACTTCTGTGTCTTGGCACATGCAGTGATGGCAACGCCAGCTGAGCAAGACTCACCAGGCAAAGGACACCCTAAGATTTCCAGCCTCATACAGATGCTACCTTCTTCATACCAGGACCGAGGGTTTATGCGGATGTAGCGTGCAACCAGTGGCACCGGCAGCATATTGAGAACAGGGATCTCCTTCTCACTGTTTCCTTCAAAGATCTGTGCGGGCACCAAACATTAAAATGGTAAGATCAGTTCGTCAAAAAGACTTTTGGGACAATGACCAAATCAGCTGAAGTCACCTGGTTACAGCCCCAGACTGACAGTGCTCCTGAGAGAGGGGCAGAGGAGCAGCAGCCCACACCTTCCCTCTGTAATGGGCACTTTGAGTACATGACATGGCCCCATGGAACAGTGGCCTGATGCCAACCCACGTACATATCTCATCTCAGGTAATGTCAGGGCAGGACTCACATCCATCGTCAGACACAGGGAGATATGCCTTAAAGGATAGCCTGAGCCCATCTCTGTATTATACGATGTGCTCTTAAATTTACTTCAGGCTGACGGGACCTTTATGCTGACTGATGTCACAAATCAAAACTCCCAGACAGATGGACAGTCCCCATCTCTCCCCTCTTTGCTTCTCCTCATAAAAAAAAATAAATATGTGCTTCTTGGTACTCACCACATCTCCAGATTCATTTCTGACAGCAGTCCACGCATGGCTGTCATTGCTCACCAATACTCTGAAAGAGGTCACCCAGTTACTCCTGGAAAAAGACAAAGAGGGCCTAAAGTTATTCTTCCACAGCTAAAACTGACTGCAAACTTTGCCTCATGTTATAAAGCATGTAAGGCTGCTAGCAATGGAAATCCCACTTGGCACAGCCATACCAACACTTAGATGAAGAAAAGCGACACGTGAATCTAGATTTAGCAGATGAGCAAACAAATCCTGGTGAACAGAAGCAGAGAAGAGCCCAAGTCAATATTCTGGGATTCCAGGATGTGAGGGAACACCGCTCTCATGGAGGGACTGCTTACCCTGAAAGAAAAAAACCCATATACTCTGACATCCAAAAGTTTTACCTTTTGAGCTATACAGACAGACATTAGTTCTGCTGCTGTCATCAGAGAGCTTGGAAAAAAATAAATAAAACCTCTACAAAGTCTGCACCTTTTAAGCAGGAACGTTTTCATTCCCTGTTTCAGGTTTTTCTTCTATTTGCAGGCTGGTTCCACTCCTTGCTATGAGCATTAGCCCTTCACCTGGCACAGGTCTTGAGAAGTATACGGCTTGTGAACCACAGCCTGCAGTCATTCCTGGTTTTATTAGCAGTACAGAGGAAGATGCATATAATTCTCTCCCTGCACAGCAGAGTGTAATTGATCACAGTACTAGCACACTACTATACACCGAGATCAGACTTCAGTAGGGTGATCGCTCTAGATACCAGTTTCCTAATTGACAGGAAGGTCCTCTCTAATACAAAAAGAGCAACATCTTCATTCACGTTAAGTTAGTACCTTGTCTGCATTCAACCAAAGAGGAGAAATAGGTTACTGCTTCCCATAACCTGAGCAGAGTAAAACCGATGTAGTCGTTTAGCCCTTCCCCATGGTGACATATGGACAGCTACAGAGAAGGTAATGCCCTGACTATCCATCATGCTTTCTGGTCCAAAAAAGTAATGGTAATTTGCTTTTTTCATAATAACAATTTACAATACGCAGTGACTTAGAGGAGAGTCATACCTTGGAGATACTTTGTACTGTAATGTCAATCCAGATGATTAAATCCTGTTTTCATGTAGGTAAACCGATCACATGTAACCAGCTGTGCTCAAGAGCAGTCATTCTTAACAGCAGGTTCTTAGCTAAACTACGTATTGAACGTGTTGAGGGTGAAAGCAGAGCAAGGAAAGCTCTTGGGATTAGAAAGAATAGGGGCAACTGGGGCACTTTTTGGAGAAGCAACACGTCGTAAGGATCTGGAAGGACAGACAAACCTAACACCTTCCTGCTACGCTGCACCCATACACGTGCAACTATGTTCACTTCATTTTCTTTTAAATAACATTAACAAGCTGCCTATGAGCATGCACATGTGTCATGTGCTAATAACCCAAAACTCTGAGACTTAATATCATGCAATTTTGAAAGCAATGACAGAACGAACCTGTCTCTTAGGCTCCAGTTTTGACCTTTACAAACCTCTGACCATGATTTTTAGATGAATGGTTTTTGCTCTGTTACATTAAGGGGAAAAATGTTGGCTACTGCAAAGCAGACTGAACTTATTGTTAATATGTACAGCCTATAATTCACACACTACATTTATTAAAGACTTCCACAAGTTACCAGCCCTTGAAAATACTGATTTTCCACCTGCCAGTAGATGGCCTTCTGGTGGCAGGGAATTCTCCTGGGATGGACCTGGGAAGTGCCACGTTGGCATCTCAAGACTTTGCAGGTGTGATATACAACAAGGCAGGCAGTGACTGCAGTGCCCTACGCAAGTTTCTAGCAACTCTTGTAAAAAACTTTATTTTCTTCCCTCAACATTGGCAATAGCGTGGCAATGGCATCCAAAGATGTCACTTCCTCTCAAATGCTGAAGGAAGGCAGATTTCCACCCAGCAAAGACAGAAGGGAAGAATTTCAGAAACTCCGAGAAGAGGAAAAATAACTTTTCCAATTGAAAAAGAAAGCAAGAGTGAGAGAAACACTCCCAGGTTTGAATGGGGGATGCGTGCATTCAACACGCATAACTGAATTAGGGCCAGTTTTCAGAATGAGGATCAACAACCAGAAGAGGCAATGTTACGAACCAGAAGATGTTACTGCTTCTGAAGCATTCCCCAGCCAGGGCTTATTTACCATGTTTTAATTTTCCCACTCCATATACTCACAGAAGTTCAAACTTTTCCTGAAGGAAAATGTATACTAATCAGTTGTACACATAATCCATCCTGAGCGATAACATGTGAAATGCTTCTCAGAGGCAGTCTGCCAATTAAAATACATATGGGACCGCATCCAGACTTGTACAGTTGCAGAACAGAAGGATTTCAGAGGAGCATGGGAGTACATAAATCAGCACGGTGCTTTAGGTCACATGCTGCAAACTGGCTCGCCTGTAAGGAATAAACATCCTCTTTGCATTTGTTGAGGTACAGAATAAACACTGCAGAGGTGACCATCTCCTTCCCACTAGCAATAAATACCAAAACTGCATCTATGGGTGCAAGTTCTTCCTCTTTTTTTCCCCTCTACGTATAATAAAAACAAAGGAACAAAGCCATTAACCAAGCAATCAGCTTCTGCCACTACTACGGAGGTTGATGTAATTTCAGATTCCCCTTCAAAAAGGCCATCTTCTGCCTTGAAGTCACATTCCTAGCTGAGTGTCTTTTAATTCAGGATACCTCTATGGACCCAAATCAGCATTTACATGTTCAATCTGCTTGAAAGCTGCAGACATTCCACACACATGCAGCACAGAAGGTTTGATACTTCCAGGAAGCGAATGGATGTGGTGCACATGCTCCAACCAACAGCCAGTCTGGGCAAGGCAAGCACGGCCCTTCCCGGAATTGAAGATTTTGACACATGCAGAGTGCCTGTTTTATTTGGGTATACGCAGAAATGTGAAGCATTCAGGGAAACCCATCACAGAAACACAACAGCTGAAGCAAAGTCTTGCACTAGGAGGACTGGTGAGGGAGAGGAAGATCTCTCTCATTGGGGCTAGGATCTGCAGACATCAATTTCTGAAGCATATCATGTTGCACCTTTTTAGGCCCATCAGCGCTGAACAACAAAGCCATCCAAGGAAACAGGAAAGAAAGCTCTAAAGCGTTACTGCACTTGGGATGTTCCTACAGTTGTAGAGAAGCTCTTCTGAATTCATTCTAAAACCTCCAACGAAATACACAGATCCGTGTTACAGAGTCAAATGGACAATTCAGGGAAGAGTCCCACGCCAGCACTCAGAAAAGGCTGAACTAGTTACCAAGGGTTTTCTTGGCAGGAAGCTAGAAGACATAGGTTGACAGTATTAAAAGTTACCTCCAGCTCATCATGCACCAGCACAAAGATGAGCTCAGGCACTACCTCCATGCCTGCCTCCATTTCATCTGTGCTACAAAAGGGTCACGAGATATAGATGTGACAGGAGTTATTTGGATTCAAGCATTTCCCATTAATAATCCCTTTTGATTTATCTTCTCAAGAGAAAATCATCTGAGAAATCTCAGTGTGTTTTGCTAAGACTAATCAGCAAGTTAACCAGCAAGTAAATGCAAATATCAAAACACAATCCAAATTTACTTACTGCAGTGGATTTTTTTTTGAAGAGCATTTTCTATGATTAGTTAATTTTCATCTGTGATGTATAGTCTTCAGATTATGCTCATCTGGACACCTTCAATTTTAAATTCAGTTTCCTGTGACGAACAAGAAATGTTCAGCTTATCTATTTCCATCCAAAAAAGCGAGCTGAGGGGAAGCCTAAGCAACTCATCCATGGACAGAGGGGAAGCTTGAATCAAAGCAGAGAACTGAGAGCAGATTTCCTCCATGAGCAGCAGTGGAGAGGTGCCAGGAGGTTTGGCAGCCCAACCTCCAGCAGGTGAGCACATCGACCTCTGACTGTTTGGATATGGTTTTACTTTGTTTGAACAGCATCTGCTGCGTGGACTACTTAGAGCCAAGCTTCTCAAGTACGGACAGCTGTGTGAGCAACAGATGAATCACTCCAGCCTCAAAGGATGCTCATCCACAACAGTCCCACAGGATTTAAGGCAAACGGGCAAAAATTCAGCCCCACAGCCACTGAGATGCTGTAGAGAAGACCAGAAAGCATTGGCAGTGTTCAGGTGAGCACCATCTACAGTGGACCTGGCTCCAGCTGACCGTGCCATTCTTTTGCTGTCAGAGCAATCCAATTTGTCTACATTGCAAAACCCAAAAGCTGAAAATAGAAGCTACAGGCAAACAGATTCATATCCTTCAAGACTATATAAATCAACAAGTACTTGAAACAGAGGAATTCATACAAAAAAAGGCTACACAAACATCAATCTCTAATGATGCGGCACAATCAGCATGCTGGCAGTTAATGACTTTCTGATTGAAAAAGCAATCCGTAATCTCACGCAAATAAATATAGAACTGTTAATATAACCAAATAACATTTCTGTGGATACCGTTTTAAAGCACCAACTGCCCAACAGCTTCAAAAATAAGCCAAATTAAGAAATGCTTGGCCAACCACAGGTAGCCCAGCAAGTTCTACAAGCTAATTCAAATGAACATGATTTAGGAGACGGAGCTTGAACAGCCCAGCAAGGGTGGGCTTTTTTTTCTTATTTTTTTTTAAATAATTGAAATCTTTGAATACTTAATTTTTAAAATTGCTTCTAGCTGACTTAAATGAATACACCGCTGTGAAATGTGGCTCTTCAGAGGCCCTGTGAAGAAAAGCTCAAGGCCAGAAATTCTCTCGCTCTGAATGAATTAAACATGGTTTTCTTTCTTTTTTTTTTTCCAAACTCCCTTCTCAGAGAGTTTGCAAATGCGTTTCCCACCCAATGGCAGCATCTTACAGTGGGTTTTTACAAGATTTTAGTCTCTGACCTTGCTTGAAAATCCATGGAATGGTTGGGTTGGAAGGGACCTTAAAGCTCATCCAGCTCCAACCCCTGCCCTGGGCTGGCTGCCCCCACCAGCTTGGGCTGTCCAGGGCCCATCCATGGATGTGGGCACCTCCAGGGATGGGCACCACAGCTGTCTGGGCAGCAATGCCAGTGGAAATACAGCTGTAGTTGTTTCCCATCACTACTGTGCATTCACACTTTAACAACACTGGATAGCCCTAGGCTTCTTGCACGGGGTCAAAGATAAGATATCCTTGGCCCCAAAGGTTTTACAGTTTTAACACCTTTCATTTGCAGGCCATTCTTTGCGTTCTCTGCACATGTCTGAAATTCTTCCTCCATCAGACCTTTCCCTTTTCCAACTTTTATATCCGCTAAGTACAATCAACCTCTGATTGCTCTTCTTTTAAACCTCCTCTTGAGACATTTTATACTTTCCCCTTTTTTTTTATGTGTGTGTGTGCCTGTCACCCCTGTGCGTATTGGTTACGTATCTCAAGAGATAAATCTGAACTATGCAACCACTGCCTCATCATAAATGTTTGTCTGTGAGTGTTAAAATAATGGAAAACAAAGAACCCGACCGTAACCAGCAGAGACTGCCACTCGTATGCACAGCTCTGAGCACACTTATAGCAATGATGAAAGGGCTCCTGCCTACCAAGTGTGCACAGAGACACAGCCAAGCTCTTGCTATGTGCAGGAGGGATGCTGGCTTGCAAAAGGGAAAAGGAGCAGCTGCCCAACAGCTTTTTGGTAACCCCACGCTTAGCCCAAACTCTCATCGGATGATATCCATTAAAAGATACACAAATCCATGCTGTGGGTAATAGATGTGATGAAACTGTTTCCTGTACTTATGTAATATATCCTTTTCCTAAAAGCTTCAGCTCATTTGGTTTAAAGCTTCCCATTGTAGTCCCATTCCCTTCTGAACACCCCCAAGAGCAGGGCAGGCTCTCTCCCCACGAGGCATCTCCACCATGCCAGAGTCAGGGAAAAAGCCCACGGCAGGGGTTGGAACTTTTTCATCTTTAAGGTCCCTCCCAACCCAAGCCATTCTACGATTCTTCAATAACAGATAACTAGTGACACTGAAATCAGATTGTTTCACAACTTGCATGATATATATGATATGATGTCAGTGGACTGGGAACTCACTTGGTGAGACCTGACTTCAGGGATGCTGTAACAATCTCTGCAGCCCTGTCATCCAGTCAAAGCCACTATCAGCTCACACTGATATAATGTGCCATAACAGTTCGCATCCATACACAGCAGCTGCCTATTTTATTACAGAATTTGGATGAAACACTGAGACATTTTCATTGAATTTGCTGAAGATTTTAGTCAGGGTCTGTGTTCACATCCTCAACATGGGGAAAAAAGGTATTGCTTTGGAAGTCAATGCCCAACATGCCTGTTGTTCTTGTGAACTGGACCATGTTTACAATTTATTTCACCATGCTTCCAAAGCAGTGCCGTGTTTGTTTTGTTTTCTCTCTGTATTTTACCCTTTCTCACATACTGTGCAAATTGTTTTCTTGAGTATCTGTAGCAACAACTCAAATACCAATGAGTAACCACTCTGCTGTCCCAAACGCTAATGGTGCTATGCTGGCCTATCACTGATGAATTCCTGATTACTGGAGTACAGAAGATACTGATGGAACTCTCTCATCAAAAAGACAATCTTACTATTATTAAGACATAACAGGCTGCTAAACTGGGGAGGAAGAAGGAAATTTTACCCTCTTGCAAGGACCAAATTTTACCATCTTGGAATCCTCACTTAAGAGCCATCCCTAGAACCAAGTCTTGGCTCCTGAGGAAATGGAAGTGAACACAGCAGTAACAAGAAAGTGGGGCAACACATTTAGCTCGTGAGTCAAGAAAAAGCACCATTCTGCACCACCCAAATCAGCAGCAAATAAACAGCACTGACTTGAGTTTAACAACCTCAGCTGCATCTCCAGAAAGCACTCAGCTTGCTACAGACCTCCTGTTCCTTGCTAATGGTTGGTCAAGAGGGATGCTGGGGGTCACGATGAATTGCATTACACACAGAAAAGCCTGAGAATGGGCTACAGGGAACCACATAATTATTCCTCTAACAAACTGCACATGTTCTGTTTTTAATAAGGGTTATCAGATACAAAATCAATTTTGCTGGATACTTGATATCCCTATGAAGTGTACCACAAGGGTAACAGACAGGTGGGAATCACCCCAGTATCACAGGAAGGCATACAGACTAACCTCTCCCCAAATCAGACTTTGAGAACTGCCATGTCTCCACTTGTCTTCTTTAATTAAAAAATGAATGTTATATGTATAAAAGAAAAGCTTGCAATATTTTCATGAGGCTGTGAGTTCTTTAAATATATATATATACACACACAAGTATTTTGAATTTCTCCTGCAAAATTGTGGAAATTTACTCTAGCATGAGCATTCTGCACAGATTGCTTCATCCATGCTTTTTTACATTGTCATTTTATTTCCTGACAAGTAATATTAGTGCATCATTTAACATGCTTGAAAGATTAACTCAAAAAGAATGTTTCATCACAAACAGAACTTGCTGAAACATCGCATCCACTTCTCTAACATCAAAACATCCTCTGCCTCGAAACTGTTGAAGCTTTGTATTAACACACTGAGTCTCTTTAAACATATGGGTCTTTTCTCGACGCAAAAGATGGCGCTGAGCTATCAAGATTGTTTGGGTTGTGGGAAACATGTTTCCTATGTTTTTTAGATCCTTGCCAAACTGCTAAGAGTGATTAATAATTTCTTCCCCTCTGTCAAAAGAGTGCATATCTTAAACCATCGCATCATTGCTTTAAATATGGTCCAATTCCGCAGCGATGCTTCCAGTGTCCCACTCAGCCTTGAACAGTTGTTTAAAAGATACATAATTCATAAAACTCAAAGATGCATTGGCAGAAATAAAGAGAATTACACACTATATTTCTCCCCCAGATACTCAACCACAAACCCTCCGGTAGCTCAGCAAGACTGGATCTGTTGGCATCCTCAGTCTCTAAGAAGAGGATGTCATGTGCATCTCTAAAAGGTTATATCGCTCACATGACCTTCTTGAGAGGCAAACAAAACAGCTCTTCAAAGAGAGATCAATCACATCCTTCTGTTAACGATGATATTCGTAGTGAAGCAGTGTGGTAATGGCTACAAGACACTAATCTCCACACGTGCTCAGTTTGTAGGAAGGAATGGGCATCCCACTTGTTTTCAAGGTGTTAGCTCTTACTTACACCAGCCCACACGAGCAGCACATCCAAGTTTCACATCTCATCAGAACAGGAGTCAGAAAGGAGCCCTGGTTCTCCAGGCTATTCCCCACTGCCTCAGAAACTCAACATCTGCATATCTTCTGGAGCGCCCAACCCACAGCTGGTATTGATGATGGGAAACAGAGTGCTTTGCCATGGTTTTGGGTTTCGCAGGAGCGCCTGCGGTGCCCAAACAGCAACACCCACCAAGTGCACATATTTGCTTTGACTGGTAAAGATTCTCCCAATACAGGAGGTTTCACATGAGGCCTGTTTATGCTTGTGACAGGAGGGAGAGAGAAAAGCAGAAAGATTTATTTCCAAGTAGCTGTCATGCAATTTGCAGCCACACAGCTCAAGTACAGAATTTGACTTCGAGAAGTGTTTTTCTCCATAAAGGAAATGATTAAACAATTCAAGCATTCATTACTAACCAAGCATGGTTTCCTTCTTTCTCTAGTCAGGTCACGTGTGCTTTCAAGAGCTGTTGCAGCACATTGGCCTCTTCCTCCTTAATGCTCTCATGTCTCAAGCTCAGGCACAAGTGCCCTGGGAAGGCAGACAAGAAAAAGCAACTTTGCAAGTGAAACTGAGAGAGGACAAACCAAGGTGAAGCAGTTCCTGCTGGTGTATGAAGAGCAACAGCCCCATGCATTTTTGAGTTCTTTGCATTATGTCAAGCGTGACCTTTAGCTCATCCACTTCCTATAAAGGCCCTAAAACTGACAAACAAGGCTGAGATGAAGAGACCATCTCTGCTTGGGTGGAGCAGGCATCAGCAAAGCCAAATGACAGATGCTAGAGCTGTTATAAAGGAATAAAGGGTTGTTTCCTGCACCAGTAAGCTAACTTTGGCTGTAACACCAGAAGCAGCTGCAGAATCAAAGGCCAGATTCCCAATGGCTCCACTACTGCAGCCGTACAGTGAGGAGCAGAGTGATTTCCTGCAGCACTCAGTGCAGAGCCCTTGCCTGCCTTTCCTTGTCATCTTACACGTCCCCATTAAGTCAGCTGCAGGAAGCTAAAGGGACAGGGACAGGTACGAATCTGATCTGGGCAGAAGTTCAGAGCTGACTTTCATTTAAGTAATTTTTTCCAATTTGTTCAAGTTTCTTGTTCAATATGAAGAGAGAAAAATTGCTTTTTCTGATTCTTAATCTGTATCACGTAATAGCATTGGTGAACCCAGCACACACACATCCCGGTGCCTTGACTTTCTTATATAACGCTGGGAAAATCTCCAAGGCTTAAATAAAATCCTACCTTGGCTCTCAGGCTTGGCAGGCTTTTGCTTCTAATACAACACAGAAGAGAAGGCTGTTTTCTGGCTCTCCTACCCAAAATAAGCTTATTTTCCAATATACCTATGTTTCTTTTATCTACAAATGCACTCTTTTCCTGTCACATAACTTCATAAAGTTGGGAAGATGCCTCAGGTAACATAATGGTGTCTTTTTGTACAAGCTCTCATTTCATAAATAGTCCTTTTTTGATCTTGGCAGCTAAGCATAAGAGAAGGAAGATAATATGTCTCCCCCTTTGTCTCTAGTGCCCACTGTAAGAGAACACTCACCAAAGCACCTGCCCACAGCAGCACAAGTCGCACCAGGCTGGTGTCTGCTTCTCCTCAGCAGTGTTACAAAGGGCAATTCACTTCATTCAGCAATCCTGATGCCATCACGAGTTCCAACGTATTCACCAGTGCTCCTCAACTCCAACCCAAGGCATGCTCTGCTCCACGCTCAGTGTCTCTACTGTTCTCCAGATTTTATTTCTCTTTGTGCAGCTCTTGTTCACCCCAGGTTATCATGGTTTTAATTTCCTCTCACTTCCTTGACTGCTGGAGGGATGCTCCACTACAACTGATCCAGAAAGCAGAGCACCTGCCATTGCTCTGGGCACACTGTCTCCAAGTGCTGAGACACTGGAAACCATAGGACATCTCTCTTGGTCTAGATGAGGGCTGCATATTCAAAGTCTTATTTTGGTACCTCTGTGAGTACCGAGTTATTCTTAAAATCTAGGGTCTGACATGTGTAAAAGATAACCCCAGCAACAACTAAAGAGATTTCATCAGTTCTATCTGACGATGGGAGCAGAGATAGTGAGATGGACTTAAGGGAGGTCACTCCCACAAGCCAAGTTAAAATCATGGAATCATTAAGGTTGGAAAAGACCACTAAGATCATCTAGTCCAACCATCAACCCATCCTACCATGCCTACCATACCAGACCCTGACAAGAGAGGCTGCATTTTCCAGGAGATAATGACCTGCCTCACACTGCATCATTGCTCCACAAGGCAGAAACATGCCAATTTCACTGCAAACTGAGCAACAACTCAGGAAGAGCCTGGATCTCCTGCCCCACTCCTCCTGCAGGCCATCACCACTCTACCCACCAACTCTTCATGGGGCGAGACTCAGTAAGTTAAGAACAAAACCAAAAAAAGCCCTCCAAAAACCCAGACAGTGAGTACCAGCTACGAATAGAACACTGAGTCTGGCTGCAAACTCACAATACAGCTAACTAAAAATAGCAGTGTGACAAGATAAAGCAGTGCAGTGCTGGTGTTGATGAGAACAGCAATGTCAAGAGCATGAATACAGGAAAGAACAAGCCTTTGCTACCATAATTATCCAATGCAGAACACTGTGGAATAAATATAGAAACCTTATTGCCAAAAAGGCTCCTGCTTCCACAGCATTGTTGAAAGAAATGAAATATCAGAAAATGAAATGGTAGAAGGAAAATTATATTATTATGTTTCTCTTAACTATAATTATATTTTTCTTGTTTGCCTTTTATTGTGCATCACACAAATTTTCTTAATGAGGAATCTGATCAGAACAGATCTAATACTGTGCATCTCCATACTTGCTGGAAAAGGTGTCTCCTCGTGAACAGGCTAATTTGCTCACATAATGCAGTGAGACCCAACCAGAAGTTAAGAGAGACTGAGTGAACGCTGTACAAGCACCAGGAAGAAAATAAACCTTCACCTCCAGCTCCAGTTCATGCCAGCTGACTGCTCTACTCCTGGTATATAATTTGCACCTCATTTAAATTGTATCATAGCGATCTGGGCACCTACGCTCAGAAGCAGGCCACAAATGAGTGAGTGCACACAAATGCATACAACTCTTTGCAAAGCAGTTATTTCCCATTGCAATATACTCAACCAATAACTCAAGAAATAGCCAGAAGGCACACAACTGATTTCAGCATTGGAAACAGCCAACGCTGGGGAACCAAATGTAGTAGACCTGGGCTATATGTGGCTGGATTGACTCTTTGCAACAACAGAATTCAGCTGCTGCCTTGCTCGTGGCAAGCTCTCCTTCTTAAAATCTTCAAAGCACGCAGACTCGAAATGCATAGAGTCTTCCTCCCATCCATAAAGCCCAAACCGCATGTCTGCTACCAAACAGCTCGCTCCTGGTCAAAACCTTCTGCGTGGGTTTGGGTTATGTTATAAATTCCTCTTTAGAATAAAAAAAAGTATGGATATAAAAAATTGTTTTAATTGTTCATTTATGAATCGTATTGGAGTTTCACCAATTATTCTTTAATATGATAAACTAATCAAGTTAAATACTGGAAAAGAATAAAGCTTAACACAGTCAACTTGGCTGGATAAGTATAAAGGCGTATAACCCACTGCCTCCTTTAACAGATGAAAATAATGGCTATAGAAGTTTGCTACCTTTAAAGTTGCATTTTATACCACATAGAAGCACTTTGCTGCCTTTTAGTGTTCCTTCGTTCAGTACACAACTTCATGCATCGTTTCCATCCTTTCTTTCTCTTGAAAAACAGAAGCACGCTGCAACATGAATCCTTTGGTTTGTAAGCTCAGCATCTCAGGGAAAAAAAAAAAGTCAAGCATGTACTTACGACCAGAGAGAATTTCTTCCTTGTGTGATGACTCCAGTGAATTTTGTTAGCCTTCGAGCATCTACTTCAATCCACTGAAATGGATCATTTCTTCCTGCACACCAAGCACCATCATAAAAATCATTTTCGTTAACACCTGCCTGAAAAGAAAGCAAAACTCTCTTCGTAAATCAGAACCAGGAAACCAAAGGTACTTCATGGGAAAAAGAAAAGAAAACAAGAAGTCATCATTCATTTCATTTTCTCCTTTGGCTCAATTTTAAGTACCCTCAGACTGTCATTCTCCACAGTTATATGGAATGACCAAAAAGTTTTCCTGCTCAAAGTGTGTGGGAGAAAGAACTCTGCAAAACCCCTTCAAAAACTGAGAACCATTACTTATAAATATAGCTCAGAGAGCACAAACAGAACTTCAGTCTAGTCCAGTCCACCTGTCTGTGCCTGTGGCCTGACAGAGCCTTCACCAAGAACAAATTACCCACATGGCCTTCAGAGTTATGAAAGTCCTAACAAGTGATCTCTGCTCCATTTCAATAATGGTTAGTGGTGGAGTTAACTCCTTTTCCCCCAGAATCAGCAAAAGAGAGCGTAAAGCATATGGAAGCAGCAATGCTATTTTCCACCAGCTCTCATTCCCATCACTGAATTTTCAGTGTCAGGGGTTTTCAGACCTTACAGCAAAATGAAGTTTAAGGATTCAGGAGCACCCAGCTCCCTGCTGAACTCCAGCTTGCTTACCAACCTACACTCTGAATTATAGCAACAATACGCCCCATAAGCAGTCTTCTCCACATTTTCAAAGGGGAAATAGCTGTGCAAAGTAAGAATATCTTGCAATCTAAGCACACAAGAAATAATAGCCAAAGAAACATGTCATGCAAGGTCTTCAGATATTTATCTTGTTACTGAAACCGAGGAAACGTTCTGCACCAAGCTGGCTACTGTCATAGAAAGCACAGAAGCTTCTCCATATGGTTCTCAGAGGCTACATTTATTTTTATGTTATATCATCTGTGTTTAATGTGGATTTATCACTGCCATCCATGTGACTCCAAGAAAGGATATTTTTAAATATTTCCCAAATAGAAATGAAGAGTATGGAAAACTCTGAAAAATGTGTATTAGAGACTCCTTTAAACTCTGATACGGAGCTATTCTATACTGTGATTGAAATTATAGTCATCGTTGGGTTACGATGTCAGAGACTGGCAGGTCTGTCTGTCTCCTTTTGTACACATAATTTCTACCAAAAGAGGTGTTGGATTGGTCTAAACCACAAAAGGAGATGCAGCTGTCAATCCTATTTTCCCAGTCTGACTCTGATATCATCTGAAGAAAGCGCTGCAAAACAGACACAGATTCAATTCCTGAGGCTCCTCATCTTCTAGAGCATTCAAATCTGAGATCAGGGCAGCTTAAGTTTTATTAGTTTTCCTGCATTTGCCAAATTTATATGAAGCCACCTACTTCTATGTCCTCATTGCAGTATCTTAAAAGCGAAGCTCATATACAAGTGGAAGCCCAATGCGTGAAGAGGAACTCTTAATGAAAGAGAAATTCTTCAAAGAGGCCTGAACAATGGGAAACACAATACAGATATGATCACTGCCATAGTTAGAACCTATTTCAAGAAAAGGTTTCAAAGCATTCTAAAATAAGACGGAATTTGATGGAGCCTTGGGGTTGAAAACCAGTGCTTGCCAGGAAGCATTACAATCTGCAGAGCACCTTGAACCAATGTCAAGCTAATCCCCTGCACGCTGATGAAATTCCACCAATTTCTGCAGACCAAACACCCATATCTCCCAAGTGCTGTGGCTGGGATCCTCAGTCCTCAAGCAGACTAAGAATGCTGCCCATCAGCATGATGCTCATTGGGTTGTAAACCTCTCCTCCACATTACAGAGAGAAGACAGAAAGAGAGGAGAATTATTATTCAGCAGTTTAAACTGATATCACATTTCTTTGGAAAACTTTCATTCCTGAACGATGAGAACGATTATCATCAAATACTCATCAAAGAGCAAAGATAAGTCGGAATTCCAGCATCCGACATCAGGTGCCACCCAACACAGGGCTCTGCAGAAGCAGACCCTAGACGGCATTACACAGCCCTGCTAAGCCTGACCTGTGCTTGGTTATAAGCATTCACACCACAGCAATGCAACTGAAATTCACAAGTCTTAAAAGTTAGTGCTGAAAAGCAAGGTACAGGGAAGAGAGATGCAAAATGCAAGTGCTGTTAATTCTTAGCTGATTTCAAAGGGAGCAGTATCTAAGGAGAAATAAGTGCAGGAGCATCCCTTAACACTGCCAGACATAGAGGTAACTCCTTAATGGTCAAGGGGGTTGGGGAATTACCGTGTCTATAGCACACCGATAAGCATTAAGTCCTGGAGAAAATTGTGGATTGGAGGATTATTAGAAATCTCCATTAGAGCTAAAGTTGCAGCAGAGAAAAAGGCTACACTTCAACAAGAAAATACAGCAGAGCAGGCACCGAAGTCAAAGTTCACCATCAGCTGGGTGCTGTTGAATTATTTGTATACAGGCCTCCTACAGCCACAGAATCAGATAACTTCACATACCAGAGAGCTGCAGAAATAGCTGTTGCATATTAAGGAGAATCAGTCCATGTAGAACTTGCAGCTGAAGGAAATGACAGTGAGAAAATCCTTATCAAGCAGCAGTGACATTATGAAACTTGTGCTCACAGGGAAAAAGAAACAACACACAAACCAACCAACCAAGCAAGTAAAATGCACAATCTTCCTACACAAAGATCTCAGATCAAAGAAGAGAGAAAATCCCCATTTAAGCTGACACTGGAGAGAAGGTCCTTCCACCCACGACTCCACAGCACTGCAGGGAGGGCACAGAGCTGCAGCATTGAGGAGGTGGAGACTTTTTAAAATATAATAAATGAAACAGAATCCATCATCACAGACCTGGCAGAAGCATTATTATTATTATTATTATTACAACCAGCAGGTGAATGTAGGGGGAGATCAGCACAGCCACGAGGTCTTGGGAGACAGGACACCAATAGAAACCAAGCCAGCCTGTCCTAAGCATCACGTATCTTTGGGAAGGAATGCTGCCTGCTGCTCATTTCCCAGCATGAGAGCACTCCCTCAGCTTCCATTGGAGGCTCCGGACCACCATTAGGAGAACCATCATTCATACCAAAGACTCTACTTACTTCAAGAAGGTGTTACTGGTGGTAATAGGATACTGAGCTAGATGGGCTCCTGGTCTGAACCCATGCATTATTCTTATGTTTATAAATGAACTAGACTTTAACATTAGCACAGAAGGTGAAAAAACACAACCAACATAGAGCTCAGAGATGTGCATCATGGATCTTGATAAATATCATTAGTTTGATAGAATCATAAAATCACTAAGGCTGGAAAAGACCGCTAAGATTCCCAATCCAACCCCAACCCACCCCCACCACGCTCACTAACCACATAGCTCAGAGCCGCACCTCCACTGTTCTGGAACACTGCTTGAACAGGGCAGCCTGTTGCAGCATTACCCTTCTTTTGAGAAGCAGCAAAGTGCTCAGCCCTTAGCAGGACTCATCTGCAGAGCCCACAGGTGGGACCTCACATGCATTCAACCAATGCACCTGGGACCCTTCCGCTCAGCTCAAGCTGGCTCTACTGCTGGAGTGACTGCAGATTGATTTACTGGGCCTTCTGACAAAAATTAACCCATTAAAGCCACTGAAGTTGAAAAGAGAAACACAAGAAATAGGGAAATAGAGTGTTGGTCCTACGGAGCAGCTAAGCACAACTTTAAAGTTAAATAAAAGCAGAGAACGCAGACTGTCCGCTAATGGCTTGCGAACTGCAGGATCTTTTGTAGCATATTCATTGCCTTTGAAAAGCGGCCCCAGGGCAAGAGCTTCGCTTAGAGCCACGTACTTATCAATTAACTGCTGTCATTAACTACAGGCAAATGGCAAGAAGTCGCTGGCAGCGGCAGCCTCCTTGTAGATGCACTGCTCCTGCAGCTGTGCGGGGAGCACCCACTCGTGCTCACCCACAGAGCTCTGCTCGGGTTTGCACCCTCAGCACGTGGTTTTTATAACTGGGGAAACGAACCCCACAGCTTTAAGGGTGATCCATCAACCTTATTCGCTGCTCTAATTCCAGCGTTTCCCCTTCACTTGAATTACACGAGCTGTCAAGGCAGTCAGAACCAATAACCATCCACTGGCTCCCTTTATGTGGCCGTACAACCTGAAGCCATTCTCCCACTTAGCAGCAAAATGGATGTTACCTGAATATTAAGCCTTCCTCTGTGGGCCCCGAGGCCATATCGCTTTGCTGTAGAGGCATGGAGCTGGAAGTCAGTGATTTTTAGTGTCTCCAGACCAAGTGGAGGACAATCTACAAAACAAAAGATGTATTAAAATTTAATATATGTGTATATATCTGTTTATTTTTAAATAGCAAACCATAAACAAGCATTCAAAGGCTCTTGGTTCCACTTGTGCCAAGCTGGCTTGGGCTCTCAGCTGTTGTAACGAGCACAGCACCAGTGAAGTGGATGAGAAATGGCAGTTCTCATGAAACCAATGAAGCAATGCTGATTTACACCAGTGAGGATCTGGCTTTTTGTCACTCTCATAAAATTAATACTGCTTGCTCTATGGTTTTGTCTTTCACAGATATGCAGAGTATTTCCTGTCCAGTGCGTTTCGGTACAAGATGCCAAGAGAACGGCTTTTTATTTTCCCGTCTTTTGGCGTTTTTCTTTTTCAACTCGTTTCGATTTTTCCCCTGTACCCATTCCAAGCTACTGTATGAAGTTATGGTTCTAATTAAAATCCATTCTGGAAACTTCAATCACGGTCGCTCACATTGCACAATAGCATCTGTTACAGAGGTCCGGGAGGCGGACCGCCGAGCTGCAGAGGTAATGACTGAGCACAAAGAGGGCAATTCTGCAGCAAGGGGCCATCTCTCTCGGCTCCAAATTGCAAAGAGAAAGAGAAGCAGATGCCATTGCCCCAACGGCGAGCCGGGAATGCAGCAAGCTAGAGCCCGGGGCTCTGGCTTTGGAAGATAAGGCGCTGGAAAGAGTCTGTTTCATTATTTCCAGAGAAAACACTGTGGTCTGAGATGACCCCGGTGCTTGAGTCTCTCGCTGTCCTCAGCGTATTTGTCCTGGAAACACTATGGTGGGGATGGGAGGTGCACACTCAGTGCTCTGCAGAAGGTGGACAGAAGCACAGAGGCGTTCTGGCAGCATCTGAACGGTACAGCAGGGCACGGTTTGGAGATCTGGAGGCCCTGAAGTCAGCACTGACCGAGATTGGAAAGTCTGCGCAGGGCAGAGGTGGGAAGCAATGCCTCAGTGCCTATTTAGCGCGGTCTGACTCTCACATTGGTTTTGTATTACTGCACACGAACTGTCAAAACGTATACGAGATCTCCTGCGCTCCTGCTCAGCTCACAACAACCTAAAATCCCTCAGGAAAACCATTGCGTGCTATTTGTGCTAGCGTTTCTGTGCTCGTCCTTAGGAAAGCTCTCACAGAAATCAGTGGCCAAAGCTCTACGTCTTCATCAGAGGCGGTAAAGACAAACGTTAATTACTGATGTATTTTCTGATGTACCAACTGCGATCGTAGTGGCACACAAGAGACGGGCTGCAGACAGTTCCTCATTCTGAAGAGCTTTCAATCTAATTACCCCAAGCAGAGAAGAGACAGGATGGATAAGGAGAACCAGAGGACGGAGCAGCTTGGAGGATTTGGGTTTCATTGGCAGATTGGTTTAATCGCATTTCCTTCCAGACTGCTCCATCTTTCATTGTGCTGTGACTGGAAGAAGTCTCAGGCTCTGACAGATCTCTACTGGGAGTAAATTACAGAGCTGGGGACTGCCTGCCTTCCTTTAGCAAGTCCAGTCCTGCAGACAGGTTGGAAAATGAATCTCACAAGTAATCCTGCAAACCCTTTTGCACTTCGGTATATTTGCATCTGCGAATGCCTCACAATGCTCAGGCACTACCCAGGAGTACCCAGAGCAAGCTGCTTTGCCACTCATACATCACTTAGCCCCATTCTATTACCAGATATCTCGCTGTCACCCGTAGCCACACAATCTGCAGTCCCATTTTCCTCAGCGGGGTATTAGCGGAACTGCTGTCTTCCATGCAAAGACCCACTTTCACGTAACCTGTAGGAAATGTGCTATTTTTGAGCCTGGCAGCTGCCTGCCAGAGCTGGCTGACGTTCCCCAACCTGCCCAGACGTGATGTGCACTGCCAGCATACGTATAAACTGGGTTTGGTTTTATTCAGACTGAAACGCTCTTAACATTGAGAAACTGCCATATTCTGGGCTGGCTTGTGGAGTTCAGGCAGGGTTTCTTAAACTGCAGGATGTGGGGGGGGAAAAAAAGCCTGCATGTATTTGTGCGTATTATCTCAATGTTCGTATGGATCCCAATGAAACGTGCCTGACTGCTCTTCCTTTTTTTCAGCATCAGTTATTTGTGTTGCCTGTAAACGCATCAGATCAACAGGTCAATATTATGAAGTGCTCAGTTTGATGGGAGTTGTCAAAGACAACGGAGTAGGCTGTAAGAGCAGGGAGGAGCGAGCAATGACACGCAATATAGATACTTCTGATGAAAACGTATTGTTAGCAATGCAGTGTCCTTTCTTCATGTTGTCAAACCTTACAATATATCAAGTGAAATCATTAGGATCTTTACCAGCTGTTCAGTAATACCCGGGAATTTATTTTTTACTGTTATTCATAAAAATTGATAGGAGAGCATCTAACTTGCTGTCTCTGAAAGTGAACTAGGCTTTAAGCCTAGGACTATTGGTCTGGGGAAGAGGAGGCGATAACAGCATTTGATTGTTAATACCATAGAAGTACTAGAAATATTCATTCTTTTCACATACTTACAAATTCCATCATCAATAAAGAGATACACTGAGAAGCAGCTTGGACCAAATCATTGACCTGTAATGCACAGAGATGGTGACAGCAAGGCTTTCGGTGTGAGCTCATCAGATCAACTCCAAGTTACTCCCTACAGTGTCATACAATCCACCTAGAGTTCCCATTTCACTACAGAAAAAAAATAACCCCGAGTCAGATTTCAGTTTATCTACACTATGTTGTTGGTTTCTCCTCCCTCACATACTTCCTTAACGCCTCTAGAGGTAACTGGCAAAGACTGCACTTCTGAAAGTATTAATTTATATATTCTAAGTAATTTAAAGAAATCTTCCATTTAACAATGAAAGCTGCCACGCAGGCTTAGTGCTAGTTTGGAAAACACATGCAGATGCTATAGAAATAGATCAGAACAGCTTTATGCTACAGATTCAGCGAGCAGTGACCCAATTATTTTGTCATTGCTTTAATTAGTTGAAAAAGGAATTGTAAAATACAGGAAATTCAGCTGTGGTTTTAGAAGACATTTTAACCCAAATACTGTGTACATAAAAACGTGATAACAAAATCCACTAACACGTTTGTTTCCCACTGGGAGAAAAGCAAGCATTCACCCTGCAGCGCTGGGCAAGAGGCTGAGGTGTGGGCATTTCTCCCTTCCTGGGCTGTATCCAATCACGATTTCACGTTCAATTTTCAACCACGAGTGGGTATTCGCTTTAAAAACGAGACACTGACAAGATGTCTGGATCAAATCAATTAATTCCAAGACCTAAGAAGAGGCAGGGTGCGGATTCAGATTTAATGACATTTGCCTCGAGCAGTGGTCGTGTGGGGGGTCCCAATTCAAAATAGATTCATTAACTGTATCTTTACGTCCGTGACTTTCAGTGTTGCTTCTGCTAGCTAGATAGAAGACTGTTTTCCAAAGTGTGGCACTGCTAGCCACCAGCCATTCCTTGAAGTCATGAAAGGGAAGCACATAGGAATTACTTCAATCCCCAGCTCATTACCGGCAGTCTGAATTTACCCATTATGATTTGGGGCTTGCCTGTACCAGGAGGACCAGCTGAAGGCACCACCTCAGGCTGTAATCTCAGCTTGGCTCTGTACAGAGATATTAACCCAGGTCTGAAAGCAGTTTCAGCCTCAGGACAGCCATGCCCTAACAACACAGCATCTTCCACTGAAACTCAGGTCAAAAAGAAAAAGAAAAACAACACCACCATCTACAGAACCATCTTGCTTGTCCTTACACCTGCAGTATAATTATAGCTACTCTGCTGCAACATCAACTACTTCTTAAATAAAATTATCAGCAGTCCTCCTTGAAAATGCAGATTAATGTCATAAATAGAAGATGTATGTATGAACAGGGCAAGGAGAACACTTGTTCATCTTTATTACCTACATTACTCATTTATTTCATCTTCTTCTGGTCCAAATAAAGATGGCCGGGTGAGCACAGATTGTCTCTACAGCTCTGGTATCTAATGGGAATGCATTCAGGAAATCATTCTTTATTGTCCTTTTAAAGGCACAGTAGACAAATGATTGTTGTATTTAAAGAACGTTTTCCATCAGTTTAAGAACCCGTTCAGTTTTTCAAATGGAAAGGAAAAAAGAAGGAGCACATTTACTTCTTTACTTATTTTTTTAGGAGCGATACCACTAATCCTTTTCAATCCACACCAGTCTGGGCTTGTCTAGGTCCTCACTCTCAGAACCGGTAATGGAGAAATAGAGAAATATCAGCCTTGTGCAGTCTGACAGGCTCCCTGACGTATGGAGGCAGGATGTGCTGAGGCTAACTAGTTATTTCGTATGATTCCAAATGTGTTTCAGCTCCAGGAGCTTTCTGGTTTTAAAATACATAAGAACTCCCTTGCACTTCAAAATGTTTGTTGGAGGAGAAAGGAAGTTACACTGTAGAGATAGGCAGGAGGAGGGCAAGGCAGCACTGATGAGAAGTTGACACAGAATTTTCTCTATGCAAAGAATGGCTTTAGAACCAGGATAGTTTCTTGTTCCTGCTGACATCTATAGCTTTGCACTAGGGGCCTGAGCCAGCACCACCAGAGTGAATGGAAGAACTCCCACTGTTCTTACAGAACCTGGATCAGGTTTTCACTATGAAAAAGACCTCATGACATCGGCTTTAAGCTGTGAATTTTCCATCCAATCACACACTGCCAGAATGATTTCCAGTAACACAGCACAGCCCAAGTTCTCACTGCTCCGTTTGAAGAGCTCAGCTTTCACGTGGCCAGGGTTTGCCATGTAGGGGCATGACAGCAAGCAGCAGGCACCTGCAGTAACAGAGACGGTGTGGCACTGCTTGAGAGGGAAGCAGTGTGGTGTCAGCAGGATGTGCTTCAGGATGCTATTTCTGATAGCAACCTACTGTTTTAATCATAGAGTCATAGAACCACTGCATCATTAAAGCTGGAAAAGACCTCTAGGATCCCCAAGCCCAACCTCAGCTCACCCCACCATGCCCACATCCCTCAGTGCCACATCCCCACGGTTCCTCAACACCTCCAGGATCGGTGACCCCACCACTCCCTGGGCAGCTGTGCCACTGCATCACTGCTCTTTCCAAGCAGAAATATTTCCTAATATCCAGCCTGAAATGAAAACCAAATGTATGTGTTTCTGCACGCATATCTGCCTATCAAACTTGGCTACAGGCATGTCCCTTCTCCAGAGACCTCATTCTCTCAGGACTCAAAATTTATCCTGCTGACACAGTGTGCTCAGGCACCTATGGCAAAACCACATGTCATAAGGCAGCTGTCGTTTCAGTTTCCAATTCCCTATTTCTTTCTCTGGGTCATCCCAAAGTAGAAGCAGAATTTGAGTTCCATTTACGTAAAACTCTTAAACATAGGTAGAAGAGAAGCTGCAAACGTACGAAGCTACTACAATAGGTTAGTTAAGCCCACAAGCACACATTTTGGGGGATGAAAACTTAACACTTACATTATTCATACTATTCTAATCCAGTTTCAGTCTTTCCAATTCTAGACCCTTCTACTTTAAAAAAAAACATTCTTAATGGAGCTTACTTAATACGTTTAACCCTATTAGCTAACTGTGGAGCTTTTCCTATGGAATGTGTGGTTTATAATTCACCTTCCAGTAGCGGAAACTTTTAATGGAAACTCTGGCAATCCAGTTCCCATGTCTCTAATAAGACTTAGCTCACAGATATGCAACGTATTTTAAAACTGCAATGCACCTGAAAGGTGAAATACGAGTAAGAGAACATTTCTGCTGACCTGCTGCCTGCTGACAACGTATTTTGATGGCTTTGCTGTCAGACAGCCTTTGTGGGGGCTAACTTAAACAGAAAAAGGTTCCTCATGTTAAAAACAAATTCGTTATATTTACAGTCTTAAGCCATTTGTAGGGGAACACGGTCTGGCTAAATTCTGCTGTTTTGAAGATGTGATCGTGGAAGTGTGAAATTCTCACAGATGTTCGTGAGTCATACTCTACACTTGGTATGGCCCAACTTTTCCCTGGAAACAGCTCCGTAGGTTTCAGTCTGAGCAGTTTCTGACTTTGTTCACATACAAAGTATTGATATTAATGCATGCTAGTTTGTTTTCTGGCCTGAATTCAGGCCACCAGCCCCTGTGTGGCCCCAGATTAATTGAAGAAGACAGAGGAAGGTTCTTCAGGCAAACACACTTTGCTTTTATTTGCTTTTTATTATAAACCCATTCCCCAAGCACCAAAAGAACAAAGCAAGCAGTGTACACTTACATCAGATCTCCTATGCAGAAGTTAAATGAGCTGAATTATAGTCCCAGACCAAAGATCAATCAAAGGATGGAGTCTATGCCAAATTTTTCTATCCAGAGACAACATTAATTGCGCTCTAATGCTGCATCAAACTGTATATGTTTCTAGTACAAGCAGAAAACACTGCACAGGAGTTTTAAGACGTCAGAGGTTGTATGAGAAGAGAGGGCGGGATTTATTACAGTGCTGCAGCATGCACTTCAAATGGTTCCTGTTGAATACTTTAAAAAAAGAAACAACAAAAAACAATGAACACCTTTAGCTGGAAACCACAAAAGCCAGCTTTGATATGAGGTCCGAACCAAAGCCTCCTTAGCTCAAGAGGAACATTTTCATGGGCTCCAGGTGAAGGCAAAGCCTCAGTGAGGGTCCCACAGATGTGACCCATTGATATCTTTCAGCTACTTTGGATGACCAGATACTCCTCTTCCTTACAACCCTCTTTTTTAGGGTCTCCAAGGCCACCAAAGCTATGTCCTCACCCTCACAGCCCTTCTGTGACTCACAGACAAGGAACACTTCCGTGCATCCTTTCTGCCACCTAAATGGTGAGCGATGCGGGACTCAGTCTTCTGCCCAAAAGGCTGCAAGAGTAGAAGAGTTTCCTCTCCTGTCTTTGAACTTCAGGGAAAATTCAGCAGTTCAAGGCAAGTAGAGAGTAATTTAAGGATTATTTTGATCCTTTAGGTCATATCTGACACAAAATCAAACACTTTTGGAATTTGGAAAGTACGCTTTTGTATCACTTTTCACAGTTTTCCTCCCTCACACATCTAAACTATGGCTGGATCTAGATGGGGCAGAACAGCACATTTAGCAGGAAGAGTATCTATTATTCCTGGCACAGATGGAGGCAGGAATTTCCAGAAAGGCTGTTCCCTGGGAGCTTTCTGGCCTAGACTTCAGACTCAGAAGGCTCAGCTACACTCCAGACACCATGTAGCCTTACTGGAGCTGCCTGCTGCTGTCGTCACACATTCTACCTAGGACGTGACATGATTTGTGATGTAGGCAGTACAGGATCCCTGTCCTCCATGCATGGTGTCTGTGTGCCTGAACACAAGAAACATTTCCCAGTTTTTCTCCTGCAACTGGATCTTGCTGCCCATGGTCCTTCTGGGACGGGGGAAGAAGCAGCCAAGTCCATATATTCATAAGAGAAGAAAGAGGTGGAGAAAAAGAAGGCCTTCAGGCAGGCACTGGAATTCCCACTCTTCTTGTCCACGGAAACACCAGCCACACTGACCTGACATGGGAAAGGATGAGAGTGGGAGTCACACAGCTACACATTCCCAACAGGTCATAGCTACAAAGCCCTGACAAAAGAATTGGTGTATAACAAGCAGTGTTCAGTGCTGACTGTCACCGTATGGAGTTGTTAACTATCACTGCAGGCATAGCCTGAGGAAAGTTTCCAGGTCCTTGTAATACACTGTGCGCTCTCATTGGCACCCATGACCTCCACTTTCTGTACAAAGGAATACGTGCATTTAGTTGCTCTGAGACAGAAACATCCCCGTGAAGAGCTAAAAAGTGTTCTATCAGTTCTTTTTATTATAAGCATTGAGTAACATTGACTTCTGTGTTATTCATTTTAAATGTCTCCTCTGCTGTTTCTCTGAAGCACAGGACGAAGCCTTTCTGTAATTCCAGCTAAAGCCACAAAGCTGAATACGGCCATCGAAATGAGAACCACTCTTTTCTTTCCAGATCTAAACAAACAGGCTTAGACAAACAGTGGAGAAAAAGCAGTCAGACTGCTTGCAGACTGCCTGGATATAGGACTAAAATTACCATTAAAATGCATATCTATCCAATGTGCTCATGCCAAAAATAGCTTAAAATATCAGATCACTGAGGTATACTGCAGGACCAAAGATTCTACAATAAGAACATAATTGTAGCTATTAAAAATAAACATTGAGACTTGGAATACCATTAACAAGTAAAAAAAAATCAAGACAGAAAATAGCTGCTATCATTGGATGCTTCAGTGGCCCAATAAACAAGACACCTTTGAAATGCTGAAGTTTAACCAATTTAACAATTCCACTTGAGTGTATTTTACTGAAAATTGTACAGCTGCATAAAAACAGTTGTATAAGAGTGTCTTATGATACAATCAATTTCTTCCCTGCTCCTGCGAAAGCCAAAGTAGTAACTCTGTACACCCATAGCGAGATATAGCACACTCACTGTGCGGTTGTACAGAGGGACAGCATAGTCATGGCATTCTTCAAACACACATAACCTGAAAAACTGCCTAAATTTGGGTCCCGGAAATATGCATCTACAAAGTGTTCTGTGAGCTTTAAGGAATCTGAGGCAGTCACCCATTTTGGAGCAAACAGGGATCCCAGGCTGCACGAGAGAAGTATCTGAGTGGAAGGAGATGGGAAAAGAGCATCCTCCATCACAAGGATCAGAGTTACATGCCTGGGGCTATACCAGACCTGGTGGTGAAATATATGTGAACAACTCCACCCCCTCTACAAACACATAACTTCACTGAAGTGAATGGTTATCACTGATATCATGCAGTTTCCGTCTTAGAATAGACTCATGAAGGTTGGAAAAGACTGCTAAGATCATCTAGTCCCACCACCTTCTCTCTCTCCCTAGCACACACATGAAGCTTACAGACATTGAGCAGAAAAAAACTGAGAGATTATAAAAGAGTTCCTTGTGGTAGTGATGAACCATTACATCTTATTGCCACAGTTACTGTTGCCTCCATTCTTAAGTTTACACTTAATTTCTCAAGTTTACACTTGAGAAAGACTGAAATGTGCCACTTCCCAGTCAGCAGTATTTCATAGAATCACAGAATCGTTTGAGTTGGAAGGAATCCTTAAATGTCATCTGGTCCACGTCCACTCAATGCCATTCAACTTCTAATCAAGTTTAAGCTCTAGAATAACCCGAACTGTATTTCTTTGACTGTCCAAAAAGATGGAAAATGTGCTGAATATGATATCAAAACAAATGCATTTAGCTTCCTTTGATGAAGCAGTCCAAGGTCTAAGCCAAGTGAATGAGAGATGAAGATAGAATCACTGTGCTATTCACTTTTGGGTTCCAGAGAAGGCTGTTTCCTACCAGTTTAGCTCTCTGACTTAGCTCTTGGTGGGAGCCAGCAAGCTTCAGTGCCAGCACCACAGAGCAGCAGGAGCTGTGCCTCTAGGCAGCAGACAGTCATTAGTCATCTTAGCTGTGAGTTGAAATGTCAGCTTTCATTTTTTTCATGATTAAAACTAAAAATATGCATTTACCAACAGAATGTTGAAGTATTCTGTATCTGTAGCGATACCTGTGACCATCCTTCTTAGAGTCATTCTTCCTCTGCTGATTTATGAAAAACAAATCCTTGCCAGCTTTAAATCTTTCCGAAGGATATGTAGCTGATAAGAAGTGGCATTGAAATCCCTTTCCCCCGTATGCAGACAAACACACAGTTGCAAACACACCTCCACGCACAAAGCAAAAAGATCCCCAAAGGTGGGCTGGCCGCTTCAGCAGAGCCAACCGTCACCACCCCAGCACCTAACTGTGCATACAGCAGCCTCCTGCACTGAGCTATCCCTCCTCCTACAGCAGCAACAGTGGGGCTGCCCACCATGAGGAACCATCACGGAGTGGTGGGAGCACTCACTGCGGTTTGTTTGTGAGCTGTCACCCCGTGCAGGCTGCTCTCAGCTGCAGCCCAGCCCTCCTCCAGGTTGCACATCTGGGCTGAATACTTGACCTATATAGAGAGCCTGTGACAGGAAATACCTAAAACCCATCCAACTTGGTTTTAAAACCTTTTATACAGTGTAGGGCTCGGTGTTACGGAGACATGGTGTGTCTGCTCTAGCAGGGAGCTTAGACATTTATATGTTTTTTTCCAAAATCACATCTGTTGTTACTGGTTTTTTTTATGAAATAATAAGAAGAATTAATAAGAGCAAACTCTCCTCATAAAGCATAGGAGTCACCGTAGTGCCCGGAGCTGTTACTTAGACAACGATTTAGAAGGGAAATTGTGCGCTTACAATTAACCTGATTCCAAACCGTGTGCTCCTTCCCAACCCTTAAAAAGGAAGGTTTATATTTTCCTGAGCACGGCAGAAGAAAGAAACTAAACTCAGTTGGCTTGTTTGCCCTTTACTTAATTGTTCTTTCTGGTGGATTTTTTCTTTTTTCAAGCTTAGCTCTAATGCTGTACTAAGACATCAGAAAGAGATGGTACAATTACAGTCCTAAACAGTGGAAACTCTTTCAGTGATGGGATGAAAAGTGTGCCGAGTGCACACACAAAATAATGGAGGTCCTTTGGTGACACCTGGAAATCCTAAAAAGATTTAGGAACTCATGTAACAAAGCTTTCTCCCTTCCTTTAGCGCACCCTACGTCCCAGTTGGTGCACCCTGAAAGCAGAGTTCAAAGCAGCATCCATTGTACCTCCACATCTCTACCTGCCCTTGAACTAGCCATGAAATAGACAACTTAGTGAACTTATAAATAAAAAAAAGGGGAAAAAAATGCCTCAAGACCAGACAAGCACCAGGATTCTGTGGTCTTAAGAGCTCTGTTGATGTCTTTTAAATGTTGAGTACCCAATACTTTTACAAGCCTCTGGGCTTCCTGCCTACAGAAAGAGAAATGCTGAAAGATATGGCACTCCATATTTCCGAACAGATCAAAGGGAAGGGCTGGAGGTTCAGCAGGGAGGCTCTTACAAAGCTCCAGCTCCACGCTAGAGAGCAAAAGAGCTGAAATAGTTCAAGCAAGGTTCAGACAAACATCTCAAATGGTGGGCATCTCTCCAACCCAAATGGCTGAGCGTCCAGAGGTCCTTCCACCTTATTCCAGCTTCCTATGATCTCGCAGCTTTGTGCGGTCCACAAAAAGTTTCCCAAAATCCATTCTGTCTAAACATCTTTTCCGCTTTAAAAACTCAGCCCTGGTCCAAAAAAGGCACATAACCACAGGCCAAATATTTGGCACATAGGAAGTCTCCGTGATGTAAAGCTGAGTGTGTCAGAGTCTTCAAATGACATCAAATATGAGTTGTAAAGAGTTTAAAATTGTACACATGCATACACGTATGCTTCCTTAAGGCTCACACCAAAAGACATGCCCTTACTATCCTCTGAATCCTTGGAATGCATTCAAACAAACCCTAATATATACTGCTTGTCCCTAATAGATTACTACCTCACTTGCACAATAGTCTTATGGTAGCAAAAGCCCACAGTGTTGCCAACAGACTCCTTTCCTCAGCTGCAAAGACTGAATGTGCTGATGTGAAACGTTCAGGCTGTGATCTGGGATTTATCAGTAAATCAGTCACTGCTGTGGAGAGCCCATCCTCCCAGCCACCCACAGGAGCTGGAAGCATTCAGTGGGCATGGGAATTCTGCACTTGGAAAGCAGAGGAATAGAGAAAGTTTCAAGGCAAGCTTCCATGAGCACAACAAATTGTTTTTCACCTCACTAATTGGGAGGAAAAAATTAGTTCAGGATTAATGAATAGAAATAAGGAAGTTCTGCAGAGGAATAGTTCTATGCTATTTTCTCTCCACGCTTTCAAAGATCTCAGTGGCATTTTAGCTGCATAACTCCCGTACTAGCATTTTAATTGCATTTTGAAAGGTTTCCCATTCCAGTCCTCTCAGAAGAGTGTACGGACTCTCTCAGTCACTGCCATTTGACTGGCATCCAAGCATTAAAAAACACACAAAGTATATGTTTGCTCTCTGCATATTATTAGCAATGTCAAACAATTCAGATGTGTCTGCAGCAGTTTGCATTCCACATATTACTAGCCTTTGTCATGATTTGGACTATTTAGAAAGTAGATCCGCAAGAATTTCCCCCCCCTTTTCATTAAATAGCTTAAAATAACACTGAATGCCTTCAGTTGCTGGATGAGAGTCTTGTTCAAGTCCACAATGAACAAAGAACTATTGCTTGCAAACAGACATCATCCTTTTTTCTTTATAGAGTTTCCAGATCCTAAGTACCAAGCAAGAACTTTGCAGGGAAGAAAAAAAAAGATTTAGAGTATATTAACCCTCATATTTCCTTTTTTTTTCTAATAAATGAAGAATTTGATCACTCAGGCAGAGAACAGATGATATTCCTTGTGATTTCAGGGGGAATTTATCTCAGCCCCATTTTCTCCCCTGAGCCTCATGCATCCCATCTATCTCTGGGTCTCCGTAGTGCCTCACTATGGCAGCACGCGCAAAGGTCTTTGGAAGAAGACTCAGAGCTCTCTGCATTTCTGTTCCTCTGCAAGATGGAAATAAGATTTTGGGGGGCCTCTTTTTGTCGCTTACACTTATCTGATGGAATACCTGATGTAAAGGAACTGGACCAGACGTAAGACACTTCTGCGGGGAGCCTGAAAGACATCTGGACTGCAGTCCTCCAATGGGATCCAAAAGTATGCAGAGGAGCCTAAGGGTAATGCATCTGACTGAATATCTGTAAGGAATTTTTCTCTTCATCTTGGGATATGCCCAGGGCCCCAGCTGACTGACTGCAGCTATTCATCCTTTCCTCCCATCAGCCCTATATTTACTAACAGCACTCTCAACCCACCTTAAGAGAAGCCTCCTAATCTGTGCTGAGCAAAACGCACTGAGGACTAGGGCATGTGCCACACTGTTGGGCCACCTGCACCCAGAATCATATCAGAGTCCAGGTTTACTCCAGGAAATTCCATATCTGCAGCCCTTGAACAACCCAGATGTACTTCTGGCAGAGTTTTCAGTGGAATTTTTGCTTGAAATTTGAAGCATGCAAAGAGTGTGGATTAAACACCTGGTGGGATAAGATTGGGTCTGTCCTTGGGAGTAGAGCACTTGCCATCCAGCGTGTGATGGCAAATTCCTTTCTGTTTCTGAAATGTGTTTTGTAACTCTCAGTACGTAAGAAATAAAGAGAAAAAAAAAACAAACAGAAAATCCATGTTGTCAAAGGCTGAAGTCTTAAGTCCTACATTTAGATTAGCACATGTAAAAGGCTTCTGGCTAAAATTCTGCTCTAGGCCAATGAAAATCTTTGGAAGGGCTGAACTCCAGTCCAGCGTCCAGATCTCCTCTGTTCTGCGCATTGGACAAACTCATTACACTATTGAAAACTGTACTGGGGAAGAAGGAGTGCATGTGAAAGCCAAATAGCACATTAAAGTCACTAGTAATGGCATAGGTAAGGGAGTGTTTACATCCAGATTTGAAATAACTTCTTAAAGAAAATTTGAACTTTCCCCTTCATATGACCGATGTTTTAGGAGCACCCTGACTGTAAAGCAGGGCCATAAACCTATCACCATAAAATACAGTCCCAGAAGAAAACGTAAGAATACTCCAACTTCTGGGAAAGATCGAAAGAGATGGTTTTCAGTTGCTCTCATTTCAAACACCACATGTCCCATCACACCAAGATGAGCAGTGCAATCAGGCAGTTTACAGGAAATCTCAGATGTACTGGAATCAGGAGCTACTTGGCCTCACTCTGTACTCTCTCATCAACTGAGCTTCCATTGAAATGAGGCCGAGAAGGAATTGTTTTGTTCTCCAGAGTTCATATGAGGAAAAGGCAAACACGATGACAGCAAAGGCCACAGAACTGTTGGGCCTCTTCATAGAGAAAGAAACATCTGGAAGTCAAGTTGGGTTTTCTGGGGTTCCCCCTCAGGTTCCCCTTTTAGGTCCCAGACAGAAGAATCAATCTTGCAGAGCCAACAAGAAGAAAAAAAGTCAAGAGAGATACTACGTTTGTGACAACATTTGGGAATGTGAAGAGAAAAATCATCTACTGTGTACTAGGACTCAAAATTGAGTATTTGTCTGTTCACATCTCCTGGAGATATCAGGTATCTCATTTCAAATGATTGCCCACATGGCTAAAACATTCTCAGTACTGATACGAATACGTATCTTGCAGGTAAGGTTGCTGAATTCACATCAAGCTGCTAAGGCACAGGTGCTCCCATCCTGTAGCACTTTTCATAAAGTTCAGAAGGAACCAAATGAGGGCTGGGGAACATGGGCGTGATTCTTCAACCTAAGGGATGAAGGGTGAGAAACCCTTCCCTGATGATTGTTTTGCTGTTTGTATTCACTAATAATGGATGAGATAATCAGATATTCACTTTCAGCTGTGATTAATAGTTACTGGAGGACACTGTGGTCTACTACGCCAGCTTTGCTGTGATCTTTTGCAATATCAAATCCCAGTGGATGCAATGAGACTCAGCCTCACACAGACCACGCAGTGAGGGTTTGCAGTTCACTTATGTGTCAGAATATGAAACCATTCACTCTCCCTAATGTAAAACGTGTTCCTCCACCTCTGAAATGTCAGTATTCCATATAATTTTTTAGAAGACATTCTCGTAAGATATATTTCACAATATATTGAGCCAGATTCCCATTTATAAGACAGCTCCTTTAAACACCACTCCAGAATCAGAATGTCATACTGAAGCCTTTTGTTTAAGAAAAAAATGATGTATTTAACTGTGGAAATAAAGAATAAAAACCTTATCTTGTCTCCATTTATCCTATAATAACATGGTACAAATCCTTACTTCCCAGTATCAGTGTGATCCCATAGAAAGGAACTATTTTACATCTAAAAGAGGACTTATATCTATCAACAGACTCCAGAACATGCTTTGTAGTTTAATTCAAACAGAGATAGAGAGATTATCAACTAAATCAAGTATTGAAAGATGCTTTAAATGATCCGCACGCACTGATGTCTTCATAGGCACTCTGACTCTCCAAGTCACCATCTGGCATCTCTTCTACCCCCCTCTTGTTTTTCTCACCTTTTTTTGTTGTTGCCTTCTTTAGCTATGGGTAAAAAAGAGAAACGCTTTTCCTTTTGCACCTGTCAAATTGATTTAGCACTGCCTGCTGACTGCACAGAGCACAAGACGCCTTGCTCCTCTCCGGTTGTGCTCCAGCTCTTCCAACACCCAGCAAACACCCAGAGTGCCCTGTTATTTCCCTTATCCTGTTTCCTTTCTTCTTGTCATGGCATGGATAGTGTGTTCAGGCAAGTTACAGAGAATTAACTTCCACATTAGAGACCTAACTGCACAGATATGATGGCTGTGACCAGCCTTGAGTGAAATCCAAACAGAATCCCTTCAGCTCGTGGCTTATTAAGAAGGACCGAACCATCCACTGAGATACCTCCTCAGGGACAGAAAGATTAAAGGTGACTGTCTACTCCTAATACGACTGATTATTACTATCACCTCTGTTTTCTCTTGGGAAATGTTTGAGCTGAGTAAAGGCTATGGAGTGTTTTCCATGGGTAATCATTTTATTTCAAATTTCAGCTGCATCACAGCTTTATTTGCTTTTTTTTATAGCTTTTCCCATGAATAACCAAAAATGAGTGTTACAGGCATATATCTGTATGTTTATTTCAAAGAGCCGTACGCTATAAAACAAGCAATAGCGCAAGACACAAACTCACCTCACTAAGACCAGATCCATCGCATACTTTGCATAATCATATTAACTTAATCACAAGCAGTTATTTTGCGTGAATGTGACACTCAAATTTCAACTCTGTTCCCAGACAATGAACCTTGCAGGAGTCTGTTTTTTTATATAGACAATGAACTGGGCAAGGCTCAAAAACTCCAAGAAGAAAAGGCTTAGATTTCAAAAACTCAAGGAATTACTTCTACACCGTACCTTCAACTTCCACTGCTTCATCCTTTTGATAGTTCCTAAGTTCACCTAGCTGACAGAAGCCTTCCTGCCAAAATAATTGAGGTTTGATTGTGAACCTTTGGAATGACCCCCCTAACCAGCTCACTGAGCAGAGAATAACATCAAAAAAAACACCAACGAGTTCAAATAATGAGTAACTCATAAAACGCTGGCATTTCAAGAACAGCTCTAGGCTCAGGTCCACGTTATTAAAATCTATTCAATGAAATCATCCTTTTTCTAAAGAGGTATTTTTCACCTTAAAAATTAGTTTGAATTCAGAGAAGCTTGCTGGGAGAATTATCATAGAAAATGGTTTTCTCTACCATAATCAAATGTGTTTATTCTACATCTTTTCTTGTGCTATATTATTCATTGGAGCCGTGGTTAATCGAAAAGTTTTGGCCAATTTTGAAGGCCCTGCTCATTATTCATTCTTAGTCATCTTTGTCCTCTTCTGCTGTGACACTCTTTAAAGGATGGGCTCTTGAGCAGAATGGTTATGTTTCATTATTCTATGTATTTCTAGAGGAGAAAATAGAAGCTGATAGAGGAAAAACTCATTAAAAGCCAGATGTTTTCAGCTTTGCTTGTCACATCTGGCAATTAGGATACGACATACGTTGTATTAAAATCCTTGGGAAGTATTCCCAAAAGAATCTAGGTCCTATAAGTTCATTCTTAGAGGTTGCCAGTCTAAGAATTTTAAGCAAAAGTTTTAAAACTACATTGTAGGTCACAGGAGTGCTCCACCTTCTCTGGACTTCTCAGGAATGGGAACTAGCTACAAGGCTGAAGACAAAAGATACCCGTGGGTTAGATAACAGCAACACTGATAATATTCTTGGTTGCTATATGAGTCACCTACCATGGAACAGCCTTCACTTGCATATCAGCCTCTGGATGCAGTCATGCCCTCTGACTCATCTTACCCTCCCCCCTCCTGTTCCCTAACCACAAAGCCTGTACCTTGCACCCCCTGAATCCCTACTGTATTTCTGGCTGTTGCCCCATCTCTCTCCTCTCCATCCACTCTGAGCTCCCTAACACATCGCCTAAAGCTGCTTCTGGCACTATACTCTGCCAGACCTCCGCCAGTCTCCCACCCCGCCTGGCTTCCAGCCCTTGCATTCCACTAAAATGCAGCTTGCCAACGCTTCTAATGACTTCTTCCTCGCTGGATCTCTCAGACATTACTCCATCTTCAGTGTGCCAGCACTGTTTAACATGCTGGATTTCAAACACCTTCAGAAAACTGACTCTGATGGCTCTCTTTGCTCCTAGATCTCCTCTAACTCTCAGAGTATACATTCAGCCTGCCTACCCATTTTAGATCTCCCCTTTTCCCCTTGGGTCTCGTCTCTAGCTAATCCCACCCCAAACCACAATTTTGGCAAGTGATGCTGACTCACAGGCACCTCTTCCTTCTACATTTCCTTCTGTTCTATCTGGAAACTGAATGTACCTTGTAATCCTTTGCTTACGTACTTTCAGTTATCCATTCAATGCCTTTCACTCTCATCTCTTCCCCATAGTGGACAAATCTACCATTTAACTGTCTATAAGACCAGAATCCAGGCAAGTTTTTAACTTCACACCCTCAGATCTCCATCACCATTTCGTATCAATTAACAGGCTGCCCAGGGAAGTGGCAAAGTCACTGCTCCTGGAGACATTTAAGAACCATAAAGATACAGCACTGAAGGACACAGTCTCTGGGCACGGTGAGGCTAGGGTTGGACTTGGTGATCCTAGAGGGCTTTTCCAACCTTAATTAGTCTATGATCCTAACATGTTTCCAGTTCTGCACTGTTAACATCTTTATGTTTCAGCTTTTCATTCACTCAGTGAACTCTCCTCAAGCTTTCATCACCTCATACCTGTAACATGATGAAAGGCTCAGCAACAACAGTAGAGCAGCAAGGTCCCAGGCTGCAACAAGTGAGGATTTGCTTCAGCACAACAGCCTGGGTGCAGAAATAAAGAAAAGAAGCTTCCTACCTTTGGAAGACTTCAGGTAGGCAGAGATCTCCAGCAAGATCTCCCTACCTCCACTACCAACCCTTAAATGAGGGCTGGGAAGGGGTGGATCCTGGCCCAGCCCTTATGGTCACTCAGGTACATTGCATGCACCTGAGCTCCCCTGGGTTGGCCCTGCCTTCCCACCAGGTGCTCAAGCACAGGTTCAAGCCCTGACTTAGCATTTCTGCTACAGTATCTGATGGCATTGGCTGTGTCATCCTCTTTTTGCCTTCCCTCACCAGCTCCTCCTCAGACATCAGCTGAGCAGAGATTTCTCTCCAGCATTCCTAGCTTACAGCCTCTGATAGGAGATGCTTCCTGTTTTTTTGCTGGGTAGCACACGTGGACATGCAGTGCTCCTCATGGCGTTCACACCAGGCCAGATCAGGAAGCTGGGGGATGGGGAGAAAATAACAGGCAGCAACAAACTAAGATGTGGTGCTGTTTTTGAAGACTGTGCGGCACCTTGCTAAACAGGACAAGCAGGAGCAATGCTGCAATTCTTCTCTTGCTGCTCATTTGCCAGTGAAGGCAGCTTTCTGCACTTATCTGGTCAGAACCTACCTTTGTGCACCTTTTTGCTTGGGAGGAAGCCCCCCTCCTTGACCTCCTTTCAGTCTGGGTTAAAACTTCCCTTCTGTCCAGGTGCCTCATGAAGCCTGACAGAAAGCAGAGTTCTGCAGGCTCATCCTCCTGCTTTTCACAGTGATGAAAGAAACCTTTTTATTCCCAGCTGTGTCTGCTGGAATCATGGGCCGTCTCATCTCAGATGCTGAAAACTGATACACGGTCCCACCAGATCTTGACCCACGCAAGAGATTCCTATGTGCGACAGGAACAAATTTAACCAAGGAAAGAAGAAGAATGACAGCGTTGAGCGTGTGCCAATATCACACAGAAATAAACAAATGTGAGGAAAGTGAGCAGCGATGCATCTGAAGAGCTTCAGCAAACTTGGGGGAAGAAACAGACAAGAAAGGAAATCATGACGTATTTTGGACTGCCCAGAAATCAGGTGCTGGGAGAGCTATGGTATCTGAACAAAGGAGTTCACTAAAAACTGTTCTGAGCACTGCCACACAAATGAACACCGCTCCTTTATTTTGCAGTAGCAGTCAGAATTGTGCTATAGACAGAAGAAGAACCACCAGCACAAGGATAACCGTCACAGTCAAATTTGTTTCTCAGGAAGAACTTTTGGTAACGTTTGGTACCTCCCAATGTTCTCCGCTCCCTATGAAACTGATAGATGGTCTCAGATGAAAGAAAGCTTTGTAGATGGTGTTTTGGAAAGCATGGTATAATCTCAGACCTGAACGGAGATATGGAATAGGGCGTCTTTAGCATTGCCTTTCTGAAGTCATTTCATAGCTGTGCTGAAAAGCAACGAAAGTATAAAGGAATATATAATTACAGAGATAATTGTGGCAAATTCAAGCACAAAAGGAGTGAAAGTGGGAACTGTTCAGCCAAGATGGAGAGCAGTATGCAGCATTAAGCAGTGTTCATGGGCACCTCAGCCCCATAAACCTCTCAGAGGTTAAATTCTGGCCCGTAGGCAGACAGAGCCAGTGGGGATTTACCACCCAGGTGGTGGCTGAGATGGCATTTATTAAACCCTATTGAAAAACTCATAAAAGAAAAACACTGATGTTAATGAGACTCTTTCCACTGATTTGAATGGGCTTTGGATCAAGGCCTAAACAAGCAAAGGTGGAATTAGAAAACTGAAATATGTATATACAGAAACCTGTCAATCCGACTGTTTACCTTCCAGGGATGACCTAGTACCATCTCATTTCTGAGTCATTTAGAGGGCAGGAAGGCAGGCTGATGTTTGTTACTGTTATCTGAATCTCGTATTTGCAAATCCTGGTTCTTAACTATACTTGATTTTAAAAACAAAAACAAAATACAAACATCGCAACCCCGCTGACATCCACAGAATTTTTCCTACCTTAACATTTCACAGATTGAAACGTTTGTATTCTCACACTCCTAGCAAATAGCTTAAATAAGCTGAGCCCGTGTTATCTGCTATGAGCTGCATCCTTCAGCCTGCTATGTTTGATTTCAGCTTTGATTCAAAGCCTGGGCTGATCAGTACCAGCTGCTCAGCCAAAGGGCAGATCACACGTTCCCGGCCCTCCGCCTCCTTCATCCCAGCTCGGAGCCAGCCTATTGTTTGTTACAAATAATTAATTCCACATGCCCCGGCTCCCAGTGAGCCTCACAAAAAGCAGATTTTTGTGTTTACTGCATGTCCAGTAAATTAATTCCAGTTCTGGATACATGCATAAAGATACAGATGTATACACATATATACAACATCTACACATATTTACACAGCCACAGTTGTAGTTACTGTTCACGGCTGTTTGGTTACCACTATAAATATCTCTATCTGTCCTCCTGAAGGGCCAAATGTGAGAAATTATGGACGTGTTTTATTATTTAGTCCCTTCTGCGTGGTTCCAGATGTACAGGTATTCTCTTCCAACTGATACCCAATGACATGGCAGGGGGCTTTGGTGTCCCTGCACTGCCTGGACCTGTACATCTACTCTTTGCCCTTGCCCGACTGCTGTGTGGTGTCCTTGCTTGTCTTTGGGAGACGGAAAAGGAAAGAATTCTGATATAACAGCCAGAATTTTTATTACTCTCTGCAGTTAAAGTTGCCTGAAACTTCTTTTTGAACGAATCCTGTCTTCGGTTACTTGCCTCTTCAACAAACAGTAACCATACTCTTTGCTGAGTGTCTGAATAGGGTTTATTAGGGCTATTTCAGTTAAAACAGTTCAGCTGCTCCTGGGAAAACACACTGCATTTCACCATATTGTAGTAGATCTAACAACCAACTCATTGAATTGGTGTCAAGGCTCCATGTGCTGGAGCAAAAGTTTGGTGGATGGGATCTGTTGTTTGTGGTACCTGCGCAAAAGCCCACAGGCTCTAAAATATCTTCCTGTAGGTGGGAGCTATGTCAAAATGAGTATATGGCTGCTGTGGCAGCAGCACCTGAGCTGTTTCTCTAGCATTTGGTGGCACATCATGAGTTTCTCCCATACTTGGCCTTGTGCCTGGCTATGCTCAGAGTCAGGTAGGGTGGAAAGCAAAAAGCAGAAAATAAGAGATTAACCCTGCATGAGTCCATTGGTCAGTGCACAATGGAGTGTATTTTGGGAGAGTTTATGGAAGGTTTTTTAAAAAATTTTCTTATTCCATAATTTCTCATGTATGAAAGGAATGTGATTTCACCTTATTAGGAAGTGGTCATATTCAGAATGCCTGCGTGACCTCAGTTTGCTCTCCCAGTAGACAGACTTGGAATTTTGTGCTGCTCTGTCTCCGGTGCATTAAACAAATCAGGTTGGGAAGGGAAGAGTGGTGCGCAATGAAGGAGGATGCTATTGGTACAGCTGCTGCTCCTCTGCACCTGCAAGGTGCTCAGCAAGGTGGATTTCTGTTTGTGCTGATGAATGAAAATTGCCCTCACAGATTAGAAGCCATCCTCGTTGCTGCCACCGTGCTTTCTGGGATGGATATGTAGCCACGGTGGCAGGGAAATTGGGAAAAAGCCAACAGGGAAGGTGAAAGCAGAGCTGAGCTGCAGAATTACTCCTCTACAGATGGGAAACTGGTGCTGTCTCTACTCCTCTGAAGAAGAGCAATCCCGGTACCTAAGACAGTAGCTTAAAAATCTACTGTGTCCAAGGTTAGATAGCAAATAAGCCAGTACTTGAGACTAGGAAGCTGCTGGGATATGACAGAGCCAAGGGCACAGATGTCTCATGTCTCTGCTCCCCCAGACAAGGCACTTGTCCTGCTCTCATCTGTGATCTCTGGCTGCCACACAAACAGTTTCCAAGATTTCACAAATGATATTTCCTTACCACTATTTATTATTATATTATTATAAAAGCTCAGATTTTAGTGAATCAAAAACAAACTGATTTCTATCCGCGTTAACCTTAAATTGAAAATCCTATATATTCTATTGGCTAGATACAGGAGGGAAAAGCTAACATCCCCATACAATTCTTGACACTCTGTTTTGCTGCTCTGCATGCAGCAGTGTCTCTGAAGTGCCAACTTTCTGCCCCGTGCTCTGGCTGTTACCATGAGAAGTTTCTTCCCGAAGTAAAGAGGAGCTCAGTTCTAAGCAAGTGGGATTTGGTGGTGCAAGTAGCTGTTAATGGGAACAATTGGCTGGTAACAGCTGCCCCAGTTCCTACACGTCTTAATAACGTTTGCGTATTTTCAGTCAATCACATGCAGAAAATGCAAAGGAAACTGCAGGTGGTCTTTTTCTTAATAAGAAATGTTGGTTGTCCATTTCTTTGTTTTACAGGCTGATAGTAACACTGAGCTTGCCGTGACTCGGTCTGTTTCAGTGCAAATCTTTGTCTACATATCCTCCTCTGGAGGGCTTTAAAGCAAAAGCTCATAGAAAGTCACAGTTGTAAATAAGATCAGCTCAGGAACTTCTCTTACATTCAAACGACCGGGGACAGAGTGAGGTGTCAGCGGATACTGACAGCCCACGCAGCAGAATCTGTCCCTCCTCATTTGCTCACAGAACTGCAGCTCTAACGACAATCCAGTTGTCAAGTGCAGTTAAGAAGGAAAACCATCGTATCTGGAGTGCATAATAATTAACGTTAGCAATCCAAAAAGTCTTCTCTTGGCAAGGAAGGGGTTAAAAAGCCTGTAAAAGTTCCGAAGAGCTGTTCAGCAGAATATTAAACACAGTGCATTGCCATCATCACCACCACGAGCACATTATTGTTATTAGTACCAAGACTGCCATTAGCGGGATATTCATTAATGTTAAAAGTCACAGTCAGCGTGAGATTCAGAGCCTCCGAGCTCTGGAGGAGGAGGTGGAAAGTTACCTGGTGGAGTTTCAAGAATGGCTTTTCCTTTTTTGCTGCTTTTCTTCGGTTTTAACTCTTTCCTGCTCGGTTTGAACCCTGGCTGCTCCTCTGGCTCTGCAGCACGGATAGTTCCTTCCTCCCTGGGTTGCTCCGTGAAAGGAAAATACTCTTCACCGGGGTATGGAAAGGAGTAATAGTGATCCCTGTTGCTAATCTCTTGCAGGTAATAATCCTGTTCATCCATGGGGACAGCCCAGGACAGACCCCCCAGCACGGCCAGCCCGAGGGCGCAGAGAGCGAGGCACAGCTGAGAGGAGCATGAGCTTCCCTTCCTAAGGGCAATCATTAGCGTTTGCTTTTTGTGTAAAAGCAAAGCCCCCAGACTTTATTCGGCAGGAGGGGAAGCAGAGAGCCCTGGCAGCAGGGGGATGAAGGAGCCCCGTCTGCACAAAGTTCCTCTGCTTGGGGCGAGTTTGCAGGAGCTGTGCAGCGCGGCGGGACAGGGCTGGGAGGGAGGGGGCAGGCGGGATGCATGTGATCGCCGCGCTCGGCAGCCAGACAGACGGATGGACGGACACGCCGGGGAAGGCAGGACGGGACGCTGGCTCGGCAGGTGTGACCTCCAGCACGGTGTGCTCGCTGCTTCCCTTCGCTGTCGTTGCTTTCTTCCCAGATCTCAGCTCCGGAGAAATCCCCTCGCTGTTCCTTTAGTCGTCCCGTTTGCAGCTGATCCGAGGGAGCGTTTATTCAAAGAAAAGTGAAGTTGGCAGCAAGCCTTCGCCTCCCAGTAGAAGAGCTTTTCCACCCGTGGGAGATGCTGTGCAGGATGGGGTGGGCACTCTGAACCATGGGCAAGCGCTGACAAACCACGTATGATAGCACCGTGTCCCATCACCCTCATCCCATGTGCGATGTGCTATATTCCTTTTTGCAATACGTCTTCTTTTTAGCATCACTCTCCAGCACAGATCTGAGCTTCCCTGGTTACCCCAAACAATACAACTACACACATAGCATGTGCCCACTTCTGGGCATCTCCTGGGGTACCGGGGAGACAGGCCAGGAAGGACATGTTTCATCAGCAGCTCTTTTCCTGGCTCTTTTTGGCAAGATCCCGACTTTTGTTCTCCCTGAAACATCTTCCAAGCAGATTAGGATGCACCATGCTGGCAGCTGCACACATGCAGCCCAGTGTTGTTAATGGAATCAATTTGTCTGGGAATCAAATCTTATCTTTCATCTTCTTCATACCTCCAAAATACCCGTCAGTGCTGAAGGAAACGTGCAGCCGTTGGCTCACGTGGAATATGAATCCTCTCTCCTGTGTTGAAAATACCAGCTTATATTTTCATCATGTATATTGTATTTCTTCCCCTTGCCCAGCCATCCAGGAGAAAGCATTACATCTGTTACTCCACTCTCTATTCTGCCTTTTCAATCCCAGTTTGTGTTATGCAGCCCTCGGTCTCAGTCTCTGAGGGCAGAGCACGAGCTACAGAAAATTTGCACAATTTTGCTACTGTTTGTAGCACAGCCAAACTTCAGCGAATGGTGTGGATTTCCACATCTCTACAGAAAACTTGACTTTTCCACGTCATCATTAGCGACCTACTTTTTTGGTAACTAAAGGAGCTTTGCCTGCAGCTCATTATTTAACTCATTGCAGTGGTCAAAAAGGTTCCTTAGAAACTGAAGACTATTTATATTTCCATGCACAGCAAAAGGTATTTTCATGCGAGATAGAGTCACGTGGACATTAATTAAAGATGGAGGAATGTGATTTGGGGCAATTTTAAATTATCTGCTTTTGGCAGCTTTACACATGTACATTTCAATAATGTATGCTTATAAAGATTATGTATTTTCTCTCATACACAACCGCTGCTCTATGATATGATACCTTTTCTATAGAGTCAACTTTTTTTAGTCATTCTATTTATTTATATTATATTACATAATATGTTATGTCTTATCTGTTACATTATAGCAATATTTCACATCTGATTTGGACCTCTTTAATAGGTGTGTATAATACCTGTATATATGTAGATGCATTACCATAGCTAGTTATAGCACACCAGGAAGAATCCTGTCCAGTCAGTATCAGGTCTATGCTCGTTTGATGCATGTAAAAACTGACACTGAGGTGACACAAATTTCCATCCAAATGTTACCCATCACAATACCTCATTATCCATATACCCAATAACTGATTTGTGTATGTTGACGTTGGCCAATGTCTCTATTCATGTCTGTACCTAACTTGCCTACATTTCTTTTTCTCAAACTTCTATCCTTCCTGTTAATTTGTATTTCCTATGATGTGGTCAGAGTACACAGAAGGATCAGTCCCAAGAAATGCCTGTTGCTGCTATGGGTACCTGTGGGTCCACCTCTGCTTTCAGGGCACCCATGCATGCACCCACCTGCAACCATGCCAAAGACTGCCTCTGAGCAGAATTTATGTGCTCCTAAAGATAAGAAGTGTTTACCCATTTTTTTTTTTAACATCAGTCAGCATCCTCATGATATACGACTTACAAGAAAAGAGATGCTTTTCTTCTTAGAGCAGCATGGGAGTATTAAGTTCATTGAAGTCTCATTAGTTGAACCGAGAAATGTTTCCGGCCTAAGAACGGCTGCTCCCTATTTTTGCCTGTGAATTATCACAATAGCTTTTAAAAGCTTGAGTAGATATGGAAGGAGATAAAGCAAACTAATATTTTTGCAGGATGACTGCAGCCAGCCATATCCTCCCTCCTGGAACAACGCCATGACAATGTTTATGTCATTCTGCAGTTTACTTTAAATCTTTGTTCTTCTGAAGTGAAACAAAACACGCTGTTATCAGCAAATGAGCAGGGGGTTCCCCCTCTGTTCCCAAAAAGTATTTATTTACAACGTTATGGCTTCCCCTCCAAGCCATGTACCATGAGCCAGCTCCACCAGCACTGCTGGGAAAGGGACCCTCCCAGCTCCCCCTGCCCCAATTAACAGCAACAAACTGCACTTTTCCACTTCTCCTATCCCTTGAGATGGTTTTTCCCAACCCTTGTTTCATTTATACCAGTTTGACATTATATGGCTTTAATGATGGACCAGGGAGAACTGGGCTTCAGCCTTGCTTCCCCATGCCTGGTTTCAACAACTGTACTGTCAAGGAGTTCAGATTCAGGAATGCATTTTTGCTGTAAGACAGGTAGGGCTGTGTGTGTAAGTGCTGTCCTGGTCCAAGGTCTCCCTTTATATTTATGCCACACAGTATGTGTTCACACATTCCTTCATTAATTCTACTTCAAATTGGACAGTGACTCCTCCAACCTCTCTTTGAACACGGGCATCATTTCTTTTAATTGAAGAAAAGCTTTGTGGTTGGAAACAAAGATGAAGAACTAGGCATCTCCCTTCCATTCCCATTCCCCAGTAACTTCCTCAGGTAGCACATAACGTTTCTATACACCTTGGCAACAAAATAAGACTGAAAATAACTTTTCCTCTGAACACCAGCAAGTTTCCGTCCCTCTGTCCCTCTGGTCTGTAGTAAATCACGGAGAACGGAGCGGAGGAAGAGAACAGAATTGGTTTTTAAGCAGTCTGGTGCTTTTTTCCACATAAAGCATTTACTCCTGCTGTCAGCGAGGTCAAAACATCTCAGAGGAAACAGAAAGTTGACACTGACACTGGGACGAACAAAGTAAACTGCATTTAACATTTATATGTTTCTTGAGTGCTTGTTCCTTGTGTAGGTAATAGAGATGGATAACAGGTTCTTCTGCATTATACCCATCTCTGCTGCATGCATCCTGCAGCATCCAGGCACTAGCAGCATGTTTGCACTTGGGCTGGGCAAAAGCAGTTCCTAATGCAGAGCTGGCTGCATACATAAACCAGTTCTTATATGGAGACATTCTTTCACTGTCAAGAGGTGTCTGACATGAAGCAGAATATCATCATTTTACTGGGTGGTGGTTATCAGAAACATGCATGAACTTAACTTCTGTCTTCTGAGAGCATCAAATAATGGCACAAAACATGAGTGAAGAACAGTCCCTTATGTGCCCCTCTCTCCTGAGCAGGCTGCTATTTTCTTTATGAAAATAGACTTTAAAATAAACACATGGCATTAATGAAGGCAATTATTTCTTTCAGAAATTGCTTATTTTAACTGGTTAGCAATGCAGCATGCGTCCTGCCTGGGGAAATCAGCCCAGTGTATTCTCTTTAACTTTCCTGGTAGGAACAACATGACCTTCGGATAATCATTCAGCATATTGCCTTTGTGCTTCTGTCTGAAGGAGCTCACATTGCCATGGAAACAAAAGTTCCTTGTTCTCTTACACTTCCTTGTGCTATGATATCATTTTTGCTATACGAATCCTTTTCTTAGCGAGAAAGGGAACCGTGGGATTTTCATGTTTTGAGCATCCCAAAGTCATCTTAGGTGACAGCTCAGTTCATGGCAGAAATGCTTTGAGTATGGCTCAGAGACTGCATGCATCATCTTCGTTAATCAGGGATATTTAGATCGGACACATTTGCATCAGTCCATTTGTGCTGAAGAAGTGAAAACTCTCTGCATACTTTTTCCAGAGTTTTCCTTTCCCTCCCATACTGAGCGGTTGAGAAGAAACAGCGTTTTGAGAGGGACAATATTAACCCATCAACAAAGCCAAGAAGAATTTCTGGTATTTTTGCAAAGAATGCAATCGTTCTATTTTTTTTTTTTTTATGATGGGAACTGCATTTCTTCATGCCCCAGAACGGTTGCACACTTAATGTTGACTACACATTGCCCTGGGATTTGGCAGCCACTGCTGGGTCCGTGCCAGAAGGATTATCACCGGAAAGGGGACTGAAGAAGGTGCTGCATTCAGAAGTCTGTGATATTAGCAGTACAGAAAACATAACCAATATTATTTCTCCTAATGTTATTATTTCTTGGCTGATTTCTCTCCATTTGGAAGACTGTGCGTCTGCATTAGTCAACAGTTTCAAGTAGAGTTGTTTGCATCGATCAAGATAGAGCAAATTTTACATGTCTTTCACGATAACTGTAAGACTGAGCTAGCATTAGGGCCACAGAGATGCCTGGATGACAGCAATTTTAAGGAATAGTAGGAGAGAATGAGAAGAAATGCCCTGGTTGTGGGTGATGTGCAGCAGGAACAGCATTTTTGCTTTGCTTATACAAAAACAGCCACTTCCAGCGAATTCCCATGGACCTACCTGCCAACATTTGGATCTCGAGAAGTAATGACTCTCACATTTCTGTCTGGTATTTCCTGGACCAAAGCTGCTGTACATGTGCCATGCGGAGTGTGAGCAGTATGTTTAACACATCCCAGACCGCAGCAGCGAGATGCAATGCGTTGTCTGAAACCGACTCAAGAGCCATTTTTCCCTGGGATGTCGTCCATATCTGCAGCCTGAGAAGTCGTGAACAAAAATCCAGTGGGACTGAAGGCGATGAATAAATATAGCAGTCTTTGTCATGTCAAACAGAACGGAGCTGACAGTGGTGACATCATGAGAGCAGTCCTTAAAATTTCTGTATTTAAGGATTGCTTTTTAAAGACAGGAGCAAGGAATGCTACCTTTCGGACACGAGCAGTATTCGTGGCTGTGATCCATTTGGTCTAATAAATGCATAATGGGATACTTCCGTGATAACTATGCCCTCACAGAGCTTCTATCCTGATCTGGATTTAGTGACATTTTGGTTTTTATAGCTAATTTATTTGTTTGAAGGTGGGAAGAGCTCATTTTGTTAATCTTCATAATCCCATGTTTTTGACAATACGCTGTAAGTACTTTCTGTAATGGATTCACTTATTAAAACAGTGAAAATACAAGAATTTATGGGAAAGATAGGCTCAGAAATGAGTCCTCACTTGTCATACAGTAGGCATCAAAGATTCATGTCAGACTTACATTACTGGATATGACAATATAATTTCACAGCTGTGTAATAAACTTGTTGGAACCTGACTTATAGCTGTTAAAAAAGGACTTGTGCCAGCATGCTTGATAAAGCTGCTCAAAAGGTGAAGTGATCAGCTCGGAAGATGCAGTGAAGCTTTAAGGCAATGCAGATGTTTACCGATATGTGGCATAACATAAATCATCTCAAATGACAAATGTTCCTCAATGAGAAATGCATTAATGTATCTCTCCACAGTGATCCTGGGCACTGCCAAGGACGCAGGATGGGGAAGAGGACAGGGCTCTGCTATAGTAATCATTGCATTTTTTTTTAATCTAATTCCTGAATTTTTTTTAATCCGTCTTGAGTATTTTGGTTCCTAAAATCACAGAGCAGCTTGGATTGGAAGGGAACTCTGGGAGATCAGCCTCTCCTTTTTCCTCTCTCTGAATGTTTAGACTGCAAGATCTCCAAGGAAGGCTTTATTTCTCACTATATGCTCGTACAGTCCTTATTAATGGGAACAGCACTGTTCAGGATATTCTGGACTTCAGTTGAGTTATATCATTAAGAACATCATTAACATTTAGATTACTGGATTTGAGTTTTAGAAATACTGAACTGCAGCCAAATCCAGCCCGCAGTGCAGCTCGGGTTAGTTTTGCTTGCTCCATACTGCGTATGGCAAACACAGCACAAGTGAAATACCTCAGCTTCACTTGGGGTCAGATAAGCTTGTCAGCTGAACAGAGTCATTTCCACGAGCATCCATCAGGAGTTAACAGCTTCAGTCACAAACAATGACAATAACAACAATAATTATTTTTAAAGGAAATCGCTGGTGACTAATAGTGAGAACTGCTGCCTCCTTTGGAACAGTATCCAGACAAATGAGTTTCTTGTTTCCTGCTCTATCTGGACTGATAACCAGAACTGGCACAAAGCAATTTCTAGATTCTCCTGGCATTTGTACAGAAGCTGTTATTGCCTAACAACTTCTCATCCTCTCCCGTCCATGTTCCATGCACATGTGCCTTGGGATGAGCCACCTCTCCCTTGGCCATGGCACGGTTTGGCACTGACATGGTTTGACAGAGCCCCAGGAGTGGCAGAGATGTAGCACAGTGCTTCTCCAGATGCCACGACATCACTTACTCAAGCACGCTCCCCTCACCTTCAGTGTTGCTCCAAGATTTGAATACAAACTTCGCTACCAAGACCTCCATTCACACTTAGGAACAATAAAGCAGAACACAACGCTATCTGTTGCTCAAGGCTCAGCTTCTGTGAAAAACGCAGAGGATTTGCAGCAGTTTTGAAATGAGGTATTGGAGCTCCTGTCCGAACTGGCAGCAAGACTGGGAATGGGAGATCCAGGGACCGGACACTTTCTGAGCTTCAGGGCTGGCTTCTGATTCATGGGGATCCAACACTGCGCTGCCATTATCTTCCTTGGTTAGCTTTGCAGGTGGTTTGAAGTGATATTAAATGCTTTGCTTTCACTGAATATAAACAAGCATTTTCAAACACATTCATCATCCAGGTTTCATTCACTACAGCTCCAGATTATTTACAGGGAACATTACCAAAGCTTCTCTGCCAGCAAATGAGGAAAAATGAAAAGCTCTCTCCTCTCTCTCCCCAGAGGACTCTGTCATGCACTCAGATATTTTGATTATTTAATGCTGAGTGACAGCTTTAGGTTTCAAGGGTACTTTGTATTTTAACTGAGATTACAGTCTTATGAGGTCATGATGTGCAAGTCATTTACAAACACTCATCTGAAATCTGCGATTATACCTACAGTGTTACACCCTTCCTATACATCTGGATTACCTCTGACAAACCTAGATTGTTACAGAAGCACCATTAGTCCCTCTTTTCTCCCTCAAGCCCCACAGAAGGTGATTTTTGCAGTAGGGTGTTTGGAAAAACCTGTCCCATTGCATTGTTCTGTCTGTCCCCTGGTCCTCCCAGACCACGTCCATCTGCAGTGCCTTCATCCCTAGCAATGCTTGAACCCCTGGTGGATTTCATTCCAACTGAACATAAAAGCCAAATTCGCTTCACGTAGCATGAAAACTGGCTGAATGGGGAGCAAACAGCCCAGCTAGGAACTCGAAAAGAAAACTGCACTGTGAATTTAATGATTTTCTGTTACGTTTAGCGAGCTGATTTACCAACATACAGACAGCTTCAGAACAACCCAAGCACACAAATCCTCTTGCCAAGATGGCAGTTACAGAGTGTGGAAGAGAGCCAAGGGTACTCGCTCCGGATGGAGGAGCAGGAGACATGAAGAAAGGAAGGAAGGACATGAAGGAGGAAACCAGACTGCTGTGATGGGCAATCAGAGGCATCAAGTCATTACAGAGGGTCACAGGATGGAGACTGGGAAGGAATCACACTCACTGTCCTCTCTACCTGCTCACAGAGCCAGCACAGTTTTATTTCTTCTAAACCAGCCTCGTCCCAGAGACTGCTGTGACCTTCTGGTCCCACTGCCCCTGACCAAACCCACTGACCTGACCTATATTTTGGGTCTCTTGTGGGAGAAAATCCACCATCCATAGAGGGGAGGTATCACTGATGTTTTTGTCCAAAAGTCAGCAGTGGTCCAACATCATTTCTGCACCAACATTTCTGGCATGTCAGCGTTCCCAATAACATAATGCTGACATCAGCAAGCCAGGAGGAGGGCAGACTGCCCAAAGCTCTTCTTTAATGAGGCTCCAGTCACATGCGCAGCACATCACCAAATGGCAGGGAGGTACATTTGATATAAATCATATAGAATCCATCTTATGCGCAGAGAAAGAAACTTCATTTGCAATGCCTGTCCTAATTCACAGTGAAGTTACCCCTCTGTGAAACTTGGGTCACGGCTAAGAATTTCTGGGCTTTTTAACGGCTGCAAGTATGCACCATGATTAGCTTCTTTCATAAAGTAATACGAATGCAGTCTTTGGTATCTTCCCTGAATTTTTATGATGAGAAGAAGCAGAGGGCCCTGGAAGACACAACTGGTTGGCTCAGCAATAGTCACCTCCCCTACGTGCCCCTACACACATCCAGCGATGTTCTGCAGGGCAACATTAGCTGAAATTCACTCAGGAATCCACTCAGACAAACTAAGTGTTTCCCAGTATTACATTTTCCAGCGTGAAATGTTTCATGTCATGAGACTTCCCATATGCACATCACCTGCAGCATCCAGAGCCGCACAGCAAGCTGCCTCTGAGCTAGCTGAGGGCCAGCACAGCAGGAAGGATGGATGCCACGTGCCTAGAAAGTTTTGTTGGGCTGCAGCACCTGGGTAGTGGAAAATCAGCTTCAAAAGTCAGGGTCAGCTGGAGGATCACTTAGAGCTCCTTGGTACGTGGTTTGCATCTAGCTGCAATCCATCATACATACCAGACTAATGGATTACACTGCAGCAACTCCAGTTTCATCCTCTTTTATCTTGGAAAACGTGGGTAACAGTATTAAGAGCATTTTTTTCCATAAATAATTTGTATGGGGAGGCCAATCTTGTAATTGCAATGGAAAATATTTGTTTTATGTTATTTCACCCAATCATTTGTGAATTCCTCCTGCCTACTTGGCATGAAAGAAAGAATTACTTATAAGGCAATGTTGAAAATGCTCTGGAAAACACCAGAAGCTTAAAACAAAAGAGTAGGGCAGAAAAAAGCAAAGACACATGTTCCAGGTATACAGCCCAATGCGACAAAGGTCCACTAATCTGGGAAAAAAACAACCTTTCCGTTTCTAAGATCATTGGAAGCGTGATGGTGGTGGCTTTGGTTTAAGCTTCCTAGTATTTAAGTACTCTGTATCATCAGCATCTCCCTCACTCATCTGCTGCAGCCACTCAGAAGGGAATACCACGCATAGGTTCACACACCACCTGCAGCCCCAACCTAATGTGAGCAGCCTTATGCAGGCACCTCCCATCCCCAATTCTCAACAATTCCCTTCCTCTAAAGCCCTAAATGAGATGGCTCATGTTATAAATAAGCATTGCAATGGGATAATTGTAATTCTGGATTCTAAATAACGTACTGCAGTTGTGCTTCTATAAATTAAATATCAAAAGCTATTATCTCAGGGAATCAGAAGTGGGAGTTCATATTTAAAATCAAGACTTACCTTTAGCTCCTCAGTGCTCTGTGACCATGGCCACACTGCTGCAGCTTCCATGACTTGCTTTCTCCATCTGTTCTCCTCTGAAAACAAGGGGGCCCTGGGCAAACAGAGCTGGTGGGGAGCACCCAACCCACAGCAGGGGGATTGAGGCATGGTGGACCTCAAGGCCCCTTCTAACCTAAACAATTCAATGATACTTTTTTATAAACAAATTGGTTAAGAAGGAATCATAGAACACTTTAGGTTGGAAGGGGCCTTAAAGCTCATCACACTCCAATTAAAGATGCATTTCATATATGTGTAAATTTATAATTGTAATGTAAATTGTATGCAGCTGTATGCAATAACATAATAACAGAGGTATTAGGAAACACTTCTGCGCTAAATAGTATGGGGGAAGCTGGGAGCACACAGGTGCACTGTGTTTGCCAGCACATTGCTTTAGAGAGGCTGCTGCTGTAAGATAGGCTGTTTGCCCTCAATGGAGGGATGAGGTGGATGTAAAAGAGAAAGGAACAGAAAAGTAAAGCTTAGGAGATTTCAGAAGACTTCGTGGTTTCTGAATTTAGGGTTAATATCAGAACAGGACCACATTTGTATAACCTGCGCTCCTCAGAAGCAGTTGGCTCTATCAGTGTTGATTTCTTGAATGTACCTGCAGTGAATCACTGTCATTTCATACTTAAGGTTGGTGTCTGATTCTCTGTCAGCATTAGCTAGGGGTGATGCTGCTCTAGGAGCTCGATGGACAGCACAATGTGCCCCTGGCCATACACCCCAGTGTGCTCAGCCAGCTCTGCGGATGGGGCAGGCTGATCTCCTGTACAGGTGCTGCTAATGAGAGTCTCAAAATGAGGTCAGGGATTTGGGATTCTGTCCAGAAAAACATGCAGCTGATAATGACGTGCAGCTTCTCCTTCTTCCAGGCTGATCGTGAGTTCAGGCTAATTCTGAGGAATGAGCTCCTGATCTGGATGGCAAAAATTGTTCTAATTGGATTTTTAACTCCTTTCCCAGGAGCTCTGAGGAGCTGAGTGGTCTTGGACAACAGCCGCATAAAAACTCCTAAAAATGCCTGTTGACATTCTGGAAGGTTGGTGACATCATGCAGCTTTCTAGGTGTGGGTGTCCGTGTTATTAATTAACTCTTCTGTGTCACTCTGGAGAGCTGAAGATTAACGCTTCTGTCACATGATAGTGGTCAGAATGGGTTAGTTTGGATTGCTGCTGTTACAGCCCAAAATAAATGCAGATCAGAATACCAAGTAAACAGCAGCAACAGCCAAACCAACCTTTAACTGTAACGCAGAAATGACCCTGAGTTATTAGTGGGAGAGTGTGTGAACATCCCTATCTCTGTGTAGGTAGACACTGTTTCAGGAGGATTCTTGCTTCTGGGTTGATTCTTATTCTGATCAGAACCCCTCCTGCCCAGACCTGCTGAATGCCCCCAGCCTGGATGCTGTGACATGTCCAGGACAACACGTTAATTTAGACTGTAAATGGAAATCTGGGAGCAGATCTTGTTGTGTGATGGAGACTCACTGCCAGTCATTTCAGACCACATCACTATTCCTGACTATTTCCAAAGCAATTAACATGGCAGCTCAAAGTCCCACGTTAGTAAGCAGTAAGTTTCCATCATTTCCTTCATGTTGCTGTAGTTGTAAGTTGTGATAATTATTTTTCCTTCTTTTGAATTTTTTCCCTTTTGTGTCGGTATGTTATTGCATAACACCTCTGGGGTTTTACCATATGGCTGTCAGTGGTGTGGAGCTCCCCAGCTGCATCCATTCCCTTGCTGATTTTTCCCTGGGCTCCGTTGGCCAGGCTGAACAGAGCTGCAAAGCCTGGGAAGTAGCTGTAGTGCAAAATGAGGCAAAAAATCTGCCTCGAAACCAGAACAGAAGCTATGGACATTTATACTACGTTATAAGCTATTGCAATAAAAATGACGATAAACGATGTTTTACTGTGACCGAGCTACTCGTGATGTGCCTCCCTACATAAATTCTGTGCTATTTGTGAAGAAGCCAGCTCAAGCTATGGTCTGTTCCTCACCCAGGGCATGGGTAATCTGTATTTCATACAAAAAAGCATATGGGAAAGGAAGTCAGCAGTGACTTTAAATCTCTGCATACTCTGTGTTCTCTGTCGCAACCCGAGGAGTCTGGCCAATGGGAGGAAAATTTATTAGAGGAAATGCTCTGGCAGTATGGATGTAAAAGCCTAATTAATTAAGAAAACAGGCTAATTAGAGAATCAATCTGGGATTTGGTGACAATATCCAGAGCGCTAATAAAATTAATCACGTGTGCACTATTAACATGCTGTGCAGTTTTAGGGCAATAATCTGTAATTTTGAGGTCTCCTTTGACTGTCAGGCAAAGGTGAGGAAGGTCCTGTGAGCAGCGTATTGAACAGATCAGCTCTTGGGCATGGATTAATGCAGGAGGCACTATGAAATGAGATCCACGGAGATATCTGCTGTGCCAGTGACAGAGCCAGGGGCAACCCATACAGCTCGAGGGACCTAATTTATTTTCAGCTTCTTGAACGCTTCCTTGAAATTATCTCAAATGTGATGGATCCATTTAAATGAGATTGTACATAAGTGCTCATTACAATTAATAAAGAAAGCAGCTGTGAGAAGTGTCCATGTTCATCTACCCAGCCTCCAGCATGGCTCATGCTGGGTCCCATCAGCTCTGTTCGTCAGGCATGCTGCTTCAAACTGCCCATACAAGGCTGCAGCACACGTGGCAATAAACTGCTGAAAATCTGGTGTGGAGAAGATTAGTATTTCATGCTGGCTGCCTAGGTTGGCTGGAATGGGCTACCCAGCCCTGGTTTCCAAGGAGTGAATTTACTCTGTACTGTCTAAACTGTCATACTGCAGCCACCACAGTGCCAGCCAACATGCACTGTCCTCTCCTCCTTCCTCTTCCTTGATGTCCCCTTAATGCTTGTGGTGGGTACAGGGACATAATGCACCATGACACATAAGCCAACTGCTTTCACTCAGAGCTTTTGTTAGAAGTCTGTACTTCTAATGAGAGCCACATTTTCATGAGAGCCATGGAAATAAATTACATGTATAAAAGGCTTCAGTCTTTGGAGTGTTGCTAGATTAGACTGAGTTTGCAAGTGCTATCATCTTGCCTTTTAAAATCTTTTCTTCTACTCTGGTTCAAGTGGTTGTGCTATGAGACACAGCCCAAAACAATTCCTGCCTTCTCTGTAAGGATGACCAGTGACACGTCTCTCTGTTCTTGTGGTCGCTGAGCTCAAACCAAAGACGGTGACTAAATTTCTTTAAGTTGGTTTGATGGATATCTGTTTGAAAGTGAAACCAGAGATTTAAAAACTTTAGAAAAGGAGAGAGGGCTGAAAGTATTTTCACGGAAATGCCAGTGTTTGCAATGCCAACCCACGCAACTGTTGGCAATTTTAGAGACATTTCAGAACAGAGCTGCAAGAAAGCTGCCAGCGTAAGAGATATTGCCTTCCAAAGACTAAAAACTCGGTTTGTCTACACTGTGCAACAGAGCACTCGACTGTGGGCTGGAAGTCCCCTGAGTGGAAGTAGGTTTCCAACAGCAGAGGGCTCTTTTGGCTCAGCAACGGCCAGAATTATCGGCTCTAGTAGCTGAAAACAGCTGATAAATAAAAAGCAGAATAGGAATGAGCTGCAAGTCTTTAATGGCGAGGCTAAAATTTACTGGAAAAACTTAAACGGTAACAGATGTAGTAGAGAACTGAGAATGTCTTTAAAAATATGAATTTTGAGGTAGAAATAATCTAAACAATCTTTCCTTCTAGTCTCTGTTGTGTAGTATGTCAAGCTGGATAACCATAAAAATCACTCCCAAATTCACACCTTCTCATTCTTCTATGGACAATGTCATGACGTGAGGATCTGGGGTTAATATGATTCTAATTTTTAGGCTTCATATGTAGGGCTAGAAATTTGTTTTGATGGAAATGTTGTCCACAGATTTTTCACATCTCATTGAGTTCCAGCTATGCAAGTTCACCAGCTCGGTATGTTTACAAAGTATTTGGAAATCCCATCTGAGGCTTGGATTTAATATTTGGACAGAAAATCAGAGTAAAGTGGTTGAAATTAGCTAACCTACTGTTCTTGGTCACTGGAAAACGATACTTTTTTTCCCATAGGGACATGAAGTTGACATTACAGATGTGTAATTTAGTAATCCAGTCATGCATCTTTTACTCCTGAGGCCACTTGGTGTACTGAGGATCCTGGAAGATAAGAGCGGAAATGAACAGATGTGCATGTAGATGTAGAGAGTTTACACGCTTGTCATGGCTGAGTCGATCATCGTGAGCTGAACCAAATGATGTGCATAGCTATGACTTTTATCTCATTAGGTACACTTTGTATTCTCTCAGGAGGAAAAGCATTAGGAAAATGCCCTGTTGTATGTTCCATCTAAACTATAAAAGGCGCTTAATATCATTACAGGAGACTTCCTGTAATACAAATACAGTGGCCTGTATTTGGTGCTGAACTCTTTACTTTGAATTGTGATGATTTTTTTTTTCCCAGTTCTGAATTTGTTCCTAATATTTCCTGTAGAAAATTGCCATATTTCTCTGTACTATGTGGAAATTCTAACAAATCTCTGCTTAACCTGAGCCTGCCAGTTGGCCATTACTTTAATGCCTAAATACACCAAAATGGTCTGGTCTTATGTACAATCCATATGGGGTCTGTTTGTGGGATATACGGAATATCTGAATGGAAACTAAATGCAGGCAACTCTTTGAAACAAATAAATAAATACCTTATGTCAAATCTTCTCACATGCCCCTGTGTAAATTGTTGTTTCGTCTGTGCTGTGTAACCAGATGTTGTTATATAAAATATTTCCCAAGCTGAGCTGTTACCAGAGGCTGCAAAGAGCCATTAGCAAAAGAAACAGCATTCTTGGTTTTTTACCTCCTATGAACAGAAGTCCTAATGTATTATCTCTTGCTCAGATTGGATTTGGTCTTGATTTACATGCTCCTGAAAGAACAACCAAGTTATATTTATGCAACGCCCAGTGCCAGCATTTCCATTAGCCTTGAAGAGTGCTCATCTTCATCTTCCTGAGAGGTAATGTGTCCTTTAATGCTCTTGGCCACTGGGCTGAGGCCCATGCAGAAGTCTCTTCCCTTTCAAGAGCAAGAAGAGCAAGTCAACCCCTTCTCCCAAAACACCGTCCCCAAACCCTTCCCAGGCAACAAGCTGTGAACGCATGTCTCCAAAGATGAACAAGTGATTGGCCTTAAGCTGGGACACAAACTTTGCCTTTGCTGCTGATCCATTCAGTATGTTTTTGAGCTCAGTGTTTCTCCTTTTGCACAGAGAGATAACATCAGGAAGACTGAAATTCTCCCACTGCAGTGTGACCTGACACCATAAATTGCATTTTTATGGTGTACTGCAGAGCTGTGTGCCATGTCCGCAAGCTCAACTGCAGTGGCTGGAGGTCAGCCCCAGCCTTCAGCCTTCCTGTAATAAGAGGCAACTTTCGGGAACAGAGCTGGAGAGTTTACAGTTGACTTGAAAGGTGATTCTTCCCATTCTGTTTCCCAGGGCCTCCTTTGTAAACAACAGAAAGCTGGAGAAATAAAATATGGATGTTTGTGGATATCTCTGCTATTCCAGTGCCTGCAGCTTGTCTGAGTTAACTGCTCCTTTTGGAAGAGTGCGATTTTTCACAAAGAAAGGGATCTGAGACAGGACCTGCGCGTACAGTCACCTTCAAATCTTTAATTTTGTCAGAGCTTGTACCCCGTAGAAGAGGAACTTACAGATTATGGGCAAAGAGGGAAGGGAGAGCTCGCTGACTTTGGTGAGTGCTTGGAGGAGTGAAAACCAAGGGACCGATTATCCCTTTGCAAGCAAGAGGCAGGTCAGGCCAGGTTTCTGAGTCTGTGTGACAAAGGAAAGATTTCCTGTAAGCAATTAGGAGAAAGTGAGACGAGCTGTTCTGCCACGTTCCTTTGGAGTTCATTGAAATGGCCCTTGACGTACAGAGTAACCGACCACCCACTGCTAGGAAATTTAATCAGAAGACAACATTACGGTGAAAAATTAGCCTCCTAAGGAGCAAGCTCAGTTCTGTTAGTCTGAACAACGTTACGAATATCTCTGAGCATATGGCTTCACTGTGATCCCCATTTAAAAACAATCTGAACTGATTGATGGGAGAAATTAAAGGGTACGTTTAAGCATTTCCTACAGCTGTTGAAACAGAAAATTATTTATTTAAATTTTCCCTGTAGGAATATAGGTCTGAAATCTCTATATGGCTTCCAGCTATACCAGCATGTTTTTCAACATGATCAGTAATGGGGCATAAGGCCAATTAATGCTAATCCTACAAATGCTGTTTTCAGTCCCCCATGAGCTTCACTCATGTCCATTGCCATCAGACAGCAGGGCCTGTCTTCAGAAAGGAAATCAAAATGTATTTTGTATTTCCAGTGTGCTACTATTTTTATTATTTATTATCACAAAGACAAGAATTTCTGGCCTTAGATCTAGATGTAGAAGCAAATCAAATCATCAGATTACAGCTGCTGGTTCAGTAAGGGGTAGTTCTCATCTTTTTAGGATTTGAACAGTTTTGATGCTCTACACCAGTGAAATGTTCAAAGTCACTTTTTGCTGATGGTGTCCCTACAGTTATGCAGATAACTGGGAACAGTAGATTCTGAGTGACTTCCAGCCTATGTACTCTGCAGGGACCACGTATGTGCTGGCTTCACAGCCACTACAGATCACCATCATCATGGCGGTGCTGGCCAAAGCCTTGTAATGCACTACAGAAAGTTCTTACAGCAAAGGGGTCTTTGGGCACACAGGTATAGAAATCATCTTTTAGATCAAGTTCACACGAATTTTCAGTATCTCTTAATGTGCTGCCTCAACACCTCATCAGAAAAGCAGAAAACAGGAGAGATGTGCAGACGCTGAGGCTTGTTGGTTCTTGTCAGTTTGCGTTACCTACAGAATGATGGAATATCTTCATGAGGACTTCAAATGAAGAGAAATGTTTCTGCTCAGCTCCAGGTACTAGGATCAAAATTAAGTCTTGAAGTAGTAAGATAGCAGCCCCAAAATGTTTTCTTGTTGTTTCTTCAGGCCAAGCTAAGAAAATAACAAGGGCCTTCTTGCAAAATCAGCTGGTAATATGAGTTATATAAATGATCTTTTACTAAAAGCTGAAGGATGAGCTATTCATTTGATTCTTGAACCATGGTGTGAGCAGAATAATATGTTCTCTCTGGAAGAAAATGCATCAAATGAGCTCAACTCCTGTACTTCAATATGCATTCTGCTCAGGCGGGAGAGGCAGCCCTGCCCATCTAAACTGTATTCATCAGTACTGCAACACTAATGCAGTAAGTCCTATGTCTGAAGCTCGCAATGATGCCAAAGATTTGAATTGTCTTTCTGTGGCCTTTTCTTACATCTGTGAGTAAGTATTGAGTCAATGTTTACTTCTCTGATTACGAACACTGGGATCTTTTCATCTTAATAAGTAACACAGCATTAGTCTTTTAGGGAAACTCAAAGAAATGCTCCAGAACAAAAGTTCAGCGCATATCAGAGCATCTGGCTGTGGTATCTGGATGTTATCGCTCTCTCACAGATGAGATATCAGATATCAGAAGAGAGGAACACAAACATCATTGGTAAAAACTCTTAAATCAGGAACTTTCAATTAGTTTGCCTTAATTTTAATGGGAAGCAGGAGTTGGTTGCTCCCTGACAATATGGAAGAGAGAAAGACAAGAAAAAGAAGCAAAACTTCTTAAAAGGAATAGCAAATATCTAAAAGCAATAAACAATTTGAAGCTTCGAGGAGGTGCTTTGTAGTGATGAAATTAGTGTTTGTTCTGCTAAACAAAATGAAGATAGAGTCACTTGTTAGCAGTGAAAACATCTTTGCAAATTCCAAATCAAATTATCTCTAATCTATCCTATGTTTAGAAAGGAGATAGGTGGTCTTCTTTTCCTCTTGAGCTGCCAAGCCTATGAAAAGGCATAGAAAGCTTTTTTCTGAGTCTGGTGATTATTAATGACAGTGAGAAATGCACAGCTACTTATAAAACCTCCATAGAATTAAGACAGAAGTGTCCAGTAACTCTTCCACTAATGCTTTTCTTTTGGTTTTCCTTCTCTATTTCCATCCAACTGCAGTTTATCCATCCAATGCTTCTCTTCTATACATCTCATCCCCTTCTTTATCTGTCCCAACTTCCTATATTTCTCTGTAAAATGCCTTGAGCTTTTGTAGCTGACATATGACACTACAACCCCCATTGTAGCTCCTTAAGAATGATCTCTAGGAGTGCATTTGCCTCCGTTGCACGGTGTGCTTGTCCTTTGGGCATTTTTGGCTTCTGTGGCTCAAGTAGCAGGATGATTGTACTAAAGATGCTGAAGTCGTTTATGACACTGAACTGAAGCACAAAAGAGCACAGCTTGCCCTCATAAAACATTTTAAAAAAGAAAAAGAAGGACAAAAAGAAGTCAATGTTCTTAAGCTGGAAAATGTGTTGCATTGCTTCTCAGTGCCATCCTGCCCTAGCATTGTCTCTGCTGTTGTGCATTCAGCAGGACTGGTATCCTGATTTCCTGATTAATAGCAGGAAAATAAGAAATCACAATGTGTATTCTAGCATGCAGAGCAAACAGCACCATTTCTATCAAGGTGCCTTTCTTGCTAGCTTGTTCTTATGGTACAAGAAAAGCTGCTTACATGGAATTGATTGTAAGTAGATCTGACTTGAATCATTCATGCTGTCTGAGAGATTAAAATTCTCCAGATGGATCCTCAAAATACAAAGGTCACATAATTAGTCTCCCTGTAAGTGCGAAATTCTTTCTTCGGGGTCCATCTGCAAAATATAGTGTAGTATGTAATACATACATGTATGCGTAGGTCAGCTTGGAATATCCCTGTGTCATAACACTTCTCAGCGTCAGAGAATGGTCCCAACTTAAAAGTCAGACACTTCACACTCGCTAATGTACAGAGCTGTTGTGTTTCCCTGTCATATTTATGAATGCCATGTGAGCAGCAAAGACTCTTATTATGAAGTTGTTAAGTGAGAAGCTTAATGTTTTATGTCAGATTTTCAGTCTCAATTTTTCCTTTAAGTCTTCCCTAGACTGCCGTGAAGAACGTATCTGTTTATTTATTGTTTATTGGATGGCGGTGTATTAGTTACAGATGAACTTTTGTTTTGCATAAAACAAATTCTTTCTTTAAAAAGGTGCCAGTCATGGAAAAAAAAAGATGTTGGTCATGGAAATAAATACCTCTAAAAACTTTAGAGCAGCCTAGAACAGAGAAAATGTGGTCAAATGAATTCTTAAGATCTCAACTGCAGTATTTTAACACAGATTAACACACGTTGTCTAATGGAGAGAAATAAGACACGCCTAGAAAGTTGAAGAGTTTGGGGAAAGTAATAGCTGAAGGTCTTGAAAAGTAAAAGGAAAGGTTCTAATTTTAAAATAAAATCTAAAATACCTCTTTTAATCTTTATAAATTTCTATAAGTGTGTACGAGCTTCAATCAGTTGGGAATCCCTCCTAAAAAAGATGGAACATTTGTCCTAAAATAGAAATAAGAACTCTCCAACAGCCAGTACGTAGTAAGGTATAAGGAATACATATACAAGCTGAATAGCCTCATTTCTTTCGGCATTAACCAGTGAGTTAATTTATTTGCAGCTGAAGTAAACAGTGTGGGCCTGCTGAAGAGGATGACATAAGACAATCCATGATGGACACTTAAAGAACAGGTCTTCAGAAAGAGTTCCCTGCCAAAGCTGGCCAACCCACAGCTAAACTAGGACGCTTGCAGTAAATTTCCAATACTGAACAGTCATTGTCATAAATCATCCCTTCTGTAAGAATGCAAGAAAAGGGATGGGATCCTCCTCAGCCCTCACTAATGAGCAAGAAGTTCATCTAGGTGTCCCCAGGGATCAGCTGTCTTCTCCCCTTCCAGATACAAAACAGAAGTTGTCCAGACACCAGCTGCTACCGCTGTTGATTCCCCAGCATCACAGGAGGACTCCGAGTGAAGATTCTGCGCCAGAGCTGACCCTTCAAGGCTGTGGGGTGGTCTGTCTGCTCTCACTCGAGTGGATGGATTTGTGTTTCCCCCTTGTACAATATGGGGACACGTGCAGTTTTGTGCCAGGTGGAATCCTGGCGCATACAGTCTTACCTCTGCCGGCCCTGGGCAGCGGGGTAAACGTTGTTCTCAGCCAGTCATCTGCACTAAATAAACCCGGTGCTGCCTTTGAAATATACTCATAAATTTAAATCAATACTGCGCCTGGAGTCTTCACTCCTTGATAAGAGCACATTTTTCATGTTGCAAGCATACTGCTGAGACTCTAGAAGCTGAATCCTTGTCTGCCAGCCAACATAGGGGATATCATTTTTTACAGCAAACATTTTAGGTCATTATAAACTGCACTAATCTCCCTTGTTGAAATTTGCATTTCTAAAACAAAGAGGGATCATGATGCATTTGTGCTGTCACATACTATGGCATTTAACCAGGAGGTTAATTCATTGATTGACTCACCGCCTCTCTTCAGCTTGCTTTGCTACTAATCTTCCATACAAATGGGTTTGGAGATGTAATTTAGGTTTACCAGCACAAACAGAGTGTACGGCCACTCCTGTAGGATGCAAAGCCCAGGGAGTTTGAAGGATAAGAAGAGCGTTACTGAAGAAGACACAAGATGAACAATAATATCCACATGCTGATTATGGCAGAAGTTAGAAGGAACACACAGGAGGAAGGAAAGCTCCTGCTTCCAGCAGCCAGGGCTGGGCACAAAGGCAGAGGTGATAGGGCAACGTCAATGGCAATGTCCCCACTTGCATTATATGTCCACAGGCTGCCCTGGCTGCAGTGCACAGGTTCCACCTGCTTGTGGTGTCTGAAGTGGTTCCCAATAGGTAGTTTGGACTGTCCTGCTGCCCTAGAAGAAGCCTGTGGTGGTTTGAAAACCCCCAAAGGACACTGCTCACAGTGGCTGTCATCACTGAGCCACCTCCTGAGGGTGGCACTGCCATGACTGTAACAGATAGAAATCTGTTGTGAGACTTAAACCACTCAAAAGGCATGGACTAATAGCAAGAAAAGAAGTAAATAATCTTACTGCTTTGAACTCTTTACAACGAAAGCCCTCATCTAAAAGGGCTTCCAGGAAAATACAAAAAGAAAAAAAATCGAAAAGACAGGTTTGTTTCTTCTCTGCCCACTGCTCTTCCTGCACTAGCACAGAGCAGAGCAAACCTACCCACAGAGGAGTTGTGAACACCCAGTACCTTGCCACATCAATCCTTCAGGGCTGCTGTTACGCTTGCAGAGCTATTCCTACCCTGCAGGTAGATCCTGTCAGTCTGTCAGTCAGTGCAGCCACTTGGGAATACTTTCCGATTATTGAAAGTATAAGCATCATGAGCTCACCAGCTTGGAGACTTCACTGGCCCCAGGGAGCCTCTGGCATCAGCCAGCGTGAAAGAAAATAACAACTTTTGTCAAAGTTACATAAGTTTTGCAGTCTGCAGGAAACCTTTCTTTATCTCCATCGCCAGCCTTGTGCCACTGTGGTTGTCATCATCAGACAGCTATTTTTTGCCCACTCTCTCTTCTTCCTTCCCCATGATTTGTGAAAACTCCACATTTCCAAGATGCAAGTTTCATTCCTGCTCATTCTATTCCAAGGCGTAAAGGGAGCAAGCTCAAGGCTGTTTCTAACTGCAGTTGTGTGAACTTTGGCTCTGGAGCAGCATCTCGCCATGCCATGCCACGCCTCACCTCTCTCAACCTGGAGCACTGGAGCTGAGCTGAGACCTCAGCAATTCTCAGACTTGTGAGGGTGTAAACATGTGAGGCAATAAGCATCTCAGTTGGTGAATAAGGATTAGATGAAGGATTTTCGCCCCTTTGCTTCCATTGTCTTCCCTCTCTCATCTTCCTGTTAAAATGCTTTAACTATGGAATTCAGCAGATTTTTCCAATGGGTAAATTAAGGGGATAATGGGTAAATCTTAGGTTCAGGCACAAAGGAATGAATGCCTGCGTGAGGACGTTCCAGCTGCCTTTTCAGACCGCTGTATCTGAACAACAATCTCCTGCTGTCTCTGGAAATGAAAATAATCTTAGTACGTGGTCGTGAAGACTGCTATTGAAAACGGCTTAGCAAGACAGACTTCAATCTGCTGTCTGCAAAGCATTCAGTCTTTTTGCAAAAAAAGTAATGAGTGTGCTTTGAATGCAAACTGATGAAAGCAAATCCTGGCTAACTTAGACGTTTTGCTGCATGGGTGAGAAACCATGTCCAGTTCGAGTGTGTTCAGTTAGGTCGTCATCCCCTAACCTGGGTGATCCATCTCAATTTTGGGTTCTTTTTTTGAAACAAGTTCTTCCTGCCTGACTGTACCTTATACTCTAACAAAAGCGCTTTATTGGGATGGCGAACTGGCAGAACTCTGTCTCAGGGCATAGAGGATGCAGCCCATGTCATACTGTTGTCTTTACAGATACTGAGTCGGTCTTACAAGAAGACAGAAAGCTGCTGAAACGTTCTGATGGACACATCCATTCATTAGCAAAATTATATCTTAATTAAAGAAAAGATTATGCAAACAGCTCTATTTTCAGCTAATCAGAGAGTACCTAAGACTTCTTTAACAATTGCAGTATTTTGATATAGAGTTGGATGGTTTTTTAAAATTATTTTATAAATTATTCCTTCTAAATCTTTAGAAAACTAATATGGAACAGTTTTTTCCCCCTTAGTGTAGAAAGACTGTAAGCCAGGGTGTTACCATGGATGGACTATCACAGGCACCTTCCCTGATAAATATTTATTCAGTATTTCTCTGCTTTTCATTCTTTGCCCGACTTAGTCTTATGCAAACAAAACAGTTAAGGGACATTGTTTGAGACTTAGACAAGGAAAATAAATACCAGAATGTTTTCTGATCTGCTCTAGCTTGAAATAAAATACATTGCTCTCTATTTTTTATTAGTGTGTCTGGACAATTTTGACTTTTTGGGAAAGCACCAAACCAGAAGTATTCAAATGGTTGCCAAGATAGAACAGGGTAATTGAAGCTGAGCTGTCCTATTTACTCCGAGGAGCTGGACTTTTCTGGCCCATCAGTCTTCTTTTTCATCACTGCTAAGTGGTAAAGGATAGGTCTGAAATGGATATGGCAGATCCCAGAGTGCAGGTAAATTTAAATATGTAGGGTAGTGAGGAAAAATAAATCAAGCCTCGAGAAAAAAGTCACCGGTACATTTGTGACATATTTAGATTTCTCAGAAATGGTAGAAACATTTTGTCTGCAAGTATCAGTGAATTCAAACTCTGTTGATGTGGATCCAGCAACAGACATAATAAACAACACCCCAGGAGAGACCTCAAAGGACCAAAATTAATGGAATATATATTTCCTTCCTTTAAGATCTCTGCTCATATTTCACACACTACATATGTGGTGGGTTCATCACACAACATGTTCAAGGAAGCTAGAGATTTTTTTGGTTGGAGATGTATTTTGTTTACCCTCATATTCCCAGGGTAAGGATTTCCATGGATCTCAGGTTGTTGCACGTTGTGCTATACAGACTGGTCTCTTGTGATTTCCTGCAGAATATGTTTTCTGAAACAAAAAGCTTTTTCTTTATACAAAGTGTGATACGACTTTCAGCAGCTGACAAAACAAAACAGCGAACGTATTCAGTAGTATGTAGGAGTGGGTTTGGGAGCTTCTGTTTACATACAAGAATTGCTTGAGGCAATGAATCAAGTCTTTGGCATCTACTTTTGTCAGGACCCTACAAACTCTTTTTCCTTGTATAATAATATTTATTCTCAAAGCACCCCCAACTACAGCCTCAAAATGTCAGTGTGATGAATGCATTTCTCTGAAAAGTTGCAACAATACTTCCCTTTTTCCCATACCATGAGGCTGTGGTTAATGCTTCAGATTCCTTTCCTTAATTTCCCTCCTACGCTCATTTTTCTCCAGTACAACTTGCATGAAGTTGTTCTTTATATCTATCATGAACAAACGCATGATCATGAAAAGAAATATTATTAAACAATTCTTGCAAATCTCAAGCCTGTGTCGTTTATTATATTTAAATACAGACAGATTTTTCCAGATTTCCAACTATGTCTTGGTAATCACCCATAGGATATTAATAAAATACGTTTTATTGCTTGCAGTCATCGTATGCTTTCCAGAGTTTGTTCCAGTAACAACAGCACATCCAAATATGTGCTTTAGGTGAAGAAAAACAAGCAAGATCAGCCCACCAATGGGATTTCAGTGGCACTGACTCACCCTCATGCTGAGGAAATGCACGCTGGGCCTCTTTCTTGGGAATAGGACATGGCAGTGCCAACAGAACCCAAGTTTTGTGTAACAGAGGTGATGAGCCGTCTCACAGCCTTCCTCTGATCAAAACCAGGATCCGTCTATGGTCCCTGGGAGGAGAAGCTGCCTGCTGAAGAACAAGAACATGGTGTCTCTCCTTGTGCTGGGGACAGAGGCATGTGTCACCAAGAATGTGGGACCTGTGACAGTTTGATGCCTGACATCTTCATTACCAGCTCTTCACACCAGAACTGCTGTGTAGCACACAGTGCGCATCAAGCAGAATGAATGCGGTGGTGCTGGTGCTGCAGTAAACAGCACGTCCCATCGACATCATTTGAAAAGAAGAAAAATGAATCTTTCTTTTTTTAATTAACAAAAAAAACACACACAAAAAAAACCCACCCCAAAACCCAACTCTTTGCTACTAAAAATGTAGAGAAATAAATGCCATGTTGACTCCAGGCAACCTAAGCGAATCTCATTGCATTACAATCAAGAAAATATATTCAGGTTTATAAATGGCTGACTCTTCGTTATTATTATTATTGCTATTATTATTATTACTGAAGGAAAGAGAGGCAAATAAAAATGAAGAAAAGATCCTATTATATTTCTTAATGTTCTGAGTCCTGAGTGAAAGTTTTCTCTTCTCAGGTTAGAGTGCTAACAAAGGGGTAATTTTCCAGTTGGCTGTGTGTCAAGAATATAACCTTTATCCAACTTCTAAAAACAATGAGCATTTGCAAGACTGTGATTATCATACGTGCTAATGTGCAGTAACTATTGCAGGAATTCACAGAGGCAATAGCTTGAAAACTCCACAGTTCCTTTGAACTAGTTTAGATTGAGACAGGCAAGTATTGTGTGTTCATGTGTATTCAACACTCAGGGTATTGTGAGTATAGTCTTTGTCCTGAACAGAATATATATAAATATCTGATATCTGCAGGCATTTGCTATTTTTTTGGTGATTTAAGTGAATTGTTTCTCATGAATAAGGATGGTATAACACTGTCAGGCATCAAGGAGAATGATATTAGATGCTAAAAGTCCTTTAATGGTACATTATCTGGAGACATATGTGAAAATGTGTATGGTAAGCTTGTAAGTAGCAGTACAAAACTAACAATAAATGTAATATCATTCAATACGGAAAAAAGCATCACAAGGATGGGGAGGTGGAACAAAACATTAAGTGGAACAAAGCATTGATTTACTCTATCAGTGATGTCCAACACAATCTGATGGCAACTGTAAATGCGACCATGTATTCCTTACTTCACCTGGATAATTAGTACACAAAAAAATTACACAAAATGAGTACCGGTTTCCTTCTATGCTGTCAGTAGTAGCTTCATCCTGCTTCCATAAACTCAAGAGAAGCAAAGTGAGAAAGTTGTTCATGGAATCATGGGCCAAAATAATATGATTTATAATACAGTTGCAGTTCTGTTGTCTACAAAACGGTAATATTATGTAACTAAGCAAGTGCTGGCTTTTTAATAGAAACCATAATAAATATATTGAACGGAATCATGTGGTGCTAATTGGTTCAAGGTCTGCTTTATTTTCTTAGGTAGGCAGTTCCTCCTTTTTTAACTCGGCATAGATTTGGAATTTCCTAACAGTCTCAGGTGTTAGGAAAGAAATGCATTTTTATTTATACAGTATTTGTCATGGTAAAAGCATAGAAAAGCATTATCTTGAGGCCAAAAACACGAACAGAATCTTTTGTCCCAACAGATGAGTGCACATACTTGACACAAGTTCCCAGCGCTGTGGGAACACCACCCATAGAACAACCAACGCACTTGCAGCATTACGGAGCCAACCCACTCCCTTGCAATCACCACGCTGGCTTTCAGCATTTGCCTTGACCCTGGCTGAGGGCTGAGATCAGCCAGCCACCTGGGAGCAACGTGGGCCAAACACCTGAGCCAGCCCAAGAAGAACAACACCGTGCAGCCGCCGAAAGGTGTTATTACAAGTTGCCTGGTAATGAATATTTTCTTTAGAGGCTCACCAGCTTAACTCATTTAGTGTGCAAGAGTCTCAGCTTTCCTTTAAAAAAGGTTGTTTCTAGCCCACATGGCTGGGAAGGCAAACATGAAAATGAAATAAGAAACCTATGGATCAAAATGCAATCTTCAGAAAGAGCCCACATGTTCTATTTTAATTCCTCTCACATTTCATGGTGTTGGAGTCACATTTTTTTAATATATGGGATTAGCGGCAATGCACACATAATACATAATATTTTTCTTATTTTAATTAAACCTGAATTTACCAAAATCCTAAGGTTTCATATGTGATTGAGTGTTTTTAGAGATCATCTGTTTTCTTGCATGGGCGTGAGATACACCATGGTCAAAGAGCAGAAATCTCTGGAGCGCTCAGTAAAACCGACATCTGTCAGAGGTCTGAAGCAGCACCTTTGCAGAAGGAGATGTTCTGCTGCCAGTATGGGTGAAACATCTATTTTGTATGAGTTGAAATATCGTCCTGGATAAACCCAGAAGTGATACATGACAGTAAAGATTGCCAAAATATGAGTATTCATGAGGCATTAGCCTTCTACTTGATAATATGAATAAAATCCAGTAGTTGGAATATGTAGATGGAATCAGTGTAGTATCAACAGTCCCAATTAACTTTCAGAGTCATTTTTTAATGTGGACCTTGTGCAGTGCACTCAGAAGAGATGAAATAATTCACATTTGCTTCACCTTGTTTAAGTTCTAGCTGGATCTTCTTTCCCAAGCGGCAGATTAAACTGGATTTGCTAATGATCGCTTAGCACGTAGATATAATATGATAAATTGTCCCTAAAATAAAAGTACAATTCTCTTATTAATGCTAACAATCTCCAAAAAAAGAACAGATACAGAACATATCTCTTTCGTAGCTGAAAAGACACTCAGAAGATGAAAAATAGAAAATAAAATAAGAATATTAAAGGCAAAAGCAGAATATGTAATTATCTGAAGGATCAAGAAGTGCCCTTCTCTTTCCCTCCTGGAAGATCCGGAAGCTGGCATGGTGCTTTCATCTAGGTCATGCACAGAGCTGCCATGCAAACCTACTGCTGCTGTGGTTCAACATCTGAAAAACGCTTGTTTGGTGTAATAATTATGTGCAGCTCCTCCTCCTGCACTGAGGATGACAGGCAGAATTATAACGATGAGAAAACAATATTTGGAAGTTATACTGAATGGTGCTCTATCAGAACGAAAGCAAAATCTTGGTAGGCTGTGAAACCTGTGAATTTAGTGTTGAACACAAACAAGTCCAAATCTAAATGGGTTAAAATTAACCTGAAAAATAAAAGGCGCTTCCTTATAAAAGGAAAACGAAAACTTATCTGTAATGTTTATGGAGACAGAAACAGCGTCACATTTCCCCAAGTGGTGAAATGGATGTAGAAATACATCCCTTTCCTTGAAAGTTTTCCCAGTTCTGAAGACAGTTTCATAAACACTTTTAGTCCATTTTTAGTTTTAGCACCAGAGTTTATATAGTAGTTAAGCTAAAGCAGTGAGTTTGTATAACGGTTTGAAGCTAAAAAGAGAACGTCTTACAAACAGACAGAGTAACGTAGCTTAAATCTCATAGACAAAACCTCAGAAGTAAACATAGAGGAGCTGATGGGAAACGAACTTCCAGCACTGACTCCAGCAAATATTACCTTCGAGTTGACAGATTGGGCAAAACAGTTTGAAAACATTTGGACACTCATCCTCTCCGATGATTTTACTGCTTTGAGAAAGGGAGAGGTTAAGATCTGTTTGCTCTTTAGGTCTACTCCACTCATAGGATTTCTTTACTCTTCTTGGAACATTTTGGAAGTCTTCCTCAGTATATAAATGTATCTGAAAACCTTAGTAAAAGGCTCAGATTAATTAAAAAATATTATTTTTTTAACGATGTGCTTTGTTTTTTCTCAATCACAAAAATGTGGGAATTCCTTCAGATAAGTAGGCTTGGGCCAAGGGTTTCCTTCTCACTCCATATGACATCCCTAAAAATTTAAAGGGCATATACCGCAGAAGGAGACAGACCATTGCTGGCACGGAACAACCCCAACCTACATCCAAAGTGATGGGTATCCAAGGCACACAGCGATCACTCTCATAAAAAAGTTATATCCCTATTAATTGCAAGGACTCTGATTTAACTCCTGACAAGGTACTCAGGTATAAGTAATACTTCATGTGCCACAGCTCCACCAAACAGTCTCCTGTTAAAAGAGCAGAGACATGCCACCAGGCACCTTCAGGGAAAGGTTAACACATCAGGATTTCTATTGCAATGGGTAGGGCATAGCACCTGTTGTCAGTCCATGCATCCCACAGCCCTTTTTTAGCTCCCGGACTTCTGCTGGAGGTGACCCAGTAGTGTGGTATAACTGATGCTTCAGCCATTAAGCAAGAAGGATCCACTCCTAGTTGGGAAATGCTTATTTTTGATCTCTTAGAAAAGGAGCAAGTATCTAGCATGCATTTGGCAGCCACCCTCTGTCTCAGGCAGAGCTCTAGTAAGGGAAGCGAGGTCAATTTTTAGCAGATGGTTTTATCTATGTCTCAAAAGCCCTTGCTCAGCTTTATTTTTGTTTATTGCAGAGGCTCTGCTTGTGGTTTGAGGATTGCACCAGAGGTGCGATGGTGCATTGTAATCAGTGCTGACCGTTCTGCTTGTTGAGCAAATGATAACTGGCAGCCTTTGCTGCGCCTTCATTTCGTAAGTACTTCCTCCAGTGTCTCTCTGTGATGAAACACATGTCAGCTCCCAGCAGCTCTGGACCACCTGGATCACATTAGTATCAGAGTGATGTAACATCCTCATCAAAAGTAGTTGGACTAGCAAGTGGGATTTAGAGGGAGCAGGCCATGGAAACCTCATAGAGCCTTTCAAGCAAGCACACTTCCAAGCATTGTCCCAGTTTTCAGCACTCTGTAACTTCCAGGCTCACCAAGTAGTTGAGTGGGTTACAGAATATCAGGGGCTCTGAAAACTGTCAGGAACTGCAGTATTGCTGCAAGAAGAGCAACTGTACCTGTTAAATACTAGGAGAGCTAAGCCGAGGAGGGGAGCAGTCTCTCTCCAGTAGGTGGTAGAAGTGGTTATCCAAAGGAGTCAAGGATCTCGTTCTTTTAAAACAAAGGCATTCTTCTTCCAGAACTTGCAATGATCTTTTGATCAGAATCTTTACATCGCTGTCTGCCGAGGATAATATGGCTATAGGATACTCCAAACCCATACTGAAAGAGCACTCAGAGTAACACCCCAAGCAGAGCCGCCTCTGCAGCCCCATGTTAGCTGAACAACTGCAGGGCCTTGCTCCTTCGCTAACATGCCTAGCTGCAAATGCAGGCAAATTAACAACAGAGAAAGGAATCTGAGCTATTACAGAACTATTAATCCTTTCCAAGAAGGACAGAATTAATAGGAGTGAATGTAGCATTTTAAAGACCTTGATAATACCAGCCCAAAGATCTCATATTCTCTCCTTATAGGCTTGAAATAAATACATTTTGTAGTAGTATTAGTTGTAATTGTTGTTTGTTCTGTTTTGTTTTGTTTTGCATAGGCAGACTAGGGAAAAAAACATCACAAATAGTGATCTTTGCTTTGCTTTATTTTTCACATGAAGGGAAGGCATGTTATTTTCACCAGGGAGGCAGATGGTAAGTACAAAGAGATCAAACCTCATCTTAACATTACAGTGTTACGACTGGCAGGAATTGTCTCTTTGAGAAACACTGAGAATTTCCTCACAGCAATTGAAGGTGCCCTCAAACATAAAACCTTCTTCCCACTGGTTTTCTTTCACACAGAGATGGAAGGAACAACCGGGGCACCAGGTCTAGTTCTAAGTAACGTAAAGAGCCATATAAATGGATGCTTAGTTCAGAAGGATCTCTAAAACCCCATCCAAGCTGATTTTAATGCCTATCCCAGCAACACATTCAGGATCCCAACACAAAGGTTGTGTTATAACGTATCCCTGGAAAACAGAAGGAAAGGTACAGTACAGTCCTGGTGCCCTAGTTCCCTGCAAGAGCAACAGAATTGCTGTTACATAAAACTCCCAAATGTACATATGAATTTCCATTTATTTTAGGTAAGTTCCTGTGCTTTTCTTTCATCCTTTCTGTCTTTCCCTTGATGAGCGATTTCTGCTGTGCCCGTCTCTTCTCATTTACACGTCTGGAAAAGCCCTTGTTTATAGAACGCCGAGATCCCAAGGCCGTGTAAAATTTTGATGAGATGTGTTCTCATGGGGGGTGAGAGGATTCAACATTTCACCTGAAAGCTCCTCTTCAATTAAAACTAGGCCACTTCAGTCAATCCGCTCACATGGCTGAGGCAGCAACCCACGCTTTCTGCTTGGCTTTGCTGGCTGGGAAGAAACACATTCTGCTTCAGCAGAGGCCCAGCACCTTCCCACTCATCAGATGGCTACAGCAGGTGTGCTGGGCGCACATCTGTCTGCTTTGGAATTGATCAGCTATGGGGACCACTACCAGGAGACCCCGGGCACAGCGGGACCTTCTGCTCCTGCAAAGCACCAGGCCCCAGCAGGCTGAGGGACTGGGATTTGCACCATCCCGACCCCACACACAAATAGAGAATTAAAAACAGAGCTTTTTGGCAAAAAAACAGAAGCACAGGGAGGAGGCCCAGGGCTTCCCAGGAGCTCTGCTGTTCTCACTGAAGGTGATTTTGGTACATCCCCAATTCTCCTGCTCTCTTTCTGCAGCCACCTGGGTCTCGCCAACTCGCACTCAGAGGGGATTGAAGTGGATTTTATTTCTTTCAGTGCATTGGCAGTGGAATTATTTCCTGAGCCATAATTACAGGGGTGAGGAGATGCATCCCCGCACAGCATGTCCCAGTAGGCACGAATCTATCCAAGGGCAGAAACACGCTCTGCAGATCCCAGCACCTCAACTGCTCTCATCTGTAGGGGCAGCATATAGAGGAACCTCCTTTTACTCAGTTCCCTGTGACTGGATTACACCTTCTCATTTTTCAGTGCCAAGTCAGCAATGTTATTTTGTGTGCTCTTTATTTTCAGAGCGGAATTGAAGTAGTTGCAGTTGACATAGCGCCTTGTGATTCCCACTGAATCCCTGTTTAATCCCCAGCCAGTAAGACATCTTTTGAAGTATCAGAGCCATGTTTCTCCACGGGTTGATCTGGACACACGATGATCAGAGATAGACAGCAGGCCAACGTGCTTTGGAGCAGAAGTCACAGGTTTGCCCTGACAACTCTGGACAGATGCTCTCCTCAGGCTTTGGCTTTTGTTGTGCATATTTCCCTCTTGCTCCAAAGCAGAGGAGTATCAGCGTGACAGCCTGGGTTTGTTAAGCCCTTCGGACCCCTGGGGTTGGCCTCAGACCAAGGAACACAACCCTTGGGCTCCTGCTTGCCCCCGCTGAGGGCTGCTCCATGGGCGGGCAGCACCAGGCTGAGCTGGGTCACGACCACCAGAGCTGGGTCCAGTCCACAGCTGTGCTGCAGAAACAGGCATTGCTGCCTCTTGCAGAGCTATCCGAATTGAGTTTGAGCCTGTGAAATAACTTTCAGACTGCAGCGAACCTAACTACGTGTACATTTTAGGCATCGAAGTTTCCCCTTGTGACTTATTCAGAGATGACATTTCTCTTTTCTGGGTTTTTGTCTCAATGTGCACACTTCCCGTGTGCTAAACATGGAGCAACTTGACATGCTATAATTCAGAGGGAAAATACTGTTACTTTAGCCTTCTACCTCCCATGTCACAGAGTGCAGGAGAAGGCTTTGGCATCAAAATGTGCAGTGAGGGAACGCCAGGTCACCGTCCAGGTGTCCAGCTTGGCACGCTCACTTTTGGTCCCAGTAATCTTGGTGTATGTTTAAAGGCAATTTACACTTCAGTTAGGGGATATGTTATACTGAGCATTTCTTCAGGTGCCATCTAAAGCAGACCTGAGCTTGTGTTCTTTGTGTGACATCTGCTCATTAAAACTGGGCTAGTGTGACAGTGCTGTGAGGACAACCAGGAACCAGCTCAGCTATTCTGGGGACTTCTGTGAGCTGCAGAGCAGAAAATCTACAGTGTGCGTCTAGAAATCAGTTGCTCTGGAGAAAAGTAGGACAAATGTGTTAGGAAAACCAGGCCTGAATGGCTAAATAAAGATGTGCAAATAGATTAGCAATACATATGAAGTCCTGTAGTAAACTGTTCTGTATTTTTTCTCATCTTATCATAGAAACATATAATCATCAAGGTTGGAAAAGACCACTAAGGTCATCTAGCCCAACCATCAACCCATCACCCAAAGCATATGGTAGATATCATAACTTCATCTCAACCAGCAGACCTTCTAAAATACTGCATAACCTAATGCTGAAAGCTCCTGCATCCATATTAATGTGTCACAGAGAAAACTAGAGGTGTTGTACTGGTAACTGATGTTGTTAATCACTGTACTACCTATGTTACCTATAAGCCTGGCACTTGGCATTTGCTATGGAAACTGTTTCACAGCTTTATACTCTTCATCGTTTTCTGGTCTTCTAAACTATTAGTATAGAAAATCCATCATTTTTCCTTTGCCCAGTTAGATGGCAGACATCTATTTTCGAAAGGCAGAAAGAATTTGTTCATTGGTCATAGGATAAAGAGAGGAGGGGATGTCTAAATGGGAGAAGCATGCAAAATACACTTCCTGAACAATGTTTCTAATGGCAGAAAATGGTAAGCAACACCAATATTTCCTTGGGTTTTGGCTATAGAAACGACCAGATTTTTTTTTGCTGCCTTCACAAAGCTTTGCAAAAAAAGCTCAATGAATTTGAAAACATAGGGATATTCATCAGTTAGGTTCCTTGTATTCCTCTCTGCCTTCTTTTAAAGCAACCAGTAAAGTAAGTACCAGGTTGGATCTCTGCAGCATGGGAGTTCCTCCCCACGTCTGCACACAGTCCTTAGCATTGTCTGAGTCCCAAGGAAGTGCATTAGCTGCAAGACCATCTTCCTTTCCTTTAGATTCATTCATCCAGCCCCGAACTGGATCTGTTGCTATTTGAAGCAAATCTTTGGTGCGGAACAGCATTCCCAGGAGTATAGAAAATGCAGACAATGAAGGATATGCAGCTCTTCAAAAATGGGGTCCTAAGAGCAGGAACAGATTTTCAGCACCTATAGGTGAGCGTTCATCAGATTCTGAAGATGTAATGTGTAAAACTTCATAGCTCCCTGCCACAGCAGCAGTAACCAGGGAGCGCATCTTGCAGTTTAGCTCCCACCACAGTCAGGGGACCACATCACCCTGGCACCCTAAAAGAAAGCAGCTCACTCCTACCCCATCGGGCTGCCCTGGGAGCCTTTCAGCTCTCACTGTCCCGAGTCCTCCGGCACTTCAGTTCCTGGACTTCACAAGTGTTAACGTTCCCAATCCGCTGGCTCTGCCAGCACTTTAACTGCAGCAAAGCCTGCCTCCCACAGTGCCAGACACCAACGGCTTCTGCCTCCTGAGGTTTTATCATGCTCCTGGTAGTACGCTGAGGCTAGACAAGCGCTTTGAACCTTCTGGCTTCAGAAACTTAGGGTTCTGATTGCTTGCCGAATTGTTCTGTCTCAAATACCCGCCTCAGTCCCTGCTGTGCTGCCTGCAGCCCCCCAGCCTCTAATTACACAGCAACACGTACCCACGGGGGTGTTCGTTGAACAATATAGACCTCAGTAACACATAGAGAAGGACGGGAAACTATTGAAAATCAGCTTAAAGTAATTGTATGCATTCAGTACTCCTCAAATACAGTATCAAAATAGCTCAGCCACTGTTACAAGGTCAGGACTGCTCCACAGCACCACCTGCAGCAAATACACTCGGCTTGCCATCCTCTTGGAGGAGCACACGCATTAGCTGTTAAATCAGCCACACATCACGCTCCTGCAGCTTCGGGTTGGGAACAGATGTTGTAGGATTCACTTTGGGATGGATGACGCAGCACTGCTACGCAGTGATTCAGGGACTGACTCATACGTGCCTGTTTAAGGGGTGTTACTTAAATGTGTGGATTTTCCAGTCTAATAATTCATTTTTTTTCATGCTTTAGTAGTACTACTAAGGCAGAAAGCGCTTCAGCTCCCCTCGGTTTGGTAACGTTGCTGTACGGCAGCTTAGTGCACAACTGCCATAAAAGTATTTTTCAGTGGTGGAAAATTGTTCATCCGCCCTTTTCCTGATGCATCATGCTGTGGGATGCCCGTCACCATAAGAAAGGGAGTTTTCCTTTGCTGCCTTCAAAATCCTTACTGTTGCATTGAGGTTTGAGAAGGGACTTGAGCTTGGCAGCGTGGGTCAGAGCAAGCAAGAAGAGTGCTGGTTATCTCCCCCAGGAGAGCAAAAGGGGATCTGACTGCCAATGCCACGATACAAACAGCATTAATATCCTCTGAGGTGTAGGTGGTCCTTCTGCACGTTTTGTTGCTTTATCCCATTCTCCAGGTGCCCTGTGCTATATTGAGTTACGCTGCACACAAGTCGAGTCATACATGCACTTGCACTGAGCAGCACTGAGAGTCACTTTCCCTCTATCACTCACTGCAATTCTGGGGGAGACTGACGAAGCAGAGGCTGCGAGCAGGGCACTGCCTTCGTCCCTCTTTTCGTCCCTCAGCACTCCGTCCCTGCGAGCTGCAGCTGAATTTCAGACGTGCCCTGCCCCCTGGTGGTGCTCTGCCGGCCCCGCTTCACACTGGAAAATCAGCACCTGGGGACCCCCGAGCCGCAGCTGCAGCCCTCTGCTGCTGTGCATCTTCGATCATTAATCAGGGGAAGATTAAAGAAAATTCTCCTAATGCGGACACTTTCCTGTTCTGAGCTATACGGGTAACATACAGCCCCTCTTTCAGATTTTTAACCCAGTCAAACAACAGAGATTTTATTTCAGTCCTTTCCCACAATAATCTAGTTGGTTTACTCCCTCTAATTGAGTTTCCCCTCTCCCCATCACAACTGCAGTACTGGACTCTGCTGTACGAGCCAGACAGAGGCAGCATGCAGCCCTTCTGCAGGCCCACCCCACTCAGCCTTGGGGTGAGAGCTCCAAAGTCCATGGTGAGCTCAGATGACACTTTCCCGGCCAAACCAACATAGTTACCCCCGCTTCTATCATTATTTTCACTTTCTGAGCCTCTTCAGATGGTCAAAAAAAATATACCCATTTCTCCTTTCCATCTGACAGCCACGTGCCTCTCCTCTTTCTGCTTATTTCCCTCTCCAGTTTCTTCTACTGTTTGGTTACCTTGCTTGGCTTTATTATCTTCAGTGCAATTTTACCTGATCGATTTCTCTCACTGCTCCAGGATTTCATTCGACTAAACTTCAGGATTCCTTTCTTATCCACCCCCCTACACCTTCCTGCAGCCCCCAAGCTGCGCCCTTTGGTCCTCTCCCCAGGTAGCACCAGACAGGAGTTTTCATTGCTTTATCTCCGATTTCAGCAGGTCAGGAGAGGAGTTGGGGTGTATAGGGTCTACCACCCACAAGCAGGAGGACTTTGCTCATTCCCATTCATTATTAAAGTAGACAAAGAGATCGTTTTCTGTATGAGATATAGCCAGAGCAAGTGTAAATAACTGCACATTAGTCTGAACTCGCTTTCAGTAGAGGATGGCCTTGCTTAAGAATAGCTTCCCTGTGCATTCCCTGGGGAAGATGCCACATGCAGTGCCACCAGCACCATGCCATGAGTTGTTACCCCAGCACTGCTATTTCAGTGGCTAAACAGCACGTTTAAAGCCCTTGCTGTTGTATTTTCAGCATCTTCATTCCAGATTGTCCATATCAGATGGATCTACTTGGCCCACTGGGAAAGGGGGTCATGGACTCTTGCTGTCCCCATGGTTCTTCTACCCAAACCTGGTCCTAGAGACACGAACACAGTACACTGCCCTATGCTTTTCCACCAAGCAAATGGATGCTCAGCAGCCGAGAGGACAAGGGACAGGAAGCGTTTCCTTCCTGTGAAATGCAATATGCTGATAACTATTTTTCTCTCTCTGAAGCCTTATCTTCTGTTAATTGTGGCGTAGTGTGCACGCAGCAGGCTTCTAATTTCCAACAGCAGATTTCAGCCTGGCCATCCATTAAGCCCCTGCCACACTGGCAGTCATGTTAAGCGCTCTTCTACCGAGGGAGACAGCGCAGAGAGCCGTTGGAGTTTCCATAGGAGCTGTGACTTAAAAGCAGGAGCACCCAGCAGGACACTGCCGAAATCTCTCAAACCTCTGCTGCTGACAACATCGTGCCTCTGATTGAAACCATGTCAGAGAGCTGGTACAGACAGAAGCATGGACCAAATGCTGCAGCAGCATCTCTGCAAAGCAGGACTTCTAGGATAAAGGTATCAATAACTAGAAGTACTACTAGAATAAAGTGACCCAGCAAATTTGGGCATCCAAAATGGATATGTATTTTTCCCCTTCTATCTGCCTTTTCTTTTACAAATGTTATGAAAGAGAGGGGTAAAAGAAAGACAGATGGACAGACAGAAATAAAGGGTGTGGGGGAGAAAGAG